>SJYV01025497.1:21694-73317 GCA_006410875.1 Neotragus pygmaeus
TTCCATCCATGGAGTTTTCCAGGCAAGAGTACTGGAGTGGGGTGCCATCGCCTTCTCCAGAAGAAGAACCTAGCAGAGGAGAAAAACCAAATGGCACAGGGGAAAGGGTGCATCCAATGGAATAAGGCTTGAACTCTGGCCAGTGACTTAATGGATAAGGGTGGATAAGTGATCAAACCTGTCTAAGCAAGATTTCTCCTCCGTGAGCCAAGCATCACCATTCCAGTGTCAAAGGTCATGGGCAGGATGAGATACTCTGCATCAGGTGTCTCATACAGTGGCAGGATTTACTGATGTCTCCATTTTCTTCCTGGTGGACGGGCTGATGGTGCTCCTGGAAACGTCTGGATGAAGGAGAAGAAGAAAAGGAGAGAAAGGCGGCAGGGAGTACAAGGGAAGCGACCGAGTGGCAAGGAAGGAAGCGAAGGAGGGCAGTGAGAGAAGCAGAGAGGTATGTGATGCAAGAAAGCACCATCTGACATCCAGGCAGTTTCTGTGGTTGGAAGCGGGCCTTGCCTAGGCTAAAACACAGGCCACAGCGGGCCTAGAGAGCCTAGCGGGACTCCCCTGGGCCGGCAGTTCAGGGGAAGCATCAGTGTGAGTGGACATGGCTGGTGGTCTGAGCAGCACGGGGCCACCACTCAGTCGCAGGAGTGTGGTTCTGAGCTGTACGGACCTGAGCTCAGTCAGATGAGCAGGTCTGGAGAGAGGCCAGAGACTGGCCGTCTCCTGGTGGCTTTCAGGGAAGAGCCCTTGTGGCCAGGAAGCCACAGGCGAGCTGGCATCACCCCAGAGTGAAGCCGGCTCAGTTTAAAAGGGCCAGGTCTGGTGCACCATGACTGGTTCCCCAGAGATTGGGGCTGTGCTCTGTAGGCTCACAAAGTCCATTAGTCTCATCTGTGTCTTGAGCGTTTATTGAGTGCCTGCTGTTTGCTGTGCGGGATGCTGAGGATGCAGCAGGGAGCAACACACCATCCCAGACTTGAAGGAGCGCCAAGGTCGGTAAGGGGTTGCAATGCCATTAGTTTTCAGTTCAGAGGGGTTAAGTGCTGTGCTGGAGGTGGGCAGGGGCATGGACGGGCAGGGTGTGTGTCAGGGGACATGGTGGGCTCCAGCCTTGTCTTGGAGGCAAAGGACAGCTTCAAGGTAAAAGCTACATCAGCTGAATCTTTTGCTTGGCAGAAAAGGATGGAAGTGTGTTCCATTTAGAATATGTGGCATCCCTCCATGTAAGGGGCAGGAAAGAATATGGTGCCTAGAGCTGGGATACGCTCTTATGATGATAACAGGGGAGGCTGCTGGTGAAGGATGCCCAGGTGTGGGGCAAAGGCCCTGATGTTTCATGTGGAGACACAGATGGGTCAGTGACAGGTGGGTTCTGACCAAGAGAGTACTTTGGTCTGGTTTATGTTCCTGAAGCATCATGGTGGGAGGCTAAGGGGAGGTGTGGGAGCCTGCACAAGGGTTCTAAGAGTAGAGGTGCAAAGAGGGGTGTGGCGAGGGGAGATTAGGGAGGCAGAGCTGGCCTTGGTGATACCCAGATGTGAGTGTAAGGAGCAAAGAGAAGAGCCTGCGGCTGCAGGGGAGGTCAGAAGGGAAGGGGGCAACTCTGGAGACGGACACCCACCTGGAGGATGTTAGGAACCCTGAGTCAAGACACAGTGCTGGTCTAAATGAGACGAGCGGTGAGGTGGATGGAAGGGCCACACCACCAAGATACTTGGAAGGTCTTACACTTACTGAGTTAGAACCACGTTCTACAATAGAAGTTGAGGCAAATGACACATACTTGACTTTCAGGGATGCTTTGCATCCAGGCCAAGGACACAGGACCAGGTTTCTGCTGTTTTGAGTCAGAAGCTTGTGAACAAGCAGGGGCATCCTGCTAGGGGAGGCAGCAGCTGAAACCCTTTGTGTTCCGAGTCAGCCCAGGCCGGGTCCAGGGTCCAGCAGTGGTGGTGGAGTCTGTGTCCGGCAGTGTTGGCCGCTCTGGTCTAGGTAGCATGAGGTAGTCTGAGGTCATCAGTCTTGGCCGTGTAGCCTATAAACCCTGTTTGCTAGTCTTCCTCAAGAATGCAACTTCCCAATGTCTTTCTTAAACTTTTAGAAAATCATAGTAAACTACAAATGCCATACAACATACGTTTACCTGTTTTTCAATGTCCGGCTCAGTGGCCTTGCAACGCCCACACTATTGTGCCGCCATCACCACCACCGTCCACCTTCAGAACTTTCTCACATTTTCAAACTGAAGCTCTGTACCCAATAAACACTAACCTCTCCATCCCCTCCTCCCCTCCAGCCTCTGGGAATCACAGTTCTACTTTCTGTCCCTATAAATAATATTTCCCTTTCTGTGACTGACTTATTTCACTTAGTGTAATTCCTCAAGTTCCATCCATGTTGTAGCATATGTTAGAATTTCCTTCTTTTTTAAGGCTGGAAAATATTTCTCTCTCTCTCATATATACACACCACATTTCATTTAAACATTCGTTCTTAAATTTTAAAATAAACCATTAATTTCAGAATAATTTTACATTTACAGTGAAGTTGCAAAGAAAGTACAGAGTCCATATACTCTTTACCCAGATTCCCCTACTGTTAACATTTTACAATAACACAGTACCTTTGTCAGAACTAAGAACCAACACCACACATCACTATTCACTATACTTTAGACCTTATTTAGACTTTATTTAGATACTGGGACTTCCCAGGTGGCTTAGTGGTAAAGAATTCACCTGCCAATACAGGTGATGCAGATTTTGATTCCTGGGTTGGGAAGACCTCCTGAAGGAGGAAATGGCAACCTAGTTCAGCATTCTTGCCTGGAAAATCCCATGGACAGAGGAGCCTGGAGGGCTATAGTCTCAAGAATTGGACACGACTGAGCAATTGAGCACGCCCAGTTTATACACTAATGTTCAGCAGAGTTTAGCTAGCTGCGTGGGATGAGAAAGAGGGCGGGCCTGGGCTTTGGGCTCCGGCAGCTGAGTGAATGATGGGTCTTGTGCTGAGATGGAAAGGAGGTTTGAGTGAGGAAAGGGAGGTAAGGTCCCCAGGGACTGCAGAGATGCAATTCTTGCTGGGTCTTTACACACAGGTCTGAGCCTGGCTACGGGCAAGCACAGGGTGGGTCCTGGGAATTATTCTAGGAACCCAAAGTCTCATTCACCTGACTCCTCCTCTTGCAGGAACTGTCCAAGGTAGAGAAGAAACTCACAGCCAGGGTCAGGTCTTGTCCGTGGGGCTATCATTCCAGGATCCATGCAATATTTGGAAAACAGACCCCAACCTCCCACTTTCAAGACTCAGCATCACCTCCCTCCCATTAATTCCCATGGAAACACATCAATGGCCTCTTCTTATCAGCATCCCACCTGAACAATGGCCAAAAACCTACCCCGGGGGAGGAGTAGAAAATTCCTTGGTCACTTTCCTGCTTGTCTCTTTCTATTGAAGGGAGACCTTCGCTTTGAGGGCTGTGAGCACCGACTCAGGACTGAAGATGCTCAGGTCCACTCCTGGCTTTATTTGACTCTCAGGGTGACCAGTGAGGCCCCTGCCCTCTCTGAACCTCAGTATCCGCTTTGGTAAAATAAGAAGGCTGATGCAGAATGATCATCCTCAAGCTCGACCCACCCCATAAGATGCTCTTTGTTTTCTGCCCTTAGAGGGCACATTTTGGAAAGAGGTTGTCTGTCAGATGGAGCTGATCTAATAACATCAGGTCTTCCATGTTTTATTAAAAAAACATTCATAACTTTCAGCCAGAGTTTCTGGCCACAGTGTAAGCAAATTGGATGAATGTCATTTCATGCAAGAGCTAATGGAGCTTCATTCGGCAGGGTGTGCAGTGTTCCTTTGGGAGTTTTAAAGCATTGAAGATCACTCTCAGCTCTCCATGACCTCCCCTGGGAACCTGGGTTCGGTACCACTGGCAACGTGGCAAGACCAGGGTATCTGGCTCTTAGGATCAGCTCTGTAATTCTGTGAACTGGGAAGACAGCAAAATTTGGAGTCAGTGACTGGAAGATTCAAAATTTTCGAGCCTACTTCTGAAACTGGTGTGATTTTAGATTCGGGGCTTCCCTGATAGCTCAGTTGGTATAGAATCCACCTGCAATGCAGGAAACCCTGGTTCGATTCCTGGGTTGGGAAGATCCTCTGGAGAAGGGCTAGGCTACCCACTCCAGTATTTTGGGCTTCCCTTGTGGCTCAGCTGGTAAAGAATCCGCCTGCAGTGCTGGAGAGCTGGGCTCAATCCCTGGCTTTGAAGATCCCCTGGAAAAGGGAAAGGCTTCCCACTCTAGTATTCTGGCCTGGAGACTTCCATGGACTGTGTAGTCCATGGGGTCGCAAAGAGTCGGACACGACTGAGAGACTTTCACTTTCAGGGTGACAAAAGTCCACACATTCTTTGACGCTCCTGCCTTCAAAAGGCGGAGCTCAGGTTTTCCCTAATGGCTCCGTGATAAAGACTCTGCCGGGCAAGGCAGGAGACATGGGTTCGATCCCTGGTCCGGGAAGATCTGCATGCTTTGGAACAAGTGGGCCTGTGTGCCACGACCGCTGAGCCAGCACTCTAGAGCCCAAGCCCCACAGCAAGAGAAACCACAGTGAGAAGCCCGTGTACCACAGTGATGAGAAGCCCGTGTACCACAGTGATGAGAAGCCCGCACACAGCAATGAAGGAACAGCGAAACCAAAAATTAATTAAAGAACCACAGATAGCCATGTAGATCATTCACCTTCCAAGCGATAAGGCCAGTGTGTCTACACACACCTGTGTGTAAACTCTCAGAGGTGTGGAGGGGCATGAGTGTGTGTTTTAATAGGTGAAGAAGAAACATTGGCTGTGGAGTTTGTTATGTGGGAGTTCTCATCAATAACTCCCCAGACACAACTTCTCATGGTGATTAAAATGATTTTTTGTTTTCCTTTGAGGCTTGACAACTTAAGGTGTTAATACATTACCGGGAGTGGAAATGTTTAGAATACTGAATGTCATTATGAAAAAATAATTCCTTCTTCCCAAAAAGGTGACTGTAAATTTCAAACAGATATGTCAGAAGGGGAATGAGGGTGTGGGCATAGATTTGTCTGCATGAAAAAATAAATATGCCATCCTAAGTGCTTTTTAAAGATGTAGCACTGCCAATAAGAGTGATTACTTATTGAAAATGTACAATGTGTGGCCAGATATGAATGCCATTCAGGCCTTAGGGGAAGGGCCAAGATGAGAAGACAGAGGGAGACCCAAGAAAAGAGGGCTTGGATGGAGGAGGACCTGAGGACTGGAGGCAAAGATGCCAGCACCACCTTAGAACAGAAAGCTCCACGCAGTGGGGGAGGTCCTCTGTTGTCACTGTTGTTGAGTCACTCAGTTGTGTCTGACTCTGCAACCCCATGGACTGCAGCATACCAGGCTCCTCTGTCCTGCACCATCTCCCAGAGTTTGCTCAAATTTGTGTCCATTGAGTTGGTAACGCTGTCTAACCATCTCATCCTCTGCCACCTGCTTCTCCTCTCGCCCTCAATCTTTCCCAGCATCAGGGTCTTTTCCAATGAGTCAGCTCTTCTCATCAGGTGGCCAAAGTCCTGGAGCTTCAGCTTCAGCATCAGTCCTTCCGATGAATATTCAGGGTTGATTTTCTTTAGGATCGACTGGTTTGATCTCCTTGCAGTCCAAGGGACTCTCAAGAGTCTTCTCCAGCTGACGAAGCCGGTGAAGAGAAAGGACAGAAGACAAGGCAGGATTGTGTTGGATTCACTGCTGAGAAAAAGTGAAAAGGATTTCCCTGGACTCAGGCTGGACAGAGGAGTCTGAGACACCATGCGAATGGCCAGGCGAGAGGGTGAACCACAGGCCTGGAACTAGAGGAGGGCAGAAAGGTGGCAATTCTTGGGACAGACAGTTTAGGGTTTCCCTGCATCCTCCCTTTCATTTAGCATTGCCAAACTGACCCTTGCAGTGGGCACTGGCCGTCTGCCTCTACCAGGATTAGGTCCTGTGCTGCTGCAGCTGCTGACCTTCAACACCACCTGAAAGGAGTTCAGGGTGGAGAACAGAACTGAGGTCCTCTGTGCTTGGGGGAAAAGCTGGCAAGACAATCTTTAGATAGGCATTTTCAAAAGCTGTTTGTATGAGCCCAATTCTTGATCTCCTCATATCTAGAAAAGCACTAAAATTCTGCATGGCAATGACTGTTTCTTGTGAAGAGCAGAAAGCTTCATGAAACTAGCAGAAACCTTCTGGGAAAATGTGTTCGTGATTGCATGAATTCCCCCTTCACCAAAATCACATATATACTGACCTCCCCCACCCACCTCCCCGCCTCTTTGGAACAGCTCTTCAGAGCTACCTGAGGTGCTGGTCCACGTACTATAGTCCTTATTTTGCTCCCCCACCAAACTTAACTCTTAACTTTCACGTTGTGCATTTTTTTCAAGTCGGCAAATATTATTGAGCATCTACTGTGTCCCAGGCCCCTGGCTAAACAAGGAGGGTAGGGTAATCAAAACCATACACGGCTCAACCCAAATGTCCATGGCTTAATGCTCGCAGTCTGTGAATATGCTAGGTTACAGGGCAAAGGGGAATTAAAATTGAAAATGAAATTAAGGCTGCTAATCAGTTTAATTTTAAATGGAATATCCTGTATTATTTGGGTGGTGCCAATGTAATTAAAAATGTCTTAAAAGTGGAAGAAGGGCAGAGTTGGAGTCAGAATAATTGAGAAATTAAGAACATTTGATGCAAAGAGCCAGCTCACTGGAAAAGACCTGGGTGCTGGGAAAGACTGAGGGCAGGAGGAGAAGGGGGCAACAGAGGATAAGATGGCTGGATGGCAACCCCGACTCAATAGACATGAGTTTGAGTAAACTCCGGGAGATGGTGAAGGACAGGGAAGCCTGGTCTGCTGCAGCCCATGGGGTCACAAAGAGTCAGACACGACTGAGCAACTGAACAACCAGAAAGGGAGAAGGAGCCGTGAAAGCAGAATCAGGGGCAGAGTCATGACCCGCGAGGACTCAGCCTTAAGCTGCTGGCTCAGAAGGTAGAGAAACGGGTGGTGAGCCAGGAAGGTGGGCAGACGCTAGACATGATGCTAGACGTCTGGGCAAGGAAGGAGTAGACCCTCCAGGAGGAGCGCAGCCCTGCAGACACCATGATCTTAAGCCCCGGAGACACGTGTTGGGCTTCTGACTTCAGAACTGCAAGATACAAGATTTCTGCTATTTTAAACCAATCAGTTTGTGATAGTTGTTATAGCAGCAGTGAGAAACTGATACAGACGTTCCGTGCCTGTTTGTTCNCAGTCATAATCTGTGAATGTTGAAAGTTTGTCTTTATCCCTTTATCTTGCTAGGCACAATGGAAGATAACTTGAATTCTGGAGAAAGCAAAATGTTATCCCAGAAATCCATGGTCCAGTGTAAATTAAACAGAAATGTGACATAAATATTGAATCAGAGTCAAAGGGAAAAAAAAAGTGATTTTATTTTGTTGAATGGATGCCTCCTCTTACAGTGGTGTGTGTTTGCATGCTCAGTCACCTCAGTCATGTCCAACTCTTTGTCACCCTATGGACTGTAGCGCCCAGGCTCCTCTGTCCATGGTATTCCCTAGGCAAGAATACTGGAGTGGGTTGCCATGTTCTTCTCCAGGGATTTTCCTGATCCAGGGATCAAACCTGTGTCTCCTGCACTGTTGAGGGATTCTTTACCCACTGAGCCACTTAGGAAGCCAGATATGTGTTTAGTTACACAAAATTGTATGTTATTTATTTTTCTAGGCACTTCTTGGGTTTTAGGTTCTGTGTTGAAGAATGTTTATTTAATCATATTTCAATCAAAATTGATTTGCTTTCAAGTTAAAACAACTGAAGCATAAATATAGTATATTTAATAATAGCTATAAGACCATATATAAATTTATATAAATGTTCAGGCAAATATTATGGTGTAGGTGATTATATTAATACCTGGGAATGAAGAAAGGAGATAAGGATAAGGGCATTTCTTGTCTGCACTCTGCACAGCAGTAAACAAAATTGAAAATTAATGGAGAAAAAAAAGACTTTACATTCATGGAACATTTTATAAAGATAGTGAAATAACTAAAAGAGAGATAGCAAACATATTATTTAGATTTTCTTCAATCTGAAACATAATATTTAGTATCTCCCAGGTTAGCCTCCTGGGAAATTCTAGTCTTCCACCTAGGATTATGCTGCTTATCTAATTTTACTCTCTCCAAGCCCCAAGGGTCTCTTGGCAGTAGGGCTGAGTCACATGCTGGGCTCCTCAGAAGGCTGGGTCTGAGAGCTACCCACTGTACAATTGGCTGGGCAGTGGAGGAAAAAGCAGCTGCCCCTCTGCTGGGAGCCAGGTAAGATGCTAGGACCAGAAAGTGCAGATCAAGAAGAGGGACTGTTGAAAGCTCATCAGAAGGGCAAGGGACAGAGCAGAGGGAGGGATGGGGAGAGGGGAGCCAAAAGACTGCACACCTGAAAAGGGAGAGTAGAGTGATCAGGGTGGCAGCCCCAAAGCTAGAGCTTATGAAAGTTAAGTGACACATTTGCAAGCACATATACGTCTACAGGAAAAGCATTAAATTCAATTCTGTCAAGAATTTGAGCNTGGGCAGGGAATTAGATCCCGCGTGCTGCAACTTAAGATCCTGCATGCCACAACCAAGACTCTTCATAGCCAAATAAATAAATAATGTTTCTAATGAGAAAGATGAGAAGGGGCATTTCAGGATACCGTAGTAGAAACGGCCGTCATAGTTTCTGTGCCTGTGCATCTTGGTAGAGCAAAATGGAAAATGAAGAAGAACCACAGTCTATTACACAGCTCTTTCTGAGACTGTGCTCCAGGGCTGATGGGCATCTTGAAGTTCAGCATCAGCCCTGGAGGAGGAGGCAGAAGCGGAGTGACCCCGGTGTTTCAGTCTGCTCGGGTGGCCATAACGAAACAACACAGATGGGTGGCCTAAACAGAAATGCATCTTTTCATGGCTTTGGAGCTGAAGTCCAAGGTCAGGATGACCTCAGGTTTGGTGTCTGGTGATGCCTCTTCCCCCTGCTCGTAGACGGCTCCTTCTCGCTGTGTCCTCCCCCGGCCAGTCTTCTCTGTGAGCGTGGAAAAGGAGAGTGATCTCTGGGGTCTCTTCCTCCTCTTCTAAGGATATCAGTCCCATCGGATTAGAGCCCGACCCCAGGACCTCACTTTGCATTATCATCACCTTGTTATAGGCCCTGTTGCCAAATGCAGCCACTTTGGGGTCACACAAGTTTGGGGACACAGTTCAGTCCTTAGCATCTTTCCAGTAGGGAAACAAGGGATCTCAGGAGGATTAAGTCAACTGCTCCAAAGATAAGCAGCTTGTCAAGAGGGACCAGGATTCGAATCCAGGGCGGCTGGACTCCAGAGGTCCTGTTCTCGGCCCCTCCCTGGGCTGCTTTGGGAGAAGACATATACAAGCCATAAATGCTCATTTGAGAATCTGACCCCTCCTCACTCCACCACAGCTCCCACCTGGAGCCAAGCACCCTCACCTCACCTGGATTATTCCAAGAGCCGCAGTGGATTCTCAGCATCCCTCTTGACCCTGGCCGTCTACACCTCATACAGCAGCCCGTGAGCTTCTTAAATTCAAGCCGGATCACACCCCAGCTCTTCTCTAGAGCTTCCAGTCACTTCCCGTGAAAGTCAGAGAAGAGGCTAGAGTGCTCCATGACCACAAGGCCTTGGCCTCGTCCCCACCCCAGTACCCTCTCCTCCTGCCCTCCCCCTCCCTGCCCAGGCCGGCCTCCGGCTGTTCCTCCAACTAGTCAAGAGACTCCTGCCTCAGGGCCTTTGCACGTGTGGCTCCCTCTGCCTGGAATGCTTTCCCCTCAGTGTCTGCCTGGATAGCTCCCTCTTCTCCTGTAGGTCTTTGCTCCAGTGAACCTTTCTTAGTGAGGCCTCCCTGAGCACTGGTCTGCAAGTTCAGCCCCTCCCTTCTTGTGCTTTCTTTGTCTTCATATCACCTGTCACCATCTGATACACTGGGTATTTTATCTCTGTCTGTGTTGCTCATGTGCTTATCCTATCAGAGTGCTAGCTCCGTGAAGCCAAGAGGTCATCTATTTTGTTCACTGCTGTGTCTCCAGCACCTGGAAGAGTTTAATCCATTGTACGTGCTCAGTTAAAAATATATATATATATATACACATATATGAATGAAGATGCAGAAAGATGTAGAAACAGGGTCCTTGTGGAGAGTTTATTCCTTTCATTATACCAGCCAGTGAGCACAAAAGTTGTTCTGAAGCAAACCAAGTCTAAGGACCGCTCAGGTGCCAGGCGAGGGGGTTAAAGTGGGCAGAGATGTCCCTTCTTGCTATCCTTGGGGTCCCCATTCTCTCCTGGTATGAGCCACTCTGTTCTCCATCCGAAGCTGTAGCTTCCCTCTGAGTCCCTGGGTTCTGTATTCCACATCCACCCTCACCCAAGGCCGGGAGATGCTCTGACTACTTTGATCTTCTAGGGCTGGTGATGTTCAGTGGGAGGCACTGAGCAGGATGCTGGAGACCCATTCAGCTCTGGAGGGTCCAGGTGGGGGCATGTGTAGGGTGTGGGGTTGGGGATGACAGCGGTAGCTTTGTGAAGCCAGGGGGAGAGGTGCAGGGCATGCTAGGATCGGCAGGGGAAGGCTTGGGAGGAAATGGCACAGAACGAGAGGGCGTGGCTCCTGGCATGTTAAATTATCAGTAAACTAAGTTCTGTGTGTGTGTGTGTGTGTGCGCGCGCGCATGCATGCACGTGTAGGGAGGGTGCTGTCTCGTTCCCACTTCTGCAGCCCTATTTCTCACTACTCCCTGCCTTGCACATCGCTCTTCAGCAACACCAAGCAGCTTGAGTTTCTCTACATGTCTCATTGATGTGTCCCATCTGCTTATCGCTGCTCATACTTATCACTGCTTACCCTCTTGCCTGGGATGCCCCTCTGCCCCCTTTTTAAATTAGTTAATTAATTTTTGGCTACACTGGGTCTTTGTTGCTGTGCACGGGTTTTCTCTAGCTGTGGCGAGGAGGGATTACGCTCTTGTTTTGGAGAGTCGGGCTCAGTTGTTTCGGTGCACGGATCTTCCCAGATCAGGGATCGAACCCATGTCCTCCACAGTCACAAGTGAATTCTTAACTACTGGACCACCAGGGAATTCCTCCTCCTGCCCTCTTTCTTCTGTATCGTTCCTTCTCATCCTTTAGGGTCTAGCTCATCTCTCTGTTCCCCTCGGATCCTTCCTTGCCCACCCTGGACTGCACTGGGTCCTTCTCCTCCCTGCTCCTGAAGCACCCAAGGTCGGCCTCCATCACTGAGACCACCCCGGTTGCTGGCTCACATATTTCCTGTTTGTGTCCCCCACTACATTGTGGAGGGGACAGAAGGAAAAAACGACATCAGGGTACTGATTTAATGAATGGCGAGGTTTCGGGGACAACACTGGAAATGAAATGCTGACAGATTATCTTGGATAAAATGAAGTGGAAGTTTAAATCAAGTCTTCCTGGTCTTTCATTTGCGAAAACTTGGACATGAACTGGACATTAGATGATGCTGTGGAATGACTGTGCAGTTTCCGAGGTGCAATCTGTAAAATGGAGATGACAAGAGTGCTTGCTTGCCTAGGTTACTGCAGGCTTGAAATCCCAGCATTGACGAATCAGACATGTGGCCCACTGGTGCCAAAAACAGAGCTGTAGATGCTGTCAAGGATTATGAATATGAAGCTTCTACCTGGCCCAGGGTCTGGTACTCACTAGATGCTCAGAGGATGTCTTTGACTTTGAATTAGAAAAAGATATAGAGATTTCCCTGGCGGTCCAGTGGTTGAGACCTGGCAGTCCAGTGGTTGAGTCTTCACCTTCCAGGGTCGGGGATGCGGGTTTGATCTCTGGTTGGGGAGATGAGATCCCACATGACTTGTGGACAAAAAACCAAAACCTAAAACAGAAGCAATATTGTAACAAATTCAATCAAGACTTTAAAAATGGTCCACGTTAAAAAATTTTTTAAAAGAAATGAACACATGAGCCTGGGGATTCTTCATGCACATTGCCAAGGGCGTGTCCTGAGCATGGAAGGCAGAGAAGTGAGAGGGGCCACTGCTCAGAGACTCAGGGAGGGGCTGGAGGGACTGGTCCCTGCTCCCCTCCTCCTCGCCTTGAGATTGCAATTTGGGGCCGTTTCTCTCATTTATATGATAATAATGCCTTTCGCAGGGGCTCACCCCTGGGCCAACCAGGAGGGTGACCGTCAGTAATAAAATGAACTGCCTACTGAGAACATCACTCTCTCAAGGCCCAGGGCCTCTGCTGGTTATTTTATTTGGACTTCACGTGAATTCCGCCAGGTAGAAATATTGGCCCCAATTTGCAGGTGAGGAAACTGAGGGTCAGAGCGAATCATCTCCCCGAGTCACAATTTTCCCTGCTATACAAAGTGATAATTTCACACATTTCTCAAAAATAGATGCAAGGAGGTTGAGTTTCATCCTCAGGATGATGGAGAGTGTGCAAGGGTTGTGTTATAAACAGGTGGGCTGAGGATTTGTGTTGGGCATGTCAGGCTTCTGGCTGCAGTTTGGAGGCACAATCATATAATTCATTTATTCAAACATTTATCGGGTATCTTCTGGGTTGGGAAGTTCCCCTGGAGAAGGGAACGGCTACCCACTCCTGTATTCTGGCCTGTAGAATTCCATGGACTGTATAGCCCATGAGGTTGCAAAGAGTCGGATATGACTGAGCAACTTTCACTTTCACTTTCTATGTGCTGGACACTATTCTAGGTGCTGGGGAAACAGCAGTGAACCAAATCTAGAATCCTGTCATTATGGAACTTAAACTATATGGAGGCAAACAGCAAACAAATTAAGCGTTAAGGATGCCAGAAGCTGATAAGTGTTATAGAGAGAAATAAACAAACAGGAACAAGGGAGGGCCCAGTGGTGCGGTGCAGGACGTGTGTATTCTCACTAAGGGTGGTCAGGGAAAGCCTTATAGAAGAGGTGAGCGAGTGAGGCAGGAGAGAGCAAGATCAATGCAGCTGTCTAGGGGAAGAGAGTCCCAGGCTGAGGAGGCAGCAGGTGCAAAGGCCCTGAGGTGGAAACACACTGCCGAGTGTGAGAGTTTGCCTGGAAGCCACAGTGGATCAAGCAGAGGGGGCAGGGGAAAAACTAAGGCAATCGAGTTAGGACCGGGAAGGGTGGGGGTGGATCATGTAGGTCCCTACAGGCCACTGCAATGATTTTGACTTTTAGTCTGAATTCTGAGTGAGCTGGGAGGCCATGAGTTGTGAGCAGAGAAATGGTAGGATATGACTTTGGTTTTAGAAAGTTCACTCTAGTTTTGGGGAAGAGACTAAATGGAAGGGGGCAGACTCAAACCCTGGGGGAACAGTTAACAGGTGAACCCACAGCCACGTCCAGGTGGCAGAGGCTGGCTGGCAGCATGGACCCAGCTGGTAAAGAGAGAACTGTGGAGGAGGAGGTGGGCTCTGGGTCTACTCTGAAGGCAGAGCTCGTAAAACTTGGTGATGAATTGGGTGGGGTGTAATGGAAGGAGAGGCGTCCAGGCTGACCCCAGGTTCTTTATCTGGAGCAGCTGTGATTGGGAAGATGTGAGCGGAGCTGGTCTGGTGGAGGGCCAAGCAGAAGTTCAAGGTGGACGTGATGCCTGTTAGACGTTCCAACGGAGACGTGGAGTCAAGGGCGGATGTAAGTGTCCAGAGTCAAGAGAAGGGTTCAGGGTAGAGTCCTGGGCACCATGATGGTGGTCAAAGCCTTAAGCTTGGTGATATTGCCAGAGATGCCAATGTGGATGGAGAAAGCTCAGAGCCTGTGTCTCAGGGCACTCTGATGTGAGCAGGAAGGGCAACGAGGAAGAAAAGAGCAACAGAGGCTGGGAGGGAACCACCAGGAAGGGAGAATATCAAGCAGGAGAGTGTGGGTTTGATGCTCAAAGTGCTTCGAGGCTGGGGTGACCAGTGGGGTCAGATGCTGTGGACAGATCAGAGGGGGAGGAGACTGGAAATGGACTGTTGGCACCGTGATGGTCACAGAGTGGTGGGCGGACCCTGGCATGGAGCCCTAACTCCGGCTTCCTCACAGCACGGCTGCCCTGGGGGCAGTCAGACTGCAGAATAGGGATCATCGCAGCGAGTGCAACTCTGCCCTGGGGACACGTAACATCTGTCACTTTTGCTCACCTGGTCCAAATACTCACAGAAGCCCACCCAAGTTCACAGGGGAGGGACATAAACCTTCTCCATGGGAGGAGCGTCAAGAATTGACAGATGTGTTTTAGACTCATTCCAAGAACCCTCTCAAGGAGTTTTACAATCAAGAGGAACAAAGAAACTGGGCCCACTGGGGAAAAGTGTGGACTGAGTGAGTCCGTTCTTTTCCAAGATGGAAGGAGGCCCCTACACATTTGTCATGTATGTGGTCTGTGTTTCCTGGATGGACATACGATGCCATATACACGTGGATGGAGAGAGCCCAGATGGGTAGTCAGGAAACCGTATCCTCTCACTTACAAACAGTAGACCACGGAGGATGCGGGGCCGGAAGGGCTCTTGAGGATGTTTAGCCCCTGATCTTAGAGATGCCCCGGGAGGATTCCACCTCACCCGGGATCACGGAGGGAGAGAGACTGAGTGGAAGAGCCAGGACTAGCTCCCAGATCTCAACACTTCCGGGCTCCTCGCCTTGCACAGGGCTTTCCACCCACCGTATCTCAGGAATCCTGCCAGGCCCCCCTGCAGGACTGGGAAGCCAACCAGGTATGCTGCATTGCAAACATGTTGTTGCTGTTTAGTCGTTAAGTTGTGTCTGACACTTTGCGACCCCATGGACTACATATAGCCTGCCATGGGATTTCCCAGGCAAGAATACTGGAGGGGGTTGCCATTCCCTTCTCCAACGTCGCAAACATAAGCCCCGATCATTAGAATACCCATTCCTATGGGTCACTCCCCACCTTGGAAGGAGGATGTGGTCACTAGGTGGCAGGTGGTGTGGGTCTTGTTCTTCCCTTGATGTGAAAAGGGAAGCAGCAGAGAAGCAGGTGCTGCAAAATTTTAATCTCCTAATGGCACTGAGATGGTAGGAGCCCTGGGCAAGCACTGTAGATTTTAAATTTAAATAGAAAAGAGAAAGAAGCCAAAAGAAGAATTCTAGGGCATTTGAAAGGCAAGCCCAGTGCCAAGCAAGCTTCCAGAGTACACCAATTATGAACGAGTGGGGAGGGATGAGCGGAAATGAGGCAGCCTCGCTGAGCCTAGAATAGCCATTCATCATCCTGGGATGAGGTGATTATGGAGAGGAAGAGAGCTGGGCCCAAGGAGGGCTGGGTACTGACTGAGCTGCAGAGGCCACCAGGCACACCCACAAGCTGGGTTTTCGTGATGCCACTTACAGATGAGGAAATTGAGGCTCGGAGATATTCAAACCTCTCAGCTCAGCGTGGTCTGTGGCCCCAAGAAGACAGGGCGTCATCTGTCCGTGACCTGCAGAGGCCCAGGAAGTGAGTCTTGTTGCAGGAGCATCGCCAGGGAGGAAATGCAACATTTGTGAGAGATGCAAAAGACCAGGCCCTGCTCCAGACCTGCTGAATCAGATCTGCATTTTAAGATACTTAATTTGAAGGACATGGTCAAGGTCATCTCGCTGAGAAGGGACTGAGATCTGTTTGACTCCGAAAGCAAGAGTTCTTTCCATTTATGTGGGGTTTTTTGCTCTGCAAAAAGCCCCTGGAGAGAACTTTAAACGATGCAAACTTGATTATCAACCATTGCTGAAATTCTCTAGCTCCTCGTTATCTTCAGATCCAGCCCTCACACCCCAGTGTAACAGTCAACGTCACAGCGGGGTAGGTAACTGATCCAAGGTCACCTAGCTGGGCTCTCCTCCCAGGGGTGAGAGGTTCCCTAGGAATGGAGCAACTGGTGAGGGGTTCCCCACCACCAGGCACTGTTATCTTGACTCCCCAACCTTGCAGAGTGGGACTCAGCATCTCCATCTGAAAGATGAATGTGGACAGCATCTGCTTTGAGAGACCCCGTCAGCAATGGTGGCCACAGTTTTTGAGATCTTAGCAGGCTACAG
Organism: Neotragus pygmaeus; assembly: GCA_006410875.1. Taxonomy (NCBI): domain Eukaryota; kingdom Metazoa; phylum Chordata; class Mammalia; order Artiodactyla; family Bovidae; genus Neotragus; species Neotragus pygmaeus. The sequence continues at coordinate 37,861 of SJYV01025497.1, forward strand.
CCCGTGAGGCTGCAAAGAGCCAGACAGGACTGAGCTTCTGAGCCATTCCTTGGTGTGTGTGTGTGTGTGTGTGTGTGTGTGTGTGTGTGTGTGTTTAGTACTTTTATAAGCCACATTCTCTGGGAAGATCTTCAGTTTTTCTGTGCCATCCAGAGGCTTCTTAGAGAACAAAACAATGCTGATTAAAAAGAGCTGTTATTGTGTGTGTGAAAAGCAAAATACTACGTGGGTATTTTGTGGGTGTCAGAGCTGCCTTTATGGGGTGGAGATTCCTGGTACTAACTGGTAGGCAAACAGATCCCAGGACTCACGGAGCAGCGGGTGGAGCTCTCCCGTGTGGAGGCAGGGCCAGGGGTCTCACAGTGTTTAGGTTCATGCTGCCCCAGATCCTCTCTCTCTATTTTTCCCCGTTTGCCTGGGACATGCGCGGGTTTCCAGCTGCGTTCTGTTTTCAGCTCAGGGAATGTTGAAGGAGCTGCCCTTTCAGCACCAAAGTCTCGGGCTCTTGTATAAGACTTGCTCAGTACAAAGGCCATGCCTGGATGGGAAGGAAAACCGACAGGTGCCCGCCGACCTGAGTAGAATCCACCTGGGGATTCTGGCCCCCCAAAGATCTCCCACTCTCCAGTGAGACTTTCTCTTGGTTCAGACCTTCCTTTAAATTCATGGAGGCCACTTTGCACAAAATGTAGACCAGGCTGATTGTCACGTTCTTATGGGATGTGTTTGGATTTAGGTACAAAGTGATCTTTTGAAGAAGCATAGCCGGTATTAAGAGAGCATGTTCAGGCCCCTCTTGAGAAGAGCCAGCCTCACAGAAGGGCAGGCCCTCGGGTAGCGAGATGCCCCCAAACAAATGCCACATTCTCTGTGGACTTGTCCACCTCACCAGGAATCCCTGGGGCCTCATCAACATGTAGAAGAGAGCCTTGCAGACATTGGGTGCCCAGGGAACATTTCTGGATCACTGAATGAGATGATCGCTGGAAGAGAGACATGGTTCCTTGGGCATCCTCAAGGATGCTACCTGCCACCCTTCTCTGCAGGGGGAAACTTGTGACCCGTTTCTCCTCAGCCAAGGATGCTAAAGGGGCATGAACATTTGCTCATGTCTTCCTAATGGCTTGTGAGTCTGGGTATTTCTTTTTTTAAGTGCAAAGTTCCACTCCAATTTAGGTAAAGAAGACCTTGATCTTAGTTTTTGCATTCAGAGCTAAAAACCATAGTCTNTCCTTCTGAAATTTTTTGTAAGAGTTTTAGGATAGGCATTACCTCTTCACTAAATGTTTGACAGAATTCACCTATGAAGCCATCTGGCTCTGGGTTTTTGTCTTTTGGGAGATTTTTGATCATGGTTTCTATTTCAGTGCTTGTAATTAGGTTGTTCATAATTTCTTTCTTTCTAATTCAATCTTGGAAGATTGAACTTTTCTAAGAATCTGTCCATTTCTTCCAGGTTGTCCATTTTATTGCCATATAGTTGCTCATAATAGTCTCTTATATTCCTTTGTATTTCTGCATTGTCTGTTGTAACCTCTCCTTTTTTATTTCTAATTTTGTTGATTTGACTCTTCTCTTTTTCTTGATTAGTCTGGATAAAAGTTTGTCAATTTTGTTTATTTTTTCAAAGAACAAGCTTTTAGTTTGAATAATTTTTACTATTGTTTCTTTAATTTCTTTCTGCTCTGATCTTTATGATTCATTCTCTTCTGCTAGCTTTGGAGTTTTTTGTTCTTCTTTTTCCAGTTGTTTTAGATGTAAATTTAGGTTGTCTATGTGATGTTTTTCTCATTTCTTAAGGTAGGATTGTATTGCTATAAACTTCCCTCTTAGAACTGCTATTGCTGCATCTCATAGGTAGGTTTTGAGTTGTTGTGTCTTCATTGTCATTTGTTTCTAAGGTTCTTTTCATTTTTCTTTTGATTTCTCAGTAATCTGTTCATTATTTAGAAACATATTGTTTAATCTTCATGTGTTTGTGTTTTTTTAGTTATTTTCCTAGAATTGACATCCAATCTCATAGTGTTGTGGTCAGAAAAGATGCTTGATACAATTTCAGTTTTCTTAAATTTACTGAGGTTTGATTTGCTGCTCAAGATGTGGTCTATGCATGAGANAACAGTCAACGTCACAGCGGGGTAGGTAACTGATCCAAGGTCACCTAGCTGGGCTCTCCTCCCAGGGGTGAGAGGTTCCCTAGGAATGGAGCAACTGGTGAGGGGTTCCCCACCACCAGGCACTGTTATCTTGACTCCCCAACCTTGCAGAGTGGGACTCAGCATCTCCATCTGAAAGATGAATGTGGACAGCATCTGCTTTGAGAGACCCCGTCAGCAATGGTGGCCACAGTTTTTGAGATCTTAGCAGGCTACAGCCCGTGAGGCTGCAAAGAGCCAGACAGGACTGAGCTTCTGAGCCATTCCTTGGTGTGTGTGTGTGTGTGTGTGTGTGTGTGTGTGTGTGTTTAGTACTTTTATAAGCCACATTCTCTGGGAAGATCTTCAGTTTTTCTGTGCCATCCAGAGGCTTCTTAGAGAACAAAACAATGCTGATTAAAAAGAGCTGTTATTGTGTGTGTGAAAAGCAAAATACTACGTGGGTATTTTGTGGGTGTCAGAGCTGCCTTTATGGGGTGGAGATTCCTGGTACTAACTGGTAGGCAAACAGACCCCAGGACTCAAGGAGCAGCGGGTGGAGCTCTCCCGTGTGGAGGCAGGGCCAGGGGTCTCACAGTGTTTAGGTTCATGCTGCCCCAGATCCTCTCTCTCTATTTTTCCCCGTTTGCCTGGGACATGCGCGGGTTTCCAGCTGCGTTCTGTTTTCAGCTCAGGGAATGTTGAAGGAGCTGCCCTTTCAGCACCAAAGTCTCGGGCTCTTGTATAAGACTTGCTCAGTACAAAGGCCATGCCTGGATGGGAAGGAAAACCGACAGGTGCCCGCCGACCTGAGTAGAATCCACCTGGGGATTCTGGCCCCCCAAAGATCTCCCACTCTCCAGTGAGACTTTCTCTTGGTTCAGACCTTCCTTTAAATTCATGGAGGCCACTTTGCACAAAATGTAGACCAGGCTGATTGTCACGTTCTTATGGGATGTGTTTGGATTTAGGTACAAAGTGATCTTTTGAAGAAGCATAGCCGGTATTAAGAGAGCATGTTCAGGCCCCTCTTGAGAAGAGCCAGCCTCACAGAAGGGCAGGCCCTCGGGTAGCGAGATGCCCCCAAACAAATGCCACATTCTCTGTGGACTTGTCCACCTCACCAGGAATCCCTGGGGCCTCATCAACATGTAGAAGAGAGCCTTGCAGACATTGGGTGCCCAGGGAACATTTCTGGATCACTGAATGAGATGATCGCTGGAAGAGAGACATGGTTCCTTGGGCATCCTCAAGGATGCTACCTGCCACCCTTCTCTGCAGGGGGAAACTTGTGACCCGTTTCTCCTCAGCCAAGGATGCTAAAGGGGCATGAACATTTGCTCATGTCTTCCTAATGGCTTGTGAGTCTGGGTATTTCTTTTTTTAAGTGCAAAGTTCCACTCCAATTTAGGTAAAGAAGACCTTGATCTTAGTTTTTGCATTCAGAGCTAAAAACCATAGTCACTCAATGAACACTTTCAGGACAGTCTGAGCAGTTGTGGTAAAAATCTAATCCCCGCTCTGATGGAGCATCTGACCTGAGCAGCCATGATGGCAACATGAGCAGGATGGGGAGGAAGTAGCGTGGAACCATGCAGGTGCAGACAGCCGTACAAGCCCCTGGGAGTTGGAAATGGAAATTCATCCTCTGTGCTGTTGGTGGCTTCTTAGAAAGAAAAAAAAAGCATTGGTTCGGAAAAGGATTAGTACCAGTTGTGAAAACCAAATTCATATAGTGCGTGTAATAGATGCCCGCAAGATTGGAGCATGAGTTTTTATTTTTGGCATCTCCAAGGTGCTGTGCAAAATCATGTTAACTCAATGGAATTCCGTAGAGTTAAGTGTTCAGCACTCTGCAGATGAGGCATCAGAGGCTTGGAGAGGCTAAGGCTCATCTTAGGTATCCAGCCAGCAAGGGGCAGAGCAGGAATTTGAAACTGGGATGAATCAGAAGGTTTCTCAGAAGAGGAGGAGACTGCCCCCTCAACAGGACTCATAAGACTCAAGCAGATTGTGTGAAAGTGTTCGTGTTCATGAAGGACAGTTAGGGAAGGCTGTGTCCCTTTGGCAAGGAAACTAGTAGGCCCTGGGTTGGGGCCAGGTGGAAGGACTCCAGGAGAACATGACCACACAGACAAGACTGGAAAGCATGAAGCATTTTAGATAACCTATAAAAATAATGAACGGTATTCCTGCTATTAATGCTGAATAATAAACAGTATTACTAATATTAATGCTGGCTACCATTTCTGAGAGCTCACTGGGTTCCGGGAAATCCATATGCATCGTCTTCCACGCTCACAACAGTCCTGAGATTCGGGTGTTACTCCCAACTTTCAGACGTGTGATTAAGACTCAGGGAAGCAACTCGTATTGTTCAGGATCCCACAGTTACTAAGAAGCAGAGCCTGGCTGCTTTCTGGCCCCTCCACCAACACAAAAGGAGTTTCTGGGGACCAACCCTGTTCTCTATCCACTGCTCCCTCCCATCCTTTCCGACTCAAAGACAAGATGACTTTTTAGGACAAACAGGGCAGGATCCTGCTAAGGACAGCTTTCCTCAGTGATTTTTTTTAGCTTGTGGCCATGCAGACAGACGACAAAGAAGTGTCCAGCATGGAGACACAGGCTGGCCAGGCTCAGGCCCTCTTGCCCAGGGATATTCAGCAGAAATGCACAATAAGGGATGGCCTTGGCAGCAGCTGCAGGGAACACGTGGACTCAGCCAGAGTAGAGGGCTGGGTTTTGCAGTGCGGGTGCTTGTTTATAACATGAACACAAATGTACACACGCACAGATATGTACACACATACACAGGTGTTCACATGTATACACGTACCCACAAAAACACACGCACATTCATACATGCATTGGTGTTTGTTTATGATTGGTGCGCCAGGGGGAGGAGTCATTTCTAGCAACTGCTCGGGTGTTCATGACTTCTGAACTGCAAAAGAAAATTTCTTAGGGCACGCTGAATCTCACTCTCCATGTGGACCAGGAACAAACACTCTTTCCTTTTTGAGTGTAGTCACTCCTCACTGTTCTTTGTTTTTGTTTTTTCTTATAAGAGAAAGAAAAGAAAATCATAGAATCACAGCATTGTCCAATCCGTTGTGACGGCTGTTGATCATTGTATACCATGCTGACCGAGTGGGAAATTCAAAAACAAATAAGGCAAGGTCTAGTCCTTGAAGCTCTAGAGCAACGGTCAACTAACTATGGCTGCCAGGCTAATTCGGCCCTCGGCCTATTTTTCTAAATAAAGTTTTATTGGAACACATCCGTGCCTGTTCATTTACGTCTCATCTCTGGTTACTTTTGTGCTCTTAATGGCAGAGTTGAGTAGTTGCTATAGAGACTGCATGATCCACAAAACCCCAAATATTTACTATCTGTTCCTTTACCAAAAAAGTTTACTTATCCCAGTCCTGGGGAACTGTGTGAGAGAGAAAAGTCACACACCCCAGAGGACAATGACCTTGACCAAGGCAGCCTGTGCTCGGTGCCTTGTGAGCATTATGGGTGGTAAGTGGCTTCAGAGTGCAGAGGAGGGGCACGTGTGGATATTGGTGCGTGGAAGGCTATGCAGTGGAGGCAGGATCTGGGTTTTGAAGTATGAGTAGGAGTGTAAGAGAAGGATGGGGTTGGGATGTGGGCACCAAGGTGCAGGAAATGGAGTGTGGAAAAACACAAAAGTGCATGCAAGTGGTGTGCATTTGTGGTTTGGAGCCCTTCAGCTTCCATGTACCCTATTCTCAGTTAAAGCCCTGAACCTCTTCGAAGGATTCCACAACTCAGTTCTAGTGGGAGAGACTTCACCCTACTCCTGGGGGCATGTGACCCAGGCCTGGCCAAGCGGGCATCAGTTCCCCCTCTGATGACAGTGATGGGCTCAGGGATGAGCGTGAGGCCCAGTTCTGCCTGCAGAGCCAAACAGCACCGGTCCTAGACTTGTATTGTCCCCCTCCCCTTACGAGCAAGAGGTGACGTGACTGCAGCAGCCACCTTGCCATCGTGANATTCTCAGTTAAAGCCCTGAACCTCTTCGAAGGATTCCACAACTCAGTTCTAGTGGGAGAGACTTCACCCTACTCCTGGGGGCATGTGACCCAGGCCTGGCCAAGCGGGCATCAGTTCCCCCTCTGATGACAGTGATGGGCTCAGGGATGAGCGTGAGGCCCAGTTCTGCCTGCAGAGCCAAACAGCACCGGTCCTAGACTTGTATTGTCCCCCTCCCCTTACGAGCAAGAGGTGACGTGACTGCAGCAGCCACCTTGCCATCGTGAAAGCAGAACTTCTGAGAAGGAAACCAGAGAAGGCAGAGTGATGCAAGGAAAGAATCGGAGTCCCGGCAACATGAATTGAGCTCTGAACGAGCTGGGTCTGAAGCTGAATACATCCTTGGGCTTTCAGTTATGCAAACAGATATATTTTCATGTTTGTATGTGACCATTTGGGTTGGGCCTCTTGTCAGTTGCAAACAGAAGAGCAGAATCAGATTAGGCATATTTGGGTATTCCAGAGGGATTTTTCTTGCATTTTTAATTTTTATCATTATTATTAATTTATTTATTTTTTGGTAGGCTGGGGGTAGCCAGCTTGAACCAAGCCCTGAAAATGAGAACCTGAAGAGCTAGGGAGATGGGAGTCAGCCTCCTGGGGGAAATTCTGATGAAACTTCCAGTCTGGATAGAGTTTCGAGACCTGTCTGAGATTAGGTGAAAGTCCCTCTCCCCTAAAGAACACAAAAAATGGGCAGTGGGTGGCTGTGGGTGTACAGACCCCAAGCTAATGTCTAATGGACTTGCCTGAGGCATGTAGCACATGGTAAATACACAGCCGTACAGACCTCCACGTTCAAGTCCTGGTCCTCAGATTCAGCCTGCACCGCCGGTTTCCTTGCAGTCTGATGGTAGGGGGAGAGGCGATCCTTTAGATGGGGCTATTCTGGTGTCTAAATAAATTCACCAACTGCTCTTCTGGTCTCTTTACTTCTATGGGCCATCTGAATGCAAGTCTATTGAGAACTGGAAAAATCTAGTTTCAGAGCAATTAAGGTAGAGATTTAGACTCCAGACTGTGAAATCCTGACCAGGGAGGCCTCTTGGGAGACGGGTTGTCAGGCTCTTCCAAAGGTGATGGGCCCTGGAGCTCGCCACCAGCAGGTTTAGCTTCTTGCCCAACATTAAAAAAAAAAAAAAGATTAAAAAAATTTTTAAACTTAATTGTTTTTGGCTATGCTGGGTCTTCATTGCTGCACGCAGGCTTTCTTTAGCGGTGAGCGGCGGGGGGGTACTCTCTAGCTGCTGTGCACAGGCTTCTCATTGTGGAACACAGGCTCTAAGCACACGGCTTCACTAGTTACAGCACCGGGTTCATTGTGGCCCTTGGGCTTACTTGCTCCGGAGCATGTGGAATCTTCCCAGACCAGGGATCGAACCTGTGTCTCCTGCACCGGCAGGTGGATTCTTAACCACCGGACCAGCAGGGAAGCCCTCCAACATTTACTGAGCAGATCTCATTGCAAACTGAATGTCTATGCTCTCCCATTCACAGGTTGAAACACTAACCCCCAAGCCAATGGTTGTAAGGCCTTTGGGAGGTGAGTAAGTCATGAGGGTGGGGCCCTCATGAAGGGGGTTAGTGTCCTTATAGAAAGACATGCGAGAGTTTTCTTTCTTTCTTTCTATTGCATGAAGACAGAGAAAGAAAACAACTGCTCACATCCAGAAGAGGACCCTCACAGGACCCAAGCATATTGGCTCCTGATCTCTGACCTCCAGCCTCCAGGACTGTGAGAAGTAAATTCCCCTCATTTATAAGCCACCAGTGGAGAAGGCAATGGCAGCCCACTCCAGTGTTCTTGCCTGGAGAATCCCAGGGATGGAGGAGCCTGGTGGGCTGCCATCTATGGAGCTGCACAGAGTCGGACACGACTGAAGCAACTTAGCGGTGGCAGCAGCAGCATGAGCCACCAGACTATGATCTTCCGTAACATAACATAGCATAGCATAGCATGGCATAACTGAACATAACATCGTATTATACCAGCAATCCAAGCTGCCACAGACCTACCATGACATTTTACAAGCTCAGCCTCCTTTCATTGTCCTGCGCTGACTGCTGAGGGTCCCCAGGTGGGCTGCCTGCCGTGGCTAAGATGTCATGGGATGCAGGGCAAGAAAGCAGAAGAATGAAGGGCCGGCATCTGAAGCACCCAGAACAGCTTTCTGCTGTGTCCCTAAGCCTCACTTTGATGTTACCTGTCATTTACTTAAGATCAACAGTGTGAAATGTGTTCCAAGGGATGTGGGAAGTGAAATACGGCAGCAGCTTTCAAGTCGATTTCTGAATTCGAGGCAAAAGCAAGTCTTGGGACTGTGGCTCCTAAATCATTCTGCTGATGGCTGGAGAGGTGCCTCCCGCGAGGTCACCTGTGCGAGAAGGTTGGAGGTGGAGGGATGCGGTCAGGCTGGTGATGAGCCCGGTGGGACTTTCCCACGGCTGTCCCATCTGCTGCAAATGCCCTGCCCTAGATCTTCACAGGATTGGCTCTCTTCCCTTTAACAGTCTCAGCTTCCTTGTCCCCGCTTCAGAGAACACTTTCTTCACCATCCTGCCTCCAGCAACCCCCGCACCATCCCTGCCGCTCTTCATCCCATCGTTTCAGAGTCTTAGCACTTGCTACCATCCTGAATTCCCTTAGAGATTAATTCATTATCCGAATCTCACTAGAATAAAGGTAAATTTCACAAGAGTTGGGGTCTGCTCACCACTGTGTCTGTAGCCCCTGTGGTAGTGCCCAGAACACAGTGGTCAATCAAGTGCATGTTGAGTGAATAAATGAATGAGGGAATGAATGAATGCATGATGAATTAGCCATAGTTGTGGGGACAAGTAGTAAAAACTGCTGAGTGTCTGCAGAATCACTGGGGCACTCAGGCGTCAACATTAAGGCTGTGGCATTAACGTTCAGATTGGGTTTAACCAGACCTGCTCATGGACAAAGGGTTAGTGGGTAACAGTAATAACCCGCTTTCTCTATTTCGGGATTCATTTACCCATGAATCTCTGCTGGATATTCTGATTAGCTCGTGAAAACCAATGTTGCCTTGCTGGGAAAGACAGCAACCTACTCGCTCATTTGGAAAGGAAAAGACTGGCTACACTCTATGCCTTTACTTGAAAGTTGTCTGTCCATTGCCTGTCCATTTCCTATAATAATAATAGGGCCAATTTCCTGGTCCAAGCACCAGCAGTTGAATTCACTGAACCATCCCATCAACCCTGTCAAGGCAGGTGTGAAGATCTCTTTTTTCAGGTGAAGAACCATCTCAGAGGGTTGAAAGTCATGTCTTCAAGGCCACATGGCTTAGGTCAAACCCAAGGCTTTCTCCCATGTGCTGACTGGTCACTTGGACATGCAGAGAACACTACAAGGTGGATTGCTACAGAACACACACACACACACACCACCATCCAGCAGTTTTTAATCCTGATAAATGGAAATGTTCATGTGTGATTCACATGTGTTGGTCAATGTTTCAAGGAGCCCAGCTCAGCCCAAGAGGCAAACTCCTGCTCCTTGATCCCACCTGAGCGAGCTGGTCAGAGCCTCTTATTGACTCTCGATGCTCTTGACCTTGGAACAAAAGCGGAGCTTTTAAGCCCACTCCTTCTTCCTTCACATCACCTTAATGATGAGTAGGAAGAGTGAGCACCTTAATAGTCACTTCAGTTGTCATTTATCTCCTACATCGTCATTTATCTCTACATGTAGCTAGATGTAATTTGTAGGAGAAAAGTGTTAGAGAATTTCTGTGAGGAAGAAAACTGGAAGAAAAATATAGGAGAGAAAGTAGGAGAAAAATTTCAGAAACTAGGGCTAGGTAAAAAGTTCTCAGGCATGACACCAAAAGTACGACCCATAAAAACTGAGAAAAATTGGACTTGGGATGGGAGAGATGTCCCAAACTGAATACCAGACATCTCCACGTGGGCCCACAGACTAGCATCAGAAGGGAAAGATTAGGGAGGCATTATTAGGGCAGGTGTGCCAAAGCTGAAGTCTGGAGACATCATTCAACCTTCCTTCATTTATTTAGCAGATATTCACTTTGGGCTGGTTTCTGATGGAGCATAAATGAAAGACATTTAGTGAAAAGTCCCCAGACCCTCACAGTCTAGTGGGAAAGGTAGCCTGTAAGTCTGTACCATTTCGTCCGGTAGTAAGCCCTACACTGGGCACACTGAGGATGCTATGAGGACTTGCCTTCACCTATCAGCCTCTACCTTGACCCCTGATTTTCCTGGTCAACTCTCACCAGCTCAACAGGCTCATCCTGCTAGGCTAGTAAAGAATGCATCCTGGCCAACAGTAAACCCTTCCATTTCTTGTGACCTCCTGGCTCGTGGTTTGTACTCTTCCAAGCTTATTTAACTTCTATGCAGAGTACATTATGAGAAACGCTGGACTGGAAGAAGCACAAGCTGGAATCAAGATTGCCAGGAGAAATATCAATAACCTCAGATATGCAGATAACACCACCCTTATGGCAGAAAGCAAGGAAGAACTAAAGGGCCTCTTGATGAATGTGAAAGAGGAGAGTGAAAAAGTTGGCTTAAAGCTCAACTTTCAGAAAACTAAGATCATGGCATCCGATCCCATCACTTCATGGCAAATAGATGGGCAAACAGTGGAAACAGTGGCTGACTTTATTTTTTTGGGCTCCAAAATGACTGCAGATGGTGACTGCAGCCATGAAATTAAAAGACGCTTTCTGCTTGGAAGGAAAGTTATGACCAGCCTAGACAGCATCTTAAAAAGCAGAGACATTACTTTGTCAGCAAAGGTCTGTCTAGACAAAGCTATGATTTTTCCAGAGAGTCCCTTGGACTGCAAGGAGATCCAACCAGTCCATCCTAAAGGAGATCAGTCTTGGGTGCTCATTGGAAAGACAGATGTTGAAGCTGAAACTCCAATACTTTGGCCACCTGACGCAAAGAGCTGACTCATTTGCAAAGCCCCTGATACTGGGAAAGATTGAGGTCAGGAGGAGAAGGGGACGACAGAGGATGAGATGGTTGGATGGCATCACCGACTCAATGGACATGAGTTTGAGTGAACTCCGGGAGTTGGTGATGGACAGGGAGGCCTGGAATGCTGTAGTTCATGGGTTTGCAAAGAGTTGGACACAACTGAGTGACTGAACTGAACTGAACTAAAGCTGGTGCAGGACCCTGAATGTCCTTAAACTCCCCACAGGGTTCAGGTGCACTTTAGTGCCACTGATTTCATCCTTAGATGAGTCTATTACTAACTCCATTCAAATAGATCTTTCTGCCTCTTTCCACACTCAGAAATCAGTCTTCCATTATTGCTGTTCTAGATGTGGGTCATAGACACTGCCATCCATAGGGAGACAGGGACAGAAATTGAGAACACATGTTTTGAAACTTCAGAGCAGCTTGCCAGAGTAATTGTTAATTTGTTGTCTACTTCATATATATGAGTGTTAAAATAGACACACATCCACATATATGTAACTATGTATATATCTAGATATATGTATATATAATTGTGTATATAGTTATATATTTTTCCCAGTTCTTTTTTAGGTAATTCATTTTTATTGTCATTCATAAAGTGGCCCACAACAATGTTAACTAGGAAAAATAATGTCCTTCTGTGAAAGTTTGGCAATATGCCCTCTACTGAATAATGGCAAGTAATTAAAATGTACCTAGCTGGAGTTTTTCAGAGTTGTGACCCCTCAGTGTGTCATTAAAACAGTTTAGTTTCATACATATTGCAAAAAGTTAGAAACAGGTGGAATGAAATGATGGACATAAGAGTGCTCATTGTACTATTATTTCAATTTGATATGTATTTGGAAAAGATTAAACTAAAATAAAGATGTAGCCAAAACAAAAAGTTAGCAGCTTCTTACCTGTTGCCTTTTGTGCTCCTGCCAGCCTGGCTCTTATTAAGCCATGTCTCTCTTTGAGGCGAAGAATCCGAACTTTTGGAAACTGAGACATGTATTTATCCAAGTTATCTTTTAGGTAGTCTATATCAGGAAGAAATTAGACAAGGAAATACTTTAAAAATAAGATCTGGATAAGACCAGATCAAATACCCAAAACTATGATATTTATCATAGTCACTATATTTTATTTATTTATTTTTTAAAAATTTATTTATTTATCTATTTTTTTACTTTATTTTACTTTACAATACTCTATTGGCTTTGCCATACATTGACGTGAATCCACCACAGGTGTACACGAGCTCCCAATCCTGAATCCCCCTCCCACCTCCCACCCCACAACGTCTCTCTGGATCATCCCCATGCACCAGCCCCAAGCATCCTGCATCCTGCATAGACCGGCGCCTCGTTTCTTACATGATAGTATATACGCTTCAGTGCCCTTCTCCCAAATCATCCCACCCTCTCCCTCTCCCTCAGAGGCCAAAAGTCCGTTCTATATGTCTGTGTCTCTTTTGTTGTCTCACATATAGGGTCATCATTACTATCTTTCTAAATTCCATATATATGTGTCAGTATACTATATTGGTGTTTTTCTTTCTGGCTTATTTCACTCTGTATAATAGGCTCCAGTTTCATCCATCTCATTAGAACTGNATGCACATACGTGCACACACATACATACACCCTACAAACAGAGCTCTCCTCTCAGGGCTGCCCTGGTCGAGGCCTCCTTGCCTTGTTAAAATGAGATTAGCTTTAGAAGAGTGTAATGGAACATGGCACTTCTAGATAAAAATAGAATGTGGCTACTTCTGCCCAGGTACCTGATGGGCAGACTCACAGCCTCCTTCTTCCCTAGCCTTCCACACTGTTCATTTTCAGTGCCAAAGACAGCTCCACTGCTCCAGCTGCCCAGCCTCAGGTCTGCTGGAATAGAAAGCCCTTCTCGGCTCAGTTCCCATCACCCCAGAGCCAGGAGGAGCCCAGTCCTCCCAGCTCCTCCATCTCTGCTTGCTCTGAGCCCGCTGCCTCCAGCCAGCCCGTCTCCTCTCCACCCGTCAGACGAAGCCTGAGCTCCAGGTCTGACCGCCGCAGCAGCATCCACGTCAGCAGTCAGCCCAGCTCCTCCCAGGGCAGACAGAGCAGCACCTGGGGTCCACAGGCAATGCCCCATCATCCTGCAGTCCTGGGCTTCTTCATGCCTGAGCGACCCGGAGAATGAGCAGCAGCTCTTTCAGAGGTGAGAGTTATCTTCCTCCTGGGGCTCCAGCCGGAGGACCTCCAGGTGAGGTCTGGAAATGGGAGGAGATGGGCCAAGCCTCTGGGCCCCGCAGGCAGTGCAGTGATGGAGGGAAAGCATCGGAATAAGAAACAGCACGCGCTAACACGAGCCTGGTGCTGCCTAGGTATGTGTCTCCAAATAACTCAGAGACCTACGGAATGGAAAGGGAGCCTCGGGACATGATGGTAGATAGAGGCTGGAGAGCTAGACGGCAGTCTGCAGTCTGACAGCTTGCAATCTGCCTCCCTGCTCCTCGCCTCCATCCACCCTTGAAGGTCCGCTGAGCAGCTGGGCGGCCTTGGGTTTACCCGGGAGTTGCTTATCTGCTGACAGATCATATAGTCCCTTGGCCGCTTGCTCAGTCGACAGCAGCTGTCACACAGCCCCAAGTCCTCCTAAGTGTGAAAAAAATAGCGTTTGTAGGAGACCCCACCTGGAGACAGTCATCTAGGATATCCTGAAACATTTCTCCTTGTTTCCTTTCAGCTGCCCACTCCTCTAGTTTTTAAACCCAGTAAAGCTCATACTGCATACACTTCTAAAACTCTTTTGTTCTGTTTTTGACACTACATCCTCAGCTGCAGAGACTCTGCATAACTCACGCAGAAAATCCTCGGCTCTGGGTGTCTGATAAGTCACTTAACTCTTCCACATCTAAAGGCTTGCCTTTTGCCAATCTCAAGTTTTTAAAATTATTCATTTATTCATTTACTTTGATTGTGTTGGGTCTTTGTTGCTCCATGTGAGCTTTCTCTAGTTTCAGCAAAAGCAGAGGCTTCTCTGCAGAGGCCTCTCATTGTGGTGGCTTCTCCTGTTGCAGAGCACAGGCTCCAGGTGCACGGGCTTAAGGAGTTGCAAAATGTGGATTTAGTTGCTCTGTGACATGTGGAATCTTCCCAGACCAGGGAAGACCACCTTGCATTGGCAGGTGGGTTCTTATCCACTGTACCACCAGCGACATTCTTGCCGAACTCTGACCTTGTGTTTTCTTTCAGCAAATGGGCAGGCAGCCCCTTGCCTGAGTCTGCTCCCCACCACAGATTTTGAGAAAAGTCTGCTCCCCAACGAGCTGTGAGAGTTTTCTATGGCCGCTGTAACAAGCTACAGGTACCTGTGTCTTCAACAACGCACGTTTATTTTCTTCGGTCTGGATGTCAGAAGTGGAAAATGGATTTTCGTGGCTTTAAACTGAGGCAGGGCCATGTTCTCTCCAGAGGCTCTTGAGAAAAGTCCATTTCTTTCCCTTTTGCAGCTTCTAGAGCTCTGATCTGTGGCTCACGGTGGCTTCCTCCACCTTCCAGGCCAGCAGCACAACATCTTTAAATCTCCCTCTGCTTCCATCTTCCCTAGTCAGGTCTCCTTCTTATAAATGTTGCTGAAACTCAGCCCCTGTTCACTGGTGCCGAATAGAAACACTGAGACAGTTTGTGGGTGAAACGGTAAACAGTAGCTTTTATTGCTTTGCCGGGCAAAGGGGGACACAGTGGGTTAGTGCCCGGAAGACCATATGACCCACCCTGGAGCGGGTAGTGAGGAGTTTTATGGCTGTTCAGGGAGCACGGCGTGATCAGCTCATGGACAGCTCTTGGATTGGCTGGTATCAGGGTGATTTCAGGCATCATCAGCCTTCTGGGTTCACCAGTCTAGGGTCTGTGTTCTTGGGGTCAGCAGTTTTCATCTGGAGGAGGGGGCGGTTTGGCTCCCTATTAAAACAACTTAGGAATGTGTGTGGGGCCTTTATCAAAATCTTTCAGAGACTTGGAAGCTAGGTGATTCTGTAATGTAATAGAATTATAGTCGAAATTGTTGCCAGTTCCTTAGCTCAACCCCCATTCTTTGTTTCTATATTTCCACATGTCCCCATCATTAACTCTTGAAGCAGCATTTTACTTCAAAAGACAAGGACATAGGGGCTTGGACATGGTTTCATCATGACACTTAGGATGGCGTCTAGAACCACCCAGGTAGCATAAAGAAGGCCGAGCACCGAAGATGTGATGCTTTTGAACTGTGGTGTTGGAGAAGGCTCTTGAGTGTCTCTTGGACTGCAAGGAGATCAAACCAGTCAATTCTGAAGGAAATCAGTCCTGAAAATTCACTGGAAGGACTGATGCTGAAGCTGAAGCTCCAGTACTTTGGCCACCTGATGCAAAGAACTGACTCACTGGAAAAGACCTGGATGCTGAAAAGGACTGAAGGCAAGAGGAGAAGGGGACGACAGAAGGGGACGACAAGATGGTTGGATGGCATCACTGACTCAATGGACGTGAGCTTGAGCAAGCGCTGGGAGATGGTGAAGGACAGGGAAGCCTGGTGTGCTGCAGTCCATGTGGGTGCAAAGAGTTGGACACAACTTAGCAACTGACCAACAACAGATAATCCAGGGTCATTTTACCATCTCGAGATCTCTAACTTAATCACATCTGCAGGGTTCATTTTGCCATGAAGCAAAGGTTAGGTTCACAGGTCCTGGAGACCAGATCATGGATGTCTCTGGGGTATCATTCAGCCACCCACTTCAGCCCTGGGGTCCAGGCTGGAACCAGTAAGTACAACCTCAGCCAACAACCCTCACCCCCTTTTGACTCTGTCCTGTGTTTGTTACTGGAGCAGCTGTCCCTATGCTGAATGTCCCGCCAGATACCAGGCTACTGGAGAGCAAGGCCAAGGACCTGACCTAGCCTTCTTTCACTCCCAGATTCCAGAGCAGGGTTTGTGTGCCTCCTGAGTAGATACTGCAATGTTTGCTAAGCATATAAATGAATATATGATTGATAAGCGCAACCAACACAGACAATAAATAAGACAGTGGCTACGGTCCCAGATTTTTAAGTCTAAAAGCCAGCTAGACACTAGCCAGTGGCCAAGGAAGACATGTGGAAGCTGCTGGTCCACGTGAGGACTGACCGATTGGGTCAGGCTACCCAGAGAAGCTGTTCCAAGCCCACACCTGGAGCCAGTACAGCAGCAACTACTGGGGGCCACCACAGCCCCTTCAGCCCACGCAGCAACCTTGCAAATCTCACGATTAATGTCTCTTGGGGCAATGCTAACCTGGAACTACACAGGAAAGGAAATTCTGGAAAACGTGTTTGCAGCCTAGCTAAGTTACACATGCATGTGTGTGTGTGCTAAATTGTGTCTGATTCTTTGTGATCCCGTGGATCATAGCCTGCCAGGCTCCTCTGTTCATGGAATTTCCCTGGCAAGAATACTGCAGTGAGTGGCCATGCCCTCCTCCAAGGGATCTTCCCGACCAGGGATGGAACCGTCTCTTATGGTCTTCTGCGTTAGCGTGCGGGTTCTTTACCACTAGTGCCACCTGGGAAGCCCTTAGCTAAGTTGCTGCTAAGTCGCTTCAGTCATGTCTGACTCTGTGTGACCCCAGAGACGGCAGCCCACCAGGATCCCCCGTCCCTGGGATTCTCCAGGCAAGAACACTGGAGTGGGCTGCCATTTCCTTCTCCAATGCATGAAAGTGAAAGTGAAGTCACTCAGTCGTGTCTGACTCTTCATGACCCCATGGACTACAGCCCACCAGGCTCCTCCGTCCATGGGATTTTCCAGGCAAGAGTACTAGAGTGGGCTAAGCTGACACAGCACAAATCCACACTCAGTCATAGTTGCCCCGGGGTCAGGAGGAGAAAGGAGACGGCTCAGGGCTTAGCATTTGCTCCATGTCCCACTGTGAGAGGTCCCAGTGGCCATGGCTGCGGGACTTGAAAGCTTCTGTTTGCTGCTTCTCTGGGGCTTTACTGAGGTTGAAACAAATCATTATACTTGTTTAAAGCCACTTTATTCTTATTTGCAAAACAAATACTCATACCAAGAAAAATGCCTTTTGCCGTGTTCTGCAGGCTCCTTTGCCACAGGCTGGGTTGATTAGAGCTGAACGTGGGGCTCCTGGTGAATTAATAACCACCAAGTAGGTGGAATGGAATCAACTGCCTACAACAAATACAGTTTTCCACTTAAAGTGAACAAACGTCTTTTCCTACCACCAACGTTCTAATAAATGAGGTTTCGACAGCCAACTTTCCTGTCTCTAGTTATCAGTCACCAGGCCTCAGGGTTATTACAACAAGCCCTTCAGTGTTACTGGAAAGCTCTTTGTCCCTCTTGGCAAGTAGACTGGGAGATTGGACTCTGTGAGGCCGAGATAAAAGATAGGTGTGTGTGATCTTAGAGCTTTGGCTCCTGGCGAGGCTGACTCTTCTTTTCTGTCTAACAAGGTGGAGGCCAGCACAGGGAGGTCACTCAGCCACCCGTGCCAATCACCCTTCCAACTTTCTAATGATGCTCCCAATCAAGGTCTGTATCACTCCCAGCCAAGAATGAGTCATGGCAGATGGGGCATCTAATTTTCTGTTTCCATTCTAGTTACTTCAGTCTCACGAGCTTGCGGCTCCACCTGCCCATCCTCTAGGTAAATGCCCATCTGACTGCCACTCAGGCCATTTAACAGGAAAAACAGCAACCATCAAAATAATAATCTAGCAGAATATTTACCATCCATGGACTGTCCGCTAAGTGTCTCTGTCTCCTAGGCTTTTGCTCTAATGATACAAATAAAGAAGTATCGTTATTCTCCTGATATAAATTACCAGAATGAGGCTGGTTAAGGACTGCAGCCATGAAATTAAAAGACGCTTACTCCTTGGAAGAAAAGTTATGACCAACCTAGATAGAATATTGAAAAGCAGAGACATTACTTTACCAACAAATGTCGGTCTAGTCAAGGCTACGATTTTTCCAGTGGTCATGTATGGATGTGAGAGTTGGACTGTGAAGAAGGCTGAGCACCGAAGAATTGATGCTTTTGAACTGTGGTGTTGGAGAAGACTCTTGAGAGTCCCTTGGACTGCAAGGAGATCCAACCAGTCTACTCTGAAGGAGCTCAGCCCTGGGATTTCTTTGGAGGGAATGATACTGAAGCTGAAACTCCAGTACTTTGGCCACCTCACGTGAAGAGTTGACTCATTGGCAAACACTCTGATGCTGGGAGGGATTGGGGGCAGGAGGAGAAGGGGATGACAGAGGATGAGATGGCTGGATGGCATCACTGACTCGATGGACGAGAGTCTGAGTTTCAACTGAGTTGGTGATGGACAGGGAGGCCTGGTGTGCTATGATTCATGGGGTTGCAGAGAGTCACACATGACTGAGCGACTGAACTGAACTGAACTGAACTGAAGGATTTATCCAACAGCATCTTGGCATTTAGGCACCGGAGCTGGAATAAAAACTCAGGACAGTTTAATCTCTATAAATGTTTCCACCCCCACCAGACTCCCCCAACATGTTTGTAGCTACAGATGCAGAAGAAAGACTCTCATAGACCCAGAGAATCAGATCAGGGAGGGGGTTTAGTGAGAAGCCCCTTTACAGAGAAAAAAATGCTGAAATCCGGAGAAATGATTGCCATGTCCAAGGTCACACAGTCAAGGGACATCTGAGTGGCCTGGGCTCCTGCTTCAAAGCTGTTTCAGCATCCGGGCTGCCCATTTTCATTCTGCCTGCTCACTTTGCAGCTGCACATGTGAAGTCAGAAATGGGAGGTCTGGAGTGCGTGTGTGGAGCTGCAGAGAAGGCAGCAGTGGCAGGTTTTCTGGTCCATGGTTTACTTCCTCACCATGTTCTTTTTGGACTTTGTGTGCGTCTTCAGCAGATGGCAGTTTGGAGCTGTACCGGTTCCTTGTTAGGCTGTGCTATTCTGAGGAAGTGACATGGGTTTTGTTGTTGTTAATTAATTATTTATTTTGGTTGAGCTGAGTCGTCATTGCTGCAAGTGAGCTTTCTCTAGTTGCGGCAAGCTGGGGCTGGCTACTCTCTAGCTGTGGTGCACGGGCTTCTCATTGCGGTGGCTTCTCTTGTTGCAGAGCACGGCTCTAGGGCACACAGGTTTCAGTAGCTGCGGCACGTGGGCTCAGGAGTCATGGCTTGCCAGCTCCAGAGGACAGGTTCAGAAGTTGTGGCATACGAGCTTAGTTGTCCCAAGACATGTGGGATCTTCCCGAACCAGGGATCGAACCTGTGTCCCCTACATTGCAAGGCAGATTCTTAACCACTGGACCGCCAGGGAAGCCTGACGTGGGGTATTTCTATAAGACACAATAGATCTAGAGTTTTTCATAAAAGTTCAGTTGAGCAAAACAGAAAACTGAATCAGAATGTCTGTCCCACATTTGGGCTGAGCACCACACGAGGTTTTGACTAAGTTCAGAAGTGTGCCAACCAGTGTGGAGACTGACCACGAAACTCTGGGTGCTTGGCCTGGCATTACATAAACCAGGGAGCTACAAGAAGCAAGCAGCCACTGTGCTTCAGACAGGAGTACTTAAAGCTATAGATAACAGAAAATCTGTGCCTGAAACAAGGACTTATTTTTATCACTGAATAGAAGCTTTTGGCACTGTCTCATTTTCCCAGCACTGAGCTAATGTCCCCATGACACACTTTCCCCTTTCTTCTGTGAGATGGCTGTCACAGTTATGTGCCATGCACCAGCACAGAAGGAGGGAGCAGGTAGGTAAATGTAAACCAGCAATCCTCTGGTTCCCCTCCTCCCAGCATCAGCTATGTCCTAGTCTGGCTTCTCTCATGGTAGCAAAACAGTCGCCACAGCACCAGCCCTCACTCCTCGCTCCTCTTAAACTGTTGGCTCAGCTGATGCTTCTTTCCTACATGTATTAAAAATTCCACCCAAGCTGAACTACTCTGTTTCCCAAATCCACCACTCTGGTACCTATTAGTTGTATCAGTTAGCTATTGCTATGTAACATGTGATCCTAAAATGCAGTGGCCTAAAACAACTACCATTTATTGTGGCTCACAAGTCTTCAGGCCAGTTGCACGGTTCTGTCAATCTGGGCCAGGCTTGGCTGACCTTGGCCGGGCTTGTGCATGTGTCCAGGGTCAGCTGGCAGGCTGACTGGGTGCAGGGGGGTGGGGGTTGGCTTGCTGGTCTAGAATGGTCTGATTGGGATGAATTGGCACTCCTTGCACATGCTTCTCCCATCCCTCCAACTGGTTAGCTGGAGTATATTGCTGTGGTGATGGCAGGGCTGCAAGGGTTAGCAAGCCCAATCATGTAAGAGTGCAAACAGAGTTGTACATTTGCTTTCAAGCCTCTGTTTGCATCATAGCTCATTGGCCAAAGGAGGGTATGTGGCCAAAGCCCAGAATGGGATTGGATGGGTATTGCGGAGTTGCAGGTAAAGAGCAGATTCAGGCAGGCCATTGATTGAGGTCATTAATGCAGTCTACCATAGTGGCTGAGTGACTTTGGGGAAGTTAACTTAATCTCTCTGTGTTTCAGTTTCCTCATCTGTAAAATGGGAACCATGACAATCTCGTAGGGCTGGGAGCATCACTAAGTCATTACGTATAAAGTACCTGCCTCTCTTTCTTCTCCACTCTCTAGGGTAGCACTGACTCATCCTTCAGGTTGATTGGTGGAGGATGATGGGTGATGGAGAAAATCATGGACCAGCATTTCAGAATCCTGGTTCTAGGTGCATCTCTGCCATTGACTGTCTGTCCTATACAACTCTAGGGGCTCAGTTTCATAATCTGTAAAATGGGAATGTTAGTATCTCATCTCTGATCACTGTTGCCCAGTTGTTCACTAGTTAGGGCCCCCCATTCCCAGCTAGCACCATGAGCCACAGGCTGGGGAGCTGTGGGGGACATATCAGGCCTCGCCTTTGGACCTCATGCAGCGCCCTTGGCTGCATCCCAGGGTGTGATCTGCCATCTTTGAATCAATACTGTTAGTTTCCTGTTGTCACTGTAACAAATCAACACAAATTTAGTGCTTTAAAACAACAAATCTGTTCTCTAACGATTCTGGAAGTCAGAAACCTAAAATGAGTCTTATGGGGCTAAAGTCAAGATGTAAGCAAGGTCTTCCCTTCTGGAGGCTTTGGGGAGAATCCTTCTTGCCTTCTCCAGCTTTGAGAGGCTGCAGACTTCCTTGGGTCCTAGCCCCTTCCTTGAAACACTCCAAACACTTGGTTTTGTCATCAGATCTCCTTCTCTGACTGCAACCTTTGTGCCTCCCTCTCACCCTCCTGTGAGTGTGAGACAGGCTGGGACCTCGGACCCTTTCCTGCAGTGTGTGCACCTATTCTCACCTCTCCTTGAGCAACAAAATACAAAGAAACTGTATGGGACTAAAAATAACTGCATTCATGCACAATAGGGGCAAATTCTGGACAAAAGATACAGAGACCAAAGGAAAAAAAAAAAAAAACAAGCAAACTCCAGCTGTTACTTTTGAAGAGCCCAGAGCAAAAGCAGGAGGTTGGGAGCAAAAGCAGGGTACCCCACATGCCCCTGGCACTCAACACTAACTAAGCAGGGGCAAATGACCTAAGCCCTCTCCAGCCTGATCCCGTAGACACACCTCTCCTCTTATCCCATACAAGCAACAACCTCCTCACGGAGTGGGCAAGCAAGCAAACCTGTTGTTTGTTCTCACTCCCCGTTGCTGCTGCAGTACGGGCCCCTTGCCTGAATTTCTTGTCTGGCATCCGATTAATTTGTTGATTAAAGAGGCCATGAACCCTGAGCAGTTACAAGTGTGTTGGGCTCCCCCAGACCATGCAGGATAATCTCCCATCTCGGGATCCCTCACTTAATTACATCAGCAAAGTCTCTTCTAACATGTAACATAGCATATCCCTGGATCCCAGGGATTAGGACGTGGACATCTTTGGGGGCCATCATTCAGCCAATTAACCTACCCTTTATGGTGGGCAAAGGAAGAGCACCTCCCAGCTGACATGATCTATTAAGTTCAGTTCAGTCACTTAGTCATGTCTGACTCTTTGCATCCCTGTGGATTGCAGTATGCCAGGCTTCCCTGTCCATCACCAGCTCCCAGAGCTTGCTTAAACTTATGCCCATCGAACTGGTGATGCCATCCAACCATCTCATCTTCTGTTGTCTCCTCCTGCCTTCAATCTTTCCCAGCATTAGGGTCTTTTCCAGTGAGTCAGTTCTTCACATCAGGTGGCCAACGGATTGGTGCTTCAGCTTCAGCATCAGTCTTTCCAATGAATATTCAGGACTGATTTCCTTTAGGATTGACTGGTTTGATCTCCTTGCAGCCCAAGGGACTCTCAAGAGTCTTCTCCAACACCACAATTCAAAAGCATCAATTCTTTGGTGCTCAGCTTTCTTTATGGTCCAACTCTCACATCCATACACAACTATGGAAAAACCAAAGCTTTGACTAGCTGGACCTTTGTCGGCCATAGGGGCGGGTAGATCCAGTCCAGCTCTGCAGGTTCATCACTAAGCATCGCCTCCCAGGCACGGGGCCAACAGGATATAGGAAAACAGAACCGACACCCTGCCCGCCCCTCTTACCACAGCGCAGCAAACCGAGGCACTTTGCCCCCACTGTTACTGTTAGCTTAAGAGCACCCCTGTCAGGGAGGCGCTACTACTATCCCTGCTGTCCACACTAGGAAACCGAATCGGACTGAGCACAGAGAGCCTGAGCGAGTCACCTGAGGTCACACAGCCATGGAATGGCAGAACAGGAATCCAAGTCTCATTCTGCCTGTACTGGTGTCTCTCCCCCCTCTTTCTCTCTGATCAGTCACTCCTAATACTTGATCAGCGCTCTCAGAATTCTCCAAAGATTTTTATTTTCTGTCCCCTCTCCATCCGTGAAGGACAGGGAAGCCTAGCATGCTGCAGTCCATAGGGTCAAAAAGGGTTGGACACGACTGAGTGACTGAACAACATCTCCCTGGTTCAGGCCCAGACAGGGGAGTGACTCGATCGATGTCCCTGGGAATTAGGGCAGACCTCCAGACTCAAGGTGTGATGCTCAGTTCCTCTGTCTGCCTTGCCTCATTTATTCCCTGACTAGCCAGACACCCACCACGTGCCCAACCCATGTGCATGGCAGTCCCAGAGAGGAACAGTGATCACAGCGAATCTCAAGCATTTGCTCCGAACCTTCCAGGTGCAGAACCCCTCCCAGGGCTGATGGGAGGTCCAGCTTGGCTGGGCTGAGGCCAGTCTACCTGGGCAGTTGTAGACTTGCTTTTCTCAGGTGTTAAGTGGGCAATGCCACTTCCCCTTGGGTTTGGTGATGATATAATGAGATATTGCATAGAAAACATTTAGTTTAGGGTCTGGCATGTAAGAAACGCTGGATAAATGGAACGTATTACATTACTACACAGCGTAACAGGATCACATGATCTATAACAACACGCGCATAGTATTGTTAGCTTGATTGTTAGTCACACTCAGCATCTCATGTATGACGAGGCTCATAATCGATTCTGGCTCAGCACCGGGGATACACGTCGAATGAGATAGGTCTCTGTCTTTGGGTTTAGAGAGAAGGAGATGGAGAAAGTCAAGGGTACAGGCCAAGCTCAGTCGGCTCGTAAGTGGCAAAGCTGGGATTTGAACCGGGGTCTCCTGGCTCCAGAACCAGCCACTTCCACTGCTGTCTGTGGGCCCCAGGCCCTGTTTTGACAGGCAGGAGTACAGCTGTCTGCTCCCTTGTGGACACGGCCCTGCTGGTTCTGGGATGGGACTTGAGGGCAGGGAAAGTGAGTGAAGTCGCTCAGTCGTGTCTGACTCTTTGCGACCCCGTGGACTGTAGCCCACTAGGCTCCTCTGTCCATGGCATTCTCCAGGCAAGAGTACTGGAGTGGGGAGGCATTTCCTTCTTCAGGGGATCTTCCCGATCCAGGGATTGAACCCCGGTCTCCTGCATTGCAGGCAGATGCTTTAACCTCTGAGCCACCAGGGAAGCCCACGGGGCAGGGAAGGGAGAGTGATTAGCTGAGACCCGTGAGGTTAGTGGTCTGCAGCCCGGGGACCCTGAGCTGGGTCTGGGGTGAGGGTCTCACTCACACTCAGGAACCCACGGGCCCCCCACGGGATAGGCACCCACTGAGGATTGTGCTCAGGGCTACCGGTCAAGGCCAGGCACCTCCTCTTGTCCTGTCGGGGCTCACCCAGAACCTCCTACTTTATTCTAGAGGCCAGAGATCCTTTCGGGAGCCCAGAACACTCCTCTACTCAACCAGTTCATTTGGAGAGTCTTTTGAGGTCATAAAACCTTGACTGTTTAATGCTTTCCCTGTTTAATACAAGCAGATATATATTTTTTTAAAAACGTGGAGACATAGTGTGTATAAGAATGTAAAAGATAACTGTGGCATACAATCACAGAGCAAAGAGTTCAATGAACGTCTTTAAACATAAGTAAGACTCTATTTTAAAAATTTAAAAATGTTTTAAATAAGATGAAATAAAAATACATATGAATATAAGATTAAATGAAAAACTTTCTATGTTCAGAGAGTCTTATAGACTGCATCTACTTCTTAATGTTATCCCACCTATAATGTTTCTCCCAAGTAGGCTGTAACTGTCACCAACCAGGATTCGTGGCCTTGCTCATCAAGGTCAGAGGCCAGATGAGAAATTCAGGTGGGGCTTTGTTGGGGCCCTTGCCACAGCAGGAGGGAGTGAGGACAAACAGGTTCCCCTTCCGGCTCTCTGGGTGGGGGGAGGGGCGATCGTGTTTCTTACATGGGGTGAGGGTAGGGGTGTGCTAGGCATCAGGCTGGAGGGGTGGCGTAGGGGGTTTGTCCACCTCCCAGGTGATGAGAGGTTTCCCCACCTGGCTCTGCTGGTGAAGAATCCACCTGCAATGTGGGGGACCTGGGTTCAACCCCTGGTTTGGGAAGATCCCCTGGAGAAGGGAAAGGCTACCCGCTCCAGTATTCTGGGCTGGAGAATCCCATGGACTCTACAGTCCAGTCCGTGGCATCACCAATAGTCGGACACGACTGAGCGACTTTCGGTTTCTTTCACTTTCAGGAGATGATGAGTGCAGGGGGGATGCAGAGTATCCTCTTTTGGCTCCTGACCCCTGTCTTTGCTCTGGGCTCCTCAAAAGTGACAGTCGGGTTTTTTGGTTTCTTTGTATCTTTTTTTCTTTTTTAATTAATTTTATTTTTGGCTGCGCTGGGCCTCTGTTGCTGTTCGCCAGCTTTCTCTGGTTGCAGTGCACAGGTGTCTCACTGTGGCGCCTTCTCTTGTGGCCAAGCCTGGGCTCCAGGGCGCTTGGACTCCGGTAGCTGCCGTTCCCGGCTCTCGAGCACAGGTTTGGTAGTTGTGGTGCAGGGGCTTAGTCGTTCTGAGGCTTGTGGCATCTTCCCAGATCTGGGGCCGAACCCGTGCCCCTGCACTGGCAGGTGGATTCACTGGGCCACCAGGGAAGTCCCTCTTTGTATCTTTTGTCCAGAATTTGCCCCAGCCAGGCATGCATGGTAATTTTTAGTCCCTTACAGTTTCTTTGCATTTCGTTGCTCCAGGAGAGGTGTGTCCAGGTGCAAGGACTGCAGCAAAGGGCCCCAGGCCCCAATCCGTCTCAAACCTGCCGTGAAGATAGATCATTGTAACATGAATGGATGCACGAGAGAATAATGAGTCACGTTACATATTGTGTGGCCCTAAATGGGAAACCTTAAAAAGAAAGGGGCTAGCTTTGTTGTCGGAAACTAAGATGGCGCCTGGCGGAAGAGATGGGGGCATGATCTATGTTGTTTGTCAAAGTTTTTGATTGGCTCCGTTGATTTCCATGCACGTAAATAGCGCGTGATCACCATAGACTCCGGTTATAATGAAGGCGCATGACGATTTGACCTTTAATGTGATTGGTGCAACTATGGAAAGTCCCTCCTAAAACCCCCTGCTTGTCTATATAAGCTGGGAGCTTGCAACAATAAAGCGGAACTGCTCAGACAGAACCCCTGTCGCGTCTGATTGTCTCTCGCTCGTGGAGGGGCTGGGTTGGCGGACAGCAGACTCAGCTTTCCTCGGGACCCCTCGGCTTTGCTGAGTGAAGTTCCACTGCCTCTCTCTTTCTGCGGAGCGCCCCCCGCAACATATAACTGACACATCATGTCACCTCTGCCCTGTGTGCTGTGGATGAGAAGCCAGTCACAGGCCACGCCACACTCAAGGGGAGGGGACGCTGCTAGGGTGAGGCCACTGGGAGGTGAGGTTCGGTTTAGAAGCTGCCTACCTACCACACTGTCTGAGCTTCCCTGGTGGCTCAGTGGTAAAGAATCTGCTGGCAATGCGGGAGACAAGGGTTTGATCCCCTGGAGTACACGGGATGGCAACCCACTCCAGAATTCTTGCCTGGAGAATTCCATGGACAGAGGAGGCTGGTGGGCTACAGTCCTTGGGGTCACAAAGTTTTGAGTTGGACATGACTTCGTGACTAAACAACGAAAACAACACTGTTCACCACGCTGTGATCCTAACGATTTCCTGAACCTTGTCATCCTGCCTTCGGACACGGTGTTCCCTCTGCCTGGAATTCCACCCCCTCTACTCTCGGTCCCCTAAGGCTCCCACTAAGATGCTCTTTCCTTCGGGCTCTGGCCATCAGCACCCAAGTCTGTGTTGCTCTCTTCAATCAGAATGCTTATCATCCTGCATTGGAATTTTTCTATTTATTTGTCAATCCCTCCCTTCCACCTCCATCATCTCTGGTGCCTAATGTGGAATTTACACAGGACTTGAACTTCAATAAACACTTGCTGAATGAGTGAATGAACACACGGATTTACGAGGCTGCAGCCTGGAACTCAGGACCCTGGCTGCTCATTCTGGATCGTGTCCTGCCCAGGGGCTCTCTGCTGATCCTGTCTCCCGGGAGCCCCTCTGCCATCTCTTGAACTAGACTAGTGCTGTGTTTGATTTCCTCTGACTTTGAAATACCTTTCTCCCTGCAGCTCTCAGGTGTACTTTCCCGGAATCGCTCTCACTGTTCTGAGCCTCCCTCCTCCCTTCCGCCTAGCAACTCGCAGCTGAGCCAAGCACTGGAAGCTCATTATTAAACCAGGAGCTGCCTTATATTATCCCAGAGACTCCAGATGGAAAATATTAGCTTCTATCTCAGCTGAGGACTGACATAGTAAAGGCTCCTTGAGCTGCTAGCTGTCAAGGAGAGGGATAAGTTTTTCATCTGCATGAGTAATTGTTTCCTGTGCTACTCAGAGAAACCATGGATTTACCTCCCAGGCACAGTCACGCTGGGCCAGGAACAGCCGCTATTACAGAATCTAGGCACGTACTTTCCCCCCGTCCTTCTCCTTCTTCTTGGAGTCATTCAGAAGAGAAGTTGGGGCTCTGAGGGGCAGTAGAGGGGAGAGAGGGGCTCTGAAATGTCGGGAATGGGAGAAGTGGAGCCTGGAAGTTTCTAGAACAGAGATGGAGACTGAGCCCAGCAGCTTGGGAGGAGGCCAGGAAGGCTGGTCAAGCACGTGTTGGTTGGCTTCCCTACCTGTCCTCCTCAATCCACCAGCCCATCATCACCTCAGCCTCCAAAATGTGACCAGAATCCAGCCCCTCTTTCTAGCTAAGGCCATGCATCTCTCACTGGGAGCTCTGCAGCCACTGGGAGCTCTGCAGCCACCTCCCAAGTGGTCTCTGGGTCCTACTCTTGAATTCTACAGTCCATTTCCCACTCAGCAGCCAGACCAACCTTCGTGTGTGTGTGTGTGTGTGTGTGTGTGTGTGTGCGTGTGTGTGTCCCAGTTGTGGCCGACTCTGCGACCCCATGGACTGTGTGTGTGTGTGTGTGTGTGTGTGTGTGTGTGTCCCAGTTGTGGCCGACTCTGCGACCCCATGGACTGTAGCCCACCAGGCTCCTCCAAGCAAGAGTACTGGAGTGGGTTGCCGTTTCCTTCTCCAGACGGACCTCACCTACTTCTCCTCGGTTTCTCGTGATCTTGGGAATGAACCTTGGCCTCTGTGACCTTGTATGACCTGCCACCCATCCCACCTCCTAATCTCATCTGAGCTCGCCTTTCCTGTCTTAAACACAGCCTTTCTGGTCCTCAAACATCTCAGTCTCGTCCTTCCCTTGGCATCTTCTGGTGGCTTGGAGGTGACTCAGTAAAGAATATGCTTGCAACACAGTATGCCCAAGTTCGATCTCTGGGTCAGGAAGATCCTCCTGGAGAAGGGAATGGCCACCCGCTCTGGTATTCTTGCCTGGAGAACCTCGTGGACAGAGGAGCCTGGTGGGCAGTAGTCCATGGGGGTCTCAAAGAGTCAGACACAACTCGGTGACTAACATTTTGGCATCTTCACCCTGACTGCCCACCTCCTTGGAAGACACTCCCGAGAAGATGCTCCCCCAGGTTCACGGAGTTCTGCAGAGAGGGCTCCCTGGACCACGTGGTCAGATGTAGAGCCCCTCCCTCAACCACACTCTATCCATTATGGTGCTTTATTTTCCCCAGAATACTTACCACCATCCAGAACTGTATCAGTTTATCATCTGCCACCCACACTGGAATAGACACTGATGGGAGCAGGAGAGACACGTGCGTCTCATCCAGCCCTGAACCTGCAGTGCCTGGGGCCATGTCTGGCATGAAGCAGGGGACCCAGAAATCTTTGTTGAATGAATTCCTGGAAGGCAGGCACCAGGGGACTGAGGGAGGGAGACCAGCAAAGAGGTAAGTTGACACCCAAGCATGAGGGTGATTAAGGCTGTCTGAGAACAATCAATACACAGGGATTCAACAACAATAACAATTACAACCACTACTACTATGTTCTGGGTTGTGTTGTAGGTTCTGAAACGATCCAAAGCACTTGTATCCATAGAAGCTGGTTACAAATCAGTGAGTCAGGGAGAATCCGCACAGGGAGGTGTCCGTCGACCACCGAAGGCAGACAGACTTATTCACGGTGATGGGAAACACAGGACCCAGCAAGAAGGGCAAGAGGAGAGACTTAAAAAAGAATACAACACAGAAAAACTCCTGAATGTTCACTTCGTAAGTGATTTCATGGACACACTCTCGGCTGTCTCCTACACTTGCCACGTTTTACAGGCTGTGGGCCATAAAGTAAAATATGCTTCGCAAAGCTTCCAGCCCACACAGAATGCAGGGTACTGATGAACATTTTCATTAACAATTTTTTATTTTATACGTGTAGAATAGTGATTTATCTTTGCAGGTGGCACAGTGGTAAAGAATCTGCTTGCCAGTGTAGGAGATGCTAGACTCGGATTCGATCCCTGGGTCAGGAAGATTCCCTGGAGAAGGAAACAGCAGTACTCTTGCCTGGAAAATTCTATAGACAGAGGAGCCTGGTGAGCTACAGTCCACAGGGTAACAAAGAGTCAGACATAACTGAGCAACTGAGCGTGCATGCATGGTTGATTTACAATGTAGTGTTTGTTTCAAGTGTATATAGCAAAGTGATGCAACTATATGCATACATATACCTATTCTTTTTCAACTCTTTTTCTAATTTCTACAGAGTATTGAGTAGAGTTCCCTGTGCTATACAATAGGTCCTTGTTGATTATCTACTTTATTTAAATGCACTATATATATGTTAATCCCAAACTCCTACTAGTTTATCCCTTCTCCCACCTTTCCCCTTTGTTTTCTATGTCTGAGTCTATTTCTGTTTTGTAAGTAAGTTCATTTGTATCATTTTTTAGTATTCCACATATAAGGGATATCATATGATTTACATTTTTTAAAGTGATAAAGACATACCCTCTGCACAGTGGAGAAATCCCTAACATTCCTGGACTTTTCGTGTCAGGAAACTCAAAAAAGAGTGAACACTCACAAGAAATTCGAGTGTTGTAAAATGCAATCTGAACGAAGTCCTTGGAGTTTAGTCCAAATAGCTCAGCTAACAAGCTTTGCAACCCAGAAGGTCCCATAGATATTTCAGAGCCAAGACAACTTTTTTTGCACTGGATATGCAAAGATCCAAGTGATGGCTTCCTAGTTTCTTTGTAATGCAGTTATTTCTTCTCCTAAAGGAACATATCTGTTTCTGATTTACTTCCCTTCTCAAAGCAGCATGGGTAGGGGAGATTCTAATATTATGTTTCCACACCACCACTGATTAAGAACAAGCAGGACCAGGCATGGCGGTACACATGTCCACAAGTGAAGTGAAGTGACTCAGTCGTGTCCAACTCTTTGCGACCCCATGGGCTGTAGCCTACCAGCCTCCTCAGTCCTTGGGATTTTCCAGTCAAGAGTACTGGAATGGGTTGCCATTTCCTTCTCCAGGGGATGTTCCCGACTGAGGGATCGAACCTGGGTCTCCTGCATTGTAGGCAGATGCTTTACTGTCTGAGCTACCAGGGAGGCCCACACGTGTCCACATGTCATTGCTAATCCTCGCAAAATGAGGAAACAAGGTTCCAAGAGGTCAAGTAGCACATTTGCCATCCTAAATCTAGTAAGTTTCAGAAGGCAAATCCAAGCCTGGGTGTCTTCCTCCAAAAGATGTGCTTTATACACCCTTCTTCACAACTTCTCTGAAGCAGGCGTGAGGCCATCAGCAAGAAGAGTTCAGTTTTCCTGACATTTATCAGGCACCAAATACATGCCAGGCCTACTGCCCCAAATGAGAGGTAGTGCATAACTTAGCTTATCTCTCCATCACTGAGACTGTTATCAGGCAGTGGGGCCCAGAGCTTAGGCAAAGGATGAATATCTGTGTGTGTGTGAGTGTGAGTGTGAGTGTGTATGTGTGTGTGTGTGTGTGTGTGTGTGTATGTTGGGGAGGCTAGGACTGGAGATGGAAGGTGCCCCCTGCACTTTCAATATTAAGGCAGATCTTCTCTGATGGAGGGACTGGGTGTGGGGCAGGGGCCCACACCCTAATTTCTGACACCACTATGGCCAGCAGACAGCCTGGACATGCTGAATTCTCAGAGGTACTGGATTAGACCTCCTTTTCATATTCTCCTTTTCCATATCAGGATAGAATTGGACTCAGAGCTGGCGTAGGGCTGAACTTGCTTGGGGATGAATGGCTCTCGGTGCTGGGAGTCGACTGACAATGGATCATGGGCCCAGCGGGTCNCACCATTATCAGAAGCTTACGGAGACTTTGAGGAGATGAATGATTATTCGTTTTAATTCTACCTACCATATCAAATCTTCTTATGTCAAGAGGTGACAATCACCAGTGTCAAGCTGTTGAACCAAAGGGAGAGCCAGTCTGTTAGAAGGTGGGAGCGTCAAGAGGCAGGAAACGATGCAGAGACATCAGGATGCTGTGGGCTGATCGTGTCTGCTCATCGCCCATGACCATTAGGAGGCTGGCCACTGCGACTTTTAAGAGAGTGCTTTTGGGGTCATGGTGGAAAGGGGATTGGCATATAAATGACAGGGTGCTCTGTGAGAGGTACAAAGCTTGAAGAATGGTGACTCTGGCCTCTTCTGAGAAATCTGGCTTCATAAGGAGTATTGGAGAGCTAGCGCAGTGCCTGAAGTCACAGCCAATACCTGTCATGCGAGTGTACGTTCCTCGATTCTTTGTCTCATCACAACAAAGATTTGGAGTGACGGACACTAAAGCCCCCTCGGCGTGTCACAGCTCTCAGGTCTTGGATAGACCGTGTTATAGCTCTCAGGTCTCGAATGGACCGTGTTATAGCTCTTAGACAAATCAGTGTTACAGCTCAGTGTCACAGCTCTATTTTATTTAGTAGATAGCAGGAAAATCCATCTTTGAGGCTTGAGGGCACGTCGATCTAAAGACATGAGAAGAGCGCCCCAGCGCACGGGAGAGAGAGAGAGAGAGAGAGAGCTGGCTCTGGCTCCTCTGTTTATATGTTTCTCTCTCCCTGGGCCTGTCCTAGGGAAGTTGGGCCAGCCAGGAGTGTTGTTAGTTTTACCTGAGGTCCTCACTCCGGTCCTCGGACCTTCTTTTGTGTCATTTTCGCAGGCTTTTCCCTTACTTGTCTTGTAGCCACCGCCATTTTGGACCCCTTTTCCCTGTTTGACCTACCTGACACACCTAAAACTCTTACTGCCCTCAGGACTCAGCACACAGGAGCCCATTTCATCCTCGCAACCACACCGAGCAGGCTGTATCTCATTCCCCTCATTTGCCAGGCCAGTGACTTGCTGTAGTTCACACGACTAGTAAATAGTGGAGTTGGGATGTGAACAGATAATCTGGCTTCAGAAGGTGTTTTTAACCCATCTGCTTTGCTGACCTTCAACCCAGAAACATGCTGGCGAGGTGGCTTGAAATTTTAAGAGGTTGAAGGGACCTCATGATATTTGTATGAACACAGGGGAGGGAGAGAGATGGCCTAACCTCTTTCTCTCCTGAAAGCCAGGTATCGGCTGGCATCCCTGGGACTTGAGATCTTCAAACACCCTTTACCGTGGCCTTAACTATCTGGCACTCCATCCATTACCCTTGTGTATTTAATCCCCAAAATATCTCCTAGACAACTTGGAGTCTGTAGGATCCAAGTTTAAGTAAGATGATGCTCTTTGTTAAGACAGAGAAGCTTGGAGCTGGGCCCTAGATGCCCTAGCTGAATGATAGGAGTGATGAGTATTTGGTGATGTAACTTCAGAGGTTTGCTAAGTGCCTGGGACGTGTGAGCCCAGCTGGTGAATGCCAGCTTGGTTTCTGTAGATCGATGAACAGGGTTTGCAGAGTGCCTACCATGTTCCCATGGTCATGAAAGACTGGGGACTTCGGCATGAGACCCCACCCTGGGGTTCAGATACCAGCTCTTCTGCTCACCAGCTTAGCGATCTTGTCCAAGTGATGGTCACTTTCTGAACCTCAGTTCCTCATCTCTAGAATGAGGAGAAGAGACCACACAGCACAGGGTTCATTGGGGAGCTCAGGATGTGGTAGCCCCTTCCGTTCATCCCAGCCTTTGGTTGGATGCTTGCTCTTTGCAAAGACCCAATTTCTTCATCATAACAAGGCCACCACTGGGCTTCAGGGAATGACCCACTTACAGCCAATTGCTGCCTTCTGGGTCATTCTGATGGATTAGAGGAAGAACCATTTAAAACCAAGGCCCAAAGAGCCAGAGGGAGGGGCTGCGGAGGGATGCTGTAGGTGGAGCCCTGCGCATGCTCTCAGAAGCTCCGAGTCACAATCAGGAAAAGCCCTGGGTGTACAAGCGCAGCTGCATCCGCCAATCAGATTGAATGACCCACCTGCAATGATGCTGACCTAACTAGGCCAGTCACAAAGCGGACCTTGGAATAAAACACGGTAATTACAGAGACCAGGAGGCCATCTGTGCCGCATGGGGCTTCGTTTATCCTGACTCTCTTCTTTCACTGCAAACTCCCAATACCCAGGGCCTCTGCTGTGCTGTGAACACTTATTTCTGAGTGCATTTTCCACGAGGCATTGGCAGGAAGTGTCTGTATAAATTCTAATCCAGCACACTTCTGGGTTCGTGTAGGATTTGGCTGGGGCTGTTTTCAACCAGGAAACAATTTGACTAAAGGACTTTTCAGTCCAACGCGTATCTGCTAGGTCCCTCTTGTGTTCCCAGCACTGTACTTGATGCTGGAAGGCAGAGATGAATGAGATGGGATCTTACCCTTTGTTTCTTCACTTGGGCTTTAGACTGTCCTGTCCTCTGGGGGGAAATGTTTGCCCTTGGGAGAAGGGCCAACTTCATTCATCTGTTAATAAAAGAACTGGCAGTTCCTGGTCATTGCCGATGAGGAAACTCGAATCAGAGAGGCCAGTCTCACCCTCGGTCATCAGACTGGAGCCCATCAGACTGACTGCACCTTCCCCCTTTANGGGGGGAAATGTTTGCCCTTGGGAGAAGGGCCAACTTCATTCATCTGTTAATAAAAGAACTGGCAGTTCCTGGTCATTGCCGATGAGGAAACTCGAATCAGAGAGGCCAGTCTCACCCTCGGTCATCAGACTGGAGCCCATCAGACTGACTGCACCTTCCCCCTTTACCAGGCTTGTAGGACAGGGCAGCACCAAGGCCCACCTGGCAGCACCCACGCGGCTGAAGCCTGCATCCTGTTCTGGACAAGGGTCCAGACCAAAAGGACACTCAGAAGGGGGAGGGAGAGGGCCATGGGAGCGCTGGCCCAGCTGTGGCAGGGGTAGAACATATCTAAGTGGAGACGTAAGAAAAGGATGCTTATGAGTTAGAGGGGGTAACCCTGCAGGTGGGAAGGCAGGTAATGGGCCAGAGGGACATTCTTACAAACCTCCGGGGAACCTCCCCTTGCAAATGCCAGAGTTACAAAAGTCAAGAGGGGGATTTCCCTGGGGGTCCAGTGCAAGAATCCTCCTTGCAAGGCAGCAGACATGGGCTCCATCCCAGGTAGGGGCACTAAGATCCCACATGCTGTGGGGCAACTGAGCCCGCAGGACCCCAACCACTGAGTCCTCGTGCTCTGTAGCCTGCGTGCCGCAACTAGAGAGCCCGTGTGACACAAAGAAAGGTCTCACGTGACGCAACACAGATCCCACGCGCCTCGACTGAGACACAAAGAAAGATCTCCCATGATGCAATAAAGATCCCACGCGCCTCGACTAAGATGATGCAGCCAAATCAATCAGTCAATAAAAAAGTCAAGAGAAGTCCAAGTTCTCCCAAACCCTAATATTTGTCTCTTCTGGATCACAATATCCCTTCTGAAACTGAGGGGCTCTAGAGCACATGGGCTCAGTAACTGTGATGATCTGGCTTAGTTGCCTGGTGGCATTTGGGATCTTAGTTCTTGGCCAGAGGTGGATCTCACGTTCCCTGCATTCCACGGCAGGTTTTTAACCACTGGACCACGGAAGTCTCTCTGGAGTCTCTTGAGAAGACAAAGACGCACCAGAAGTTGAAGTTCCTGAGGAGAATCTGAAAGCACTGGAGAGGGGAGTGAGCCGACATCAACCATCAGGCATCTGTGGCTGTATTCTTCCCGAGGACACTGGCTGATTCTCACGCATTTGGACAAAAGTGGAGAATTGAGGGACCTCAAACACAAGACCAGTGCCTTCTTGCCAAAGGCATTTTTTTGTTTGTTTGTTTTAGGAA
Source organism: Neotragus pygmaeus (assembly GCA_006410875.1). Lineage (NCBI taxonomy): Eukaryota > Metazoa > Chordata > Mammalia > Artiodactyla > Bovidae > Neotragus > Neotragus pygmaeus. The sequence goes on from SJYV01025497.1 coordinate 73,162, forward strand.
TAGAGGCAGCTCAGGGCAGGATGCTAAAAAGCAAAGCCAAAGCCTCAAAAGGCAGAAGAGAATCTCCTGCTGTCTCTGTGCTGAAGACAAAGCCCTACCAGGCTCTTGACTGAGAGCTACACCACAGGAAAATGGTGAACGGGGGGGGGGGGGGGG
>SJYV01025500.1:0-22430 GCA_006410875.1 Neotragus pygmaeus
TCTGACCTCGATGCAGGGCGACCCTGGCACACAGCACGGACCTCGACCGAATGCGACCGTGGCACACAGCCCAGAACTTGGGGCAGGGCAACCGTGGCACATAGCCTGAACCTCAGTGAGTGGCAAAGGCAGCAAAGAGCACGGAACTAGTCACTAGCCAACCGCGGAACATAGCCCGGACTTCGGGGCCAGGCGACCGCGGCACACAGACCAATCTTCAATGAAGGGAGACCACAGCACACAGCCCAGAAATTTGTGCAGGACAAAAGTGGCACAGATTCTGGAACTCGTTGCTGGTCGACAGAGAAACACAGCCAGTACCTCAGTGCAGGGTGACTGCGGCTCACAGCCCGGACCTTGGAGCAAGGCTACTGCAGAACACAGCCTGGACCTCGGCACAGGATGCCCACGGCACACAGCCTGAAACTCAGTGAAGGGCGCCCGCTCACACAGCCCGGAAATCTGTGCAGGGCTACCGTGGCACAGAGCTTGGAACTCGTCACTAGAAAACCGCAGAACACAACCCGGTCTTTGGCTCAAGGCGACCGCGGCACACAGCCCAGACCTCGGTGCAGGGAAACCGTGGCAAACAGCCCGGACATCTGCAGAAGGCTACCGCGGCACACAGCCCGGACCTCGAACAGGACAACCATGTAACACAGCCCGGAACTCGGCACAGAGGCATCGTGGCACAGAGCCCAGAACACGTCGCAAGCTGAGTGCGGCACACAGACTGGACTTCAGCGCAAGGTGACTGCGGCACACAGCCTGGAACTCGGTGCAGGGCAACACTGGAACACAGCTTGGACCTCGGCGCAGGGCGACCGTGGCACATAATCCCGACCTCGGTGCAGGGAGATATTGGCACACAACCTGGACCTCGGTGCAGGGCGACACTGGCACACAGCAAAGACCTCGGCAATTGGCGACCGCATCAAACATTCCGGACTTCGGCGCAGAGCGCCCGTGACACATAGCATGCAACTCGTCGCTAGTCGACCACGGATCACAGCCCGGACTTCAGTGCACGGTGACCGCGGCACACAGCCCCAACCTTAGTGAAGGGCGACTGTGGCACACAGAACGGAACTTGTCACCAGCCGACCGCAGAACACAGCCCTGACCCCAGCGCAGGGTGACCGTGGCACACAGCCCGGACATCGGCACAGGGCTACTGCAGCACACAGCCCGAACCTCAGTGAAGGACGACTGCAGCACAAAGCCCAGAATTCTGTGCAGGGCATGATGGCACAGAGCCCAGAACTCGTCGCTAGCCAACCGTGGAAAACAGCCCGGACCTCGGTGCAGGGCGACCACAGCAAATAGGCTGGACCTCGTCGCAGGGTGCCCAGGCACACAGCCTGGACCTCGGTGAACGGCGACCATGGCACACAGCCTGGAATTCAGCACAGGGTGACCACAGGACACAGGCCAAACCTCGGTGAAGGGCGACCGCGGCACACATCATGGACATTGAGCAAGGCGATCGAGGAAGACAGCCCAAACTTCAGTGAAGTGTGACCGCAGAACACAGCACAGACCTCGACCAATAGCGACCGCAGCACACACCCTGGACCTCTGCAAAGAGTGACCGTGGCACAAAGCCTGGAACTCTTAGCTAGCCAACCACAGAACTCAACCAGGACTTCGGTGCAGGGTGACTACAGAACACAGTATGGACCTCGGTGCAGGGCGACCGCGGCACACAGCACGGACTTCGGCGCAGGGCGACCGTGGCAAACAGCCCAAACCTCAGTGAAAGGCACCCGCGGCACACATCCCAGACCTCGACAAAAGGCGACGCTGTCACACAGCATGGACTTCGGCAGATGGCGACTGCGGCAGAAACCCCGGACCTTGTCACAGTGCAACCACAGCACAGAGCCCAGTACTCGTCACTAGACGACTGCGGAACATAGCCCGGACCGCGCTGAAAGGGTGACCGCAGCATAGAGCCCGGATGTCGGTGCAGGGCGACACTGGCACACAGCACGGACCTCGGTGCCTGGTGAAATTGGCACATAGCCCGGACTTAGGCACAGGGTGACACTGGCACACAGCACGGACCTCGGCTGATGGCGACCGCATCACACAGCCCGGACTCTGGCGCAGAGTGACCGCAGCATAGAGTCCGGAACTCGTTGCTAAACGACCACGGAACACAGCGTGGACATCGGCACAGGGCGACTGCGGCACACAGCCCAAATCTCAGAGAAGGGCGACCGCAGCACACAGCCCAGAAATCTCTGCAGGGTGACAGCAGCATAGAGCCTGGAATTCATCGCTAGTCGACTGTGAAACACAGCCAGGAACTCGGCACAGGGCAACCACGGAAAACAGGTCAGACCTCATCAAAGGGCGAAAACGGCACACAGCCCGGACCTCGGCGAAGGGCGACTGAGGCACAAAGCCCGAAACTGAGTGAAGGGCACCTGTGTCACACAGCCCGGAACTCGTCACTAGCTGACTGTGGAACACAGCCCGGACCTCGGTGCAGGTTGAAGGTGGCACACAGGCCGGACCTCAGCACAGGGCGACAACAGCACACAGGCCGGATCTGGGCGCAAGGCGACCGTGGCACACAGGCCGGCCATTGGGGCAGGGCGACCATGGAACACAGGCCAGATTTTGGCTCAGGGCGACTGCGGCACACAGCCCGAACCTCAGTGAAGGGCGACTGCAGCACACAGCCCAGAACTCGTCACCAGCCGAGCGCGGAACACAGGCCAGACCTCGGCGCAGGGTGACTGCAGAACACAACCCAGAAATCTGTACAGGGAGCCCATGGCACAGAGCCCGTAACTCGTCACTAGCCGACCACAGAACACAGCCCAGACCTCAGCGCAGAGTGATCAGGGCACACAGCCCGGACCTTGGCAAGGGCGACCGTGGAACACTGATTGAAACACAGGGAAGGGCGACCGCAAAACACAGCTAGCAACTGGTTTCTAGCCGACTGAGGAACACAGCCCGGTTTTCATCACTGGGCGACCACTGAACACAGGCCGGACCAAGGCACAGGGCAACCGCGGCACACATCAAGGACATCGAGCAGGGCGACCTCTGCACACAGCCTGAACCTCAGTGAAGGGTGAACGTGGCACACATCCCAGACCTCGATGCAGAGCAACCCTGGCACACAGCACGGACCTCGACCGAAGGCAATCACGGCACACAGCCCGGAACTTGGCGCAGGGCAACCGCAACACACAGCCCAAACTTCAGTGAAGGGCGACTGTGGCACACAGCATGGAACTCATCACTAGCCGAACGCGGAACACAGCCCGGACTTCGGCACAGGGTGACTGCGGCACACATCCCGAACCTCGGTGAAGGGCAACCGTGGCACACATCCCGGACCTTAAGGCATGGCGACCCTGGAACACAGCACAGATATCGGCAGATGTTCACTGCGGCACACACTCAGGATCTCATAGCAGTGTGACCACGGCTCACAGGTCGGACCTCGGCTCTGGGCCACAGCGGCACACAGCCCGGACCTCAGCGCAGGGCGACCGGGGCATACAGCCCATATCTCAGTGAAGGGCGACCGCGGCACACAGCCCAGAAATCATTGCAGGGTGACAGTGGCACAGTGCTCAGAACACATCACTAGGCAATCCGGAACACAGCCTGGAACACAGCACAGGGCGACCGAGGCAAACAGGCCATACCATGGCGCAGGGCAACTATGGCACACAATCCAGAACTCGGCAAAGGGCGACGGCGGCAAACAGCCCAAAATTTAGTGAAGGGTGAACGCGTCACACAGCCTGGAACTCATCACTAGCCGACTGCGGAATGCAGTCCAGACCTCAGAGCAGGGTGACTGTGGCACTCAGGCTGGACCTCAGCGCTGGGCGACAGCGGCACTTAGGCTGGACCTCGGTGCAGGGTGACTGAGGCACACAGAATGGACCTCAGCACAGGGGGACCGTGGAACACAGCCCGGAACTCTGAAGAAGGCTACCGCGGCACACAGCACGGACCTTGGCAAAGAGGAACCGCGGCACAGAGCCGGGAACAGGTCACAAGCCGAGGGCAGAACAAAGGCCGGACCACGGCAAAAGGTGACCACGGCACACAGCCCGGACCTGGGGAGATGGCGAACGCGACACACAGCCTAGACCTCGGTGCCAGGCTAATATGTCACACAGCCCGAACCTCGATGCAGTGCGATCACAGCACACAGAGCGATCCTTAGTGAAGTGCGACTGCAACACACAGTCTGGACCTCAGCACAAGGCTACCGCAGCACACAGCATGGAACTCGGTTCAAGGCTACTGAGGCACACAGGCCAGACCTCGGCGCAGGGCGATGCAGTACACAGCCTGGACCTTGGCGAAGGGCGACTGTGGCACACTGCCTCAAACACAATGAAGAGCGATCGCAGCACACACCCAGTAACTCGTCGCTAGCTGACCATGGAACACAGTCTGGATTTCAGCACAGGGCGACCTCGGAACACAGGCCGGACCGAGGCACAGGCCTATCGCGGCACACATCTAGGACATCGAGCAGGGCGATTGCTGCACACAGCCTAAACTTCACTGAACGGTGACTGCAGCACACAGCCCGAACTTCAGTGAAGGGCAACCGCAGCAGACATCCCGGACCTCAATGCAGGGCAACCCTGGCACACAGCACAGACCTCGAACGAAGGCGACCGCGGCACACAGACTGGAACTTGGTGCAGGGCGACCACGGCACACAGCCCGAACCTCAGTGAAGGGCTACCGCAGCACACAGCATGGAACACGTCACTAGCCGACCGCAGAACACAGCCCGGACTTCAGCGCAGGGTGACTGCAGTACACAGGCTGGACTTCGATGCAGGGCGACCAGGGCACACATCCCAAACCTCGGTGAAGGGCAACCGCGGCACACATCCCGGACCTAAAGGCAAGGCGACCCTGGAATACAGCACGGATGTCTGCAGATGTTCACTGCGGCACACACCCATGATCTCGTAGCAGTGTGACCGCGGCACACAGGTCAGACCTCGGCTCAGGGTGACCGCGGCACACAGCATGGACTTCAGCTCAGGGGACCATCGCACACAGCCCGGACCTCGGTGCAGGGTGACCTAAGCACACTGCCTGGACCTTGGTGAAGGGCGACCGTGGCACACTGCCTGAAACACAATGAAGGGTGATCGCGGCACACAGCCAGTAACTCGTCGCTAGCTGACCGTGGAACACACTCCGGATTTCAGCACAGGGCGACCGCAGAACACAGGCTGGACCAAGGCACAGGGCTACCGCAGCACACATCTAGGACATCGAGCAGGGTGACTGCTGCAAACAGGCTGAACCTCAGTGAAGGGTGACCGCAGCACACAGCCGGAACATCAGTGGAGGGCAACCGCAGCAGACATCCTGGACCTCGATGCAGGGCAACCCTGGCACACAGCACAGACCTCAACCGAAGGCAGCCGTGGCACACAGCCTGGAATTTGGCGCAGGGCCACCGTGGCACACAGCCCGAACCTCAGTTAAGGGCAAATATGGCACACAGCATGGAACTCGTCACTAGCCGACCATGAAACAGAGCCCGGACTTCGGCGCAGGGTTACTGTGGTAGACAGGCCAGACTTCGATGCAGGGCGACCGCGGCATACATCCCAAACCTCGGTGAAGGGCAACCGCGGCACACATCCTGGACCTTAAGGCAAGGCAACCCTGGAACACAGCACAGATGTCGGCAGATGTTCACTGCAGCACACACCCAGGATCTCATAGCAGTGTTACCGTGGCACACAGGTCAGACCTCGGCGCAGGGCGACCGCGGCACACAGAACGGACCTCAGCGCAGGAGGACCTCGGCACACAGCCCGGACCTCTGAAGCAGGCTACCACGACACACAGCCCAGACCTTGGCAAAGAGGAACTGCGACACAGAGCCAGGAACAGGTCGCAAGCCAAGGGTGGAACACAGGCCGGACCACGGCACAGGGCGACCACGGCACACAGCCCGGAACTGGGGAGATGGGGACTGCGGCACACAGCCCGGACCTCATTGAAGGGCGACCGCAGCACACAACATGGAACTCGTCACTAGCCAACCGCGGAACACAGCCCGGACATCAGCACAGGGAGACCACGGCACACAGCCCGAAACACAGTGAAGGGCGACAACGTCACACAGCCTGGAACTCGCTGCTAGCCGACCGCGGAACACAGTCTGGATCTCGGAGCAGGTTGACCGTGACACTCAGCCCGGAATTCAGTGCAGGGCGACAGCGAAACATAGGCCGGACCTTGGCAAATGGTGACCGTAGCACACAGGCTGGAACTCGGTGCAGGGCGACCGCGGCACACAGGCCGGACTTTGGCGCAGGGCGTCTGCAGAACACAGGCCGGATATCGGCTCAAGGTGACCGCAGCTCACAGCCCAGACCTCAGCGCAGGCGGACCATGGAACACAGCCTGGAACTCTGGAGAAGGCTGCCGTGGCACACAGCACGGACCTTGGCAAAGAGGAACCGCGTCACAGAGCCGGGAACCAGTCACAAGCCGAGGGCAGAACACAGGCCGGACCTGGGCACAGGGTTACCACAACACACAGCCTGGAACTCGTTGCTAGCCAATGGCAGAACACAGCCCTGACCTCCGCACTGGGCGACCGAGGCACACAGGCCCGACCTCACTGCGGGGCGAGCACAGGACACAGCCCAGACCTCAGCTCAGGGCGACCGTGGCACACAGCCTGAACTTCAGTAAAGGGCGACTGTGGGACACAGCCCGGAACACGTCGCCAGCCGACCGAGGAACACAGCCCGGACCTTAGCGCAGGGCTACCGTGGCACACAGCCCGAACCTCAGTGAAGGGCGACTGCAGCACACAGCCCAGAAATCTGTGCAGGGCAACAGCAGCACAGAGCCTGGAACTTGTTGCTAGTTGACTGCGAAACACAGCCAGGACCTCGGTGCAAGGCGACCACGGAAAACATGCTGGACCTCGTCGCAGGGCGACCACGGCACACAGCCCAGACCTCAGTGAAGTGCAAACAAGGCACACAGCCCGAAATTCACTGAAGGACAACCACGTCACACAGCACGGAACTCGTTGCTAGCCAACCGCGGAACACAGACTGGACCTCGGCACAGGGTGATGTTGGCACACAGGCCGTACCTCAGACGAGGGGGACAGAAGCACACAGGCCAGACCTCAGCGCAGTGTTACCATGGCACATAGGCCGGACCTCGGGGCAGGGTGACCACAGAACACAGGCCGGATTTCGGCTCAGGGCAACCCGGGCAAGAGCCTGGACCTCGGCTCAGGGCGACTGTGGGACACAGCCAAGAAATCTGTACAGGGAGCCCATGGCACAGTGCCCATAAATCGTCACTAGCCAACCACGGAACACAGCTCGGACCTCGGCGCAGAGCTACCACGGCAAACAGACCAGACCTCATCGCAGGGCGACCACGGCACCCAGCCTGGAGCTTGGTGAAGGGCGACCATTGCGCACTGACTGAAACACAGTGAAGGGCGACCACGGCACACATCCAGTAACTCGTTTCTAGCTGACTGCGGAACACAGCCCGAACTTCGACAGAGGGCAATCGTGGAACACAGGCCGGACCGAACCACAGGGCGACCGCGGCACACATCATGGACATCGAGCAGGGCAAACGTTGAAAAGAGTCTGAACCTCTGTGAACGGTGACCACGGCACACAGCCCGAAACTCAGTGAAGGGAGACCGCAGCTCACATCCAGGAGCTCGATGCAGGGCAACCCTGTCTCACAGCACAGACCTCGACCGAAGGTGACCACGGCACACAGCCCAGAACTTGGCACAGGGCGACCGCGGAACACAGCCCAAACCTCAGTGAAGGGCAACCGTGGCACACAGCATGGAACTCATCACTAGCCGACCGCAAATCACAGCCCGGACTTTGGCGCAAGGTGATCGTGGCACACAGGCCAGAGTTCAATGCAGAGCGACCGCGGCACACATACCGAATATCAGTGAAAGGCAACCACAGCACACATCCCGGACCTTAAGGCAAGGCGCCCCTGGAACACAGCACAGATGTTGGCAGATGTTCACAGCGGCACACATCCAAGATCTCGTCGCAGTGTGACTGTGGCACACAGGTCGGACCTCGGCTCAGGGCGACCGCGGCACACATCCCGGACATCGCCTAATGGTGACCGTGGCACACTGCCTGAAACACAGTGAAGGGTGACCGTGGCACACAGCCAGTAATTCACCGTTAGCCGACCACGGAACNCACACAGGTCGGACCTCGGCTCAGGGCGACCGCGGCACACATCCCGGACATCGCCTAATGGTGACCGTGTCACACTGCCTGAAACACAGTGAAGGGTGACCGTGGCACACAGCCAGTAATTCGTCGTTAGCCGACCATGGAACACAGCCCGGATTTCGATACAGGGCGACCATGGAACACAGGCCGGACCAAGGCACAGGGCGACCGCAGCACACATCAACGACACTGAGCAGGGCAACCAAGGCACACAGCCTGAACCTCAGTGAAGGGTGACCATGGCACACAACCTGAACATCAGTCAAGGGCGACCGCAGCACACATCAATGACATCGAACAGGGTGACCATGGCACACAGCCTGAACCTCAGTGAAGGGCAACTGAGGTACACATCCTGGACCTCGACGCAAGGCGACCCTGACACACAGTACGGACATCGGCAGCTGTTCACTGCAGCACACACCCAGGACTTCCTCACAGTGTGACCGCAGCACACAGCCCGGACCTCAGCGCAGAACAACTGGGGCACACAGCCCGAAACTCAGTGAATGGCGACTGCGGCACACAACCCAGAACTCGTCGCCAGGCTACCATGGAGCACAGCCCAGACCACAGTGCAGGGTGATTGCGCACACAGCTCAGACATAGGCACAAGGATACCACGGAACATAGCCCGAAGCTCAGTGAAGAGCATCCGCAGCACAAAGCCCAGAAATATGTGCAGTGTGACCACGGCACAGAGCCCGGAACTCGTCACTAGCCAACCGCGAAACACAACCCTGACCTCGGCGCAGGGCGATCACGGAAAACAGGCCGGACCTAATCGCAGGGCGACCACAGCACACAGCCCGGAACTCAGCGAAGGGCGATCGAGGCACACAGACCGAAATTCAGTGAAGGGCAACCGCGTCACACATCCCGGAACTTGTCACTAACCCACCGCAGAACACAGCCCGTATCTCGGTGCAGTGTGACCAAGGCACACAGGCCAGATAACAGCGCAGGGTGACAGCAGCACACAGGCTGTACCTTGGCGCAGGGCGACCGTGGAACACAGGCCAAACCTTGGCGCAGGGGAACAGTGGCACACAGCCCGAACCTCGGCGCCGGTCAACCACGGAACACAGCCTGAACCTCAGTGAAGGGCATCCGCGGCACACATCCCGGACCTCGACACAAGGTGACCCTGGCACATACCACAAACTTCGGCAGATGGCGACTGCGGCACACACCAATGAACTCGTCGCAGTTTGACTGCGGCACAGAGCCCGGAACTTGTCACTAGTCGATCGCAGAACACTGCCCAGACCTCTGCAGAAGGCTACCGGGGCACACAGCCCGGACCTCGGAACAGGGCAACCGTGGCACACAGCATGGACCTGGGCACAGAGCGACTGCAGGACAGAGCCTGGAACTGGTCACAAGCCAAGGGTGGGACACAGCCCAGACCTCGGCGCAGGTTGACCGCAGCAATCAGGCCAGGCCTCATCATAGGGTGCCCACAGCACGCAGCCCAGACCTCGGAAAAGGGCAACCGAGGCACACAGTGTGAAACTCAGTGAAGAGCGACCGTGTCACACAGCACGGAACTCGTGGGTAGCTGACTGGGAACACAACCCTGACCTCGGCGCAGGGTGACCGTGGCACACCTACCAGATCTCAGCACAGGGTGACGGGGCCCACAGGCAGGACCTCGGTGCAGAGAGACTGTGGCACACAGGCCAGTCCTCGGCGCAAGGCAACCACGGCACACAGCCCGATCTTCCATGAAGGGCAACTGCGGCACACATCCCGGACCTCGATGCAAGGTGACCCTGGCACACAGCACGGGTGTCTGCAGATGGCAACTGCGGCACACACCCAGGAACTCATCGAGTGTGACCATGGCATAGAGCCTGGAACTCATCACTAGCCGACCATGGAACATAGCCCGGACCTCGGCGCAGGGTGAATGCATCACACAGCCTGGCCCTGATGCGGTGCGATCACGGCACACAGCCCGGACCTCAGTGCAGGGCGACTGCATCACACATCCCGATCCTCAGTGAAGGGTAACCGCAGCACACAGCCTAAAAATCTGTGCAGGGCGACCATGGCACAGAGCCCGGAAGTTGTCGCTAACCGACCACAGAACACAGCCCAGAATTCAGTGCAGGGTGACAATGGCAAACAGGCCGGACCTCGGCAAAGGGCGACCATGGCACACAGCACAAAACTAAGTTAAGGGTGACTGTGACACACAGCCAGGAATGTGTCGCTAGCCGATTGCTGAACACAGCCAGCACCTCGGCACAGGGCGACCATGGCACACAGGCCAGACCTCAGCGCAGGCCAACAGGGGCACACAGGTGGGACCTCGGTGCAGGGCGACCACAGAACACAGGCTGAACCTCAGTGAAAGATGATTGCGGCACAAAGCCTGGAAATCTGTGCAGGGCGACAGGGGCACAGAGGCCAGACCGCAGTGCAGGGTGACCGCGGAATGCAGCCTGAACCTCAGTGAAGGGCAACTGTGGCACAAAGCCCAGAAATCTGTGCAGGGCTACTGCGGCACAGAGCCCGGAACTCATCACCAGCCGACCGTGGAACACAGCCTGGACCTCGGTGCTGGGCAACCACAGCACACAGCATGGACATGGGCACAGGGCTAACGCAGCACACAGCCCGAACCTCATTGAAGGGTGAGCGCAGCACACAGCCCAGAAATCTCTGCAGAGTGATGCAGCACAGAACCCAGGACTTGTCCCACTCATCACTAGCCGACCGCAGAACACAGCCCGGACTTCGGCGCAGGGTGACTGCGGTACACAGGATGGGCTTCGATGCAGGGTGACCGCAGCACACATCCCGAACCTCGGTGAGGGGCAACCGCAGCACACATCCCAGACCTTAAGGCAAGGCAACCCTGGAACAGAGCAAGGATGTCGGCAGATGTTCACTGTGGCACACACCCAGGATCTCATAGCAGTGTGACCGCGGCACACAGGTCGGACCTCGGCTTAGGGCAACCGCGGCGCACAGCCCAGGCCTTGGTGCAGGGCGACGGGGGCACACAGCCCGAACCTCAGTGAAGGGCGACCACAGCACACAGCCCAGAAATCTGTGCAGGGTGACCGTGGCATAGTGCTCGGAACACATCACTAGCCAATCACGAACACAGCCCGGACCTCGGCACAGGGCGACCGTGGAAAACAGGCCATACCACAGCAAACAGTCCACACCTTGTCACAGGGAGACCACAGCACACAGCCTGGACCTTGGCGAAGTGTGAATGTGGCTCACAGCCTTAAACTCAGTCTAGGGCGTCCACAGCAAATGACACAGAACTCGTAGCTAGCTGACCGTGGAACACAGCCCTGATTTCAGCCCAGGGCGACAGTGGCACACAGGCCGGAACAAGGTGCAGGACTACCACGTCACACATCACGGACATCGAGCCGGGCGACCGCGGCACACAGCCCGAACCTCAGTGAAGGGTTACCGTGGCACACAGCATGGACCTCAGTGAAGGAAGACTGCGGGACACAGCCCAGTACTCATCACTAGCCGACCGCAGAAAACAGCTCGGACTTCAGCGCATGGCGACCGTGGCACAAAGCTCGAACCTCAGTGAAGGAGGACCGCGGCACACATCCCGGCCCTTGAGGCAAGGCGACCTTGGCACACAGCACGGACGTTGGAAGATGGCACCTGTGGCACAGACTTAGGACCTCGTCACAGTGTGACCACAGCACAGAGCCCCGAACTCGTCACTAGCCGATCGCGGAACACAGCCCGGCTCTTGGCACAGGACGACAGCGGCACACAGGTCGGACCTCGTTGCAGGGCGACCACCGCACACATCCCGGACATCGGTGCAGGGCGACCCTGGCACACAGCACGGACTTCTGGGCAGGGCGACCGAGCACACAGCCCNCACAGAGCCCCGAACTCGTCACTAGCCGATCGCGGAACACAGCCCGGCTCTTGGCACAGGACGACAGCGGCACACAGGTCGGACCTCGTTGCAGGGCGACCACCGCACACATCCCGGACATCGGTGCAGGGCGACCCTGGCACACAGCACGGACTTCTGGGCAGGGCGACCGAGCACACAGCCCGGACCTCGGTGAAGGGTGACGGTGGCACACAGCCAGAACGTCAGTGAAGGGCGATTGCGGCACACAGCCTGGAAATCTGTGCAGGGCGACCATGGCACAGAGCCCGGAATTCGTCACCAGCCGACCGTGGAACACAGCCCGGATCTCAACGCCGGGCGACTGCGGCACACAGCATGGACATCGGCGCAGGGCTACCATGGCACACAGCACGAAACTCATTGAAGGGTGACTGCAGCTCACAGCCCAGAAATCTCTGCAGGGCGACCACGACACAGAGCCTGGAACTCGTCGCTAGCTGATGGCGGAACACAACCCCAACTTCGGCCCAGGGTGACAGTGGTACACAGGCCGGACAATGGTGCAGGGCGACCGTGGCACACATCATGGAACTCGGCGCAGGGTGAACCTGGCACACAGCACAAATTTCAGGAGATGGCGACTGCGGCACACAGCCTGGAATTCAGCGCCCAGCTACCGTGACACACAGCCCAGACCTTGGCGTAGGGTGACCGAGGCACACAACCCGAACCTCAGTGAAGGACGACTGTGGCACACAGCCCAGAAATCTGTGCAGGGCGACCATGGCAAAGAGCTTGGAACACATCGCTAGCCAACCGTGAACACAGCCTGGACCTCGGCACAGGGCAAACACGGCACACAGGCCATACCAATGTGCAGGGTGACCGCAGCACACAGCCCAGACCTCGTCGCAGGGCGACGGCGTCACACATCCCGAAATTCAGTGAAGGGCGACTGTGGCACACAGCTCGAAAATGGTCACCAGCCAACTGTGGAACAGAGTTCGAACATCGGCGCAGGTCTACCATGGCACACAGCCCGAATCTCAGTGAAGGGCGACCGCAGCACACAGCCCAGAAATCTGTGCAGAGCGACCATGACACAAAGCCGGGACTCGTCACTAGTCAAAAGTGGGACATCGACCGGACCTCAGTGCAGGGTGACTATGGCAAACAGGCCGGACCTTGTAGTAGCACAACCACGGCACACAGCCCGGACCTCGGCGAAGGGCGACTGAAGAACACAACCCGGACCTCGGCGAAGGGCGACCGAGGCACACAGCCCAAAAGTCAGTGAATGGCGACAGTGTCGCACAGCCAGGAACTCGTTGCTAGCCGACTGCAGAACACAGCCCGGAACGCAGAGCACGGTGACTGTGGCACTAAGGATGGACCTCAGCGCAGGGAGACAGCGGCACTCAGGCCGGACCTCGGCGCAGGGCGACTGTGGCACACAGGCCGGACTTTGGCACAAGGTGACTGCGGAACACAGGCTGGACCTCGGCGCAGGGCGACTGTGGCACACAGGCCAGACCTCGGCACAGGGTGACTGCGGAACACAGGCCGGACATCGGCTCAGGCCGACTGCGGCACACACCCCGAAACTGAGTGCAGGGGACCGCGGCACACAGCCCGGACCTCTGGAGAAAGCTACTGCAGCACACAGCCCAGATCTTGGCAAAGAGGAACCACGGTACAGAGCTGGGAACAGGTCGCAANGCCGACTGCGGCACACACCCCGAAACTGAGTGCAGGGGACCGCGGCACACAGCCCGGACCTCTGGAGAAAGCTACTGCAGCACACAGCCCAGATCTTGGCAAAGAGGAACCACGGTACAGAGCTGGGAACAGGTCGCAAGCCAAGGGCAGAACATAGGCCAGACCTCGGCACAGGGTGACTGCGGCACACAGCCCGGACCTCAGGAGATGGCGACCACAGCACACAACACAGACCTAGGAACAGGGGGATCATGGCACACAGCCCAGACCTCTATAGAAGGTTACTGCGGTACACAGCCCGGACCTTGGAACAGGGTGACCGTGGCACACAGCCCAGACTTTGGCACAGAGGGACCGCAGCACAGAGCCCGGAACTCATCGCAAGCTGAAGGCGGAACACAGCCTGGACCTTGGCGCAGGGCGACCGTGGCACACAGTCCAAACCACAATGAATAGTGACTGAGGCACACAGCACGGACCTCGTCACAGGGCAAAACTCGCACACAGAACCGACATCGGGAGATGGCAACTGCGGCACACATACAGGATTTCGGCACAGGGCAACTGCGGCACACAGCCCACACCTTGGTGCAAGGCTACCCCGAAACGCAGCCCAGAACTCGGCTCAAGGCTAACATGGCACACAGCCCGAACCTCGGCACAGGGAGACCGCGGCACACAGCCCGAATCTCAGTGAAGGGCGATTGGGGCACACACCCCAAAAATCTGTGCAAGGCGTCTGTGGTACAGAGCTTGGAACTCGTCGCTAGCCAACCGCGGAACACAGGCCGGGCCTCCGCACTGGGCGACTGCGGCACACAGCCCCGACCTCTGTGCGGGGCGACCGCGACACACAGCCCAGACCTCGGTGCAAGGCGACCTCGGAACATAGCACAAATGTCAGTGAAGGGCAAATGTGGCACACAGCCTGGAATTCGTCGCCAGCCGACCACAGAACACAGCGCGGGCCTTGGCACAGGGCGACCTCGGCACACATCCCGAAACTCAGTGAAGGNNNTGCGGCACACAGCCCCGACCTCTGTGCGGGGCGACCGCGACACACAGCCCAGACCTCGGTGCAAGGCGACCTCGGAACATAGCACAAATGTCAGTGAAGGGCAAATGTGGCACACAGCCTGGAATTCGTCGCCAGCCGACCACAGAACACAGCGCGGGCCTTGGCACAGGGCGACCTCGGCACACATCCCGAAACTCAGTGAAGGGCGACCGCAGCACACAGCCCTGAAATCTGTGCAGGGTAACAGCAGCACAGAGCCTGGAACTCGTCGCTAGTTGACTGCAAAACACAGCCAAGACCTCTGCACACGGCGACCATGGCACACAGCCCAGACCTCAGAGCAGGGCAACCGCAGCACACAGCGCGAACTTCAGTGAAGGGCGACTGCGGCACACAGCCCGGGACTCGTCTCCAGCCGACCGTGGAACACAGCCCGGACCTTGGCGACGGGTAACCGCGGCACAAGCTGGGACATTGGCAAAGGGCTACCACGGCACACAGCCCGAGCCTCAGTGAAGGTTAACCCCAGCACATAGACCAGAAATCCTTGCAGAGCAAGCGTGGCAAGAGCCCGGTACTCGTCGGTAGCCAATTGCGGAAAATAGCCTGGACCTCGGCGTAGGGCTACAATGGCAAACAGGCCGGACCTCGTCACAGGGCAACCACGACATACAACCCAGAAATCAGAGATGGGCGACTGTGGAACACAGCCTGAAACTGAGTGAAGGGCGACCACGACACAAAGCCTGGATCTTGTTGTTAGCCAACCACAGAACACAGCCCGGACCTTGGCGCAGGGTGACTGTGGCACAAAGGCCCGACCTCAGCTCAGGGTGACAGGGGCACACAGGCCGGACCTCAGTGCAGTGCGACCGTGGAACACAGTCCAGACCTCGGCTCAGGGTGACCATGGCACACAGCCTGGACCTCGGCGCAGGGCGACTGTGGCACACAGCCCGAATCTCAATGAAGGGTGACTGCGGCACACAACCCGGAACTCATCGCCTGCCAACCGCGGAACACAGCCCAGATGTCAGCGCAAGGCGACCGTGGCACACAGGCCAGACCTTGGGACAGGGCGACCGCGGAACACAGGCCGGATTTTGCCTCAGGACAACCGGGGCAAAAAGCCCGGACCATGGCGCAGGGAGACCACGGCACACAGCCTGGACCTCTGCAGAAGGCTNGGCACACAGCCTGGACCTCGGCGCAGGGCGACTGTGGCACACAGCCCGAATCTCAATGAAGGGTGACTGCGGCACACAACCCGGAACTCATCGCCTGCCAACCGCGGAACACAGCCCAGATGTCAGCGCAAGGCGACCGTGGCACACAGGCCAGACCTTGGGACAGGGCGACCGCGGAACACAGGCCGGATTTTGCCTCAGGACAACCGGGGCAAAAAGCCCGGACCATGGCGCAGGGAGACCACGGCACACAGCCTGGACCTCTGCAGAAGGCTACCGCGGCACACAGCCAGGACTTTGGCACAGAGGAACCGTGGCACAGAACCCAGAACACTTTGCAAGCCGAGAGCAGAACACAGGCCGGACCTCAGCGCAGGGTGACCGCAGCACACAGCCCGAACCTCAGTGAAGAGTGACCGAGGCACACAGCACGGACCTCGTGGCAGGGTGACCACAGCCCACATCACGGACCTTGGGAGATGGTGACCTCAGCACACAGCCCAGACATCGGCACAGGGTGACTGCGGCAAACTGCCCGGAACTCGGAGCAAGCCTACCGCAGCACACAGCCCAGAACTCGGCGCAGGTCATCCACGGCACACAGCCCAAAACTCAGTGAAGGGCGACCGCAGCACAAAGCCCAGAAATCTGTGCAGGGCACCACGGCACAGAGCCCGGAACTCGTCACTAGCCAACTGCGGAACACAGCCCAGACTTCTGAGCAGGGTGACCACAGCAAACAGGCCGGACCTCGTCACAGGGTGACTATGAAACACAGCCTGAACCCCGGTGAATGGCGACAGTGGCACAGAGCCTGAAACTCAATGAAGGGCGACCGCAGCACACAGCCCGGAAATCGGTGCATTGTGACACTGGCACACAGCATAAACCTCGGGAGATGGCGACTGCGGCACACATCCAGGACATCGGTGCAGGGTGACCGCGGTTCACAGCCCAGAACTCGTCTCTAGCCGACCGCAGAACACAGCCTGGACATTGGCACAGGGTGACCGCCGGACACAGGCCGGACCTTGGTGCAGGGTGACCGCGGCACACATCACGGATCTCACCGTAGGGCGACCCTGGCACACAGCACAAACCTCGGGAGATGGTGACTGCAGCACACAGCACGGACCTCAGCGCAGGGTGACTGCAGCACACAGCCTGGACCTCGGAGCAAGGCTACCGCAGCACACAGCCCGGATTTCCATGCAGTTCACCCATGGCACACAGCCCGAACCTCAGTGAAGGGTGACCATGGCACACAGCCCGGAAATCTCTGCAGGGGGAACGTGGCACAGAGCTCGGAACTCGTCGCTAGCCAACAGCGGAACACAGCCCGGACGTTGGCACAGGGCGACCGCGGTACACAGCCGGGACCTCGGCGGGGGGCGACCGCAGAACACAGCCCGAACCTCAGTGAAGGGCAACTGCAGCACACAGCCCGGAACTCATCGCCAGCTGACTGCGGAACACAGCGTGGACCTCGGCTCAGGGCAACCACGGCACATAGATCGGATATCGGAGCAGGGCTACCGTGGCACACAGCCTGAAAATCAGTGAAGGGTGACCGCAGAAAACAGCCCAGAAATCTGTACAGGGAGCCTGCGGCACAGAACCAGTAACTCGTCGCTAGCTGACCACGCAACACAGCCCGGATTTCGGCACAGGGCGAATGCAGAACACAGGCCGGACCGAGGCACAGGGTAACCGCGGCACACAGCCCGATCCTCAGTGAAGGGCGACCGCAGCACACAAACCGCACCTCGGCACAGGGCGTCAGCGGCACACAGCCCAAACCTCAATTAAGGGAGACCGTGACACACAGCCCGGAAATCTGTGCAGGGCGACTGGGCTACAGAGCTCGGAACTCGTCACTAGCCAACTGAAGAACACAGCCCGGACCACAGCGCAAGGCGACCATGGCAAACAAGACGCAACTCATCTCCAGCCGACGGAGGAACACAGACCAGACATCGGCACAGGGCGATTGTGGCCCACAGGCTGGACCTCAGTGCAGGGTGACCGCGGCACACAGCAAGGACCTCGGCTTAGAGCGACCGTGGCACACAGCCCGAACCTCAGTGAAGGGCGACCATGGCAGACAGTCCAAAAATTTGTGCAGGGCCACCGTGGCACAGAGCTTGGAATTCATCACTAGCCAACCACGGAACACAGCCCGGACCTCTGCACTGGGAGACCACGGCACACAGGCCGGACTTCTGTGCGAGGCGAGCGCGGCACACAGCCTGGAAATTTGTGCAGGGCCACTGGGGTACAGAGCTCGGAACTTGTCGCTAGCCGACCGCGGAAAACAGCCCGGACCTCGGCACATGGCGACCGCAGCACACAGGCCGGACATTCGCGCAGGGCAACCACAGCACACAGCCCATACCTTGGCAAAGGGTGACCGTGGCACACTGCCCAAAATACAGTGAAGGGCGAACACGGCACAGGCGAGTAACTTGTCACTAGATGACAGCGGAACACAGTCCGGATTTTGGCACAGGGCGACCGCGGAACACAGGCTGGACTGAGGCACAGGGCGACCACGGCACACATCTAGGACATCGAGCAGGGTGACCGTGGCACACAGCCTGAACCTCAGTGAAGCGTGACCGTGGCACACAGCCCGAACTTCAGTGAAGGGAAACCACAGCAGACATCCCGGACCTCGATGCAGGGCGAACCTGGCACACAGCACGGACCTCGACCGATGGCGACCGCAGCACACAACATGAACTTGGTGCAGGGCGACCGCGGCACACAGCCCGAACCTCAGTGAAGAGCGACCATAGAACACAGCATGAAATCATTTCAAGTCGAGGGCAAAACACAGCCCAGACTTCGGCACAGGGCGACTGAGGCACACATCCGCAAACACAGTGTAGGGCGACTGACACACACAACACGGACCTCAGCACAAGGCAACTCTGGCACACAGCACCAACCTCGGGAAATGGCGACCGTGGCACACAGACTGGACATCGGTTCAGGACAACTGCGGCACACAGCCCGGACCTCAGCGCAAGGCTACCGCGGCACACAGCCCGGATCTCGGTGCAAGGCTAACATGGCACACAGCCCAAAACTCGGTGCATTGTCACTGTGTAACAGAGCCCGATCCTCAGTGAAGGGCAACCGCAGCACACAGCCCGGAACTCGGTACAAGGCTACTGCTGCACACAGCCCGGAAATCGGTTCAAGGCTACCGTGGCACACAGCCCGAACCTGAGTGAAGGGCGACCGCAACACACAGTCCATAAATCTGTGCAGGGCAACAGCAGCACAGAGCTGGAACTCGTCACTAGTTGACTGTGAAACACAGCCAGGACCTCGGTGCAGGACGACCACGGAAAACAGGCCGGACCTCGTCGCAGGGCGACCATGGCACACCGCCCGGACCTCGGCAAAGGGCAACCGAGGCACACAGCCGGAAACTCAGTGAAGGGCGACTTCGTCACACAGCCCGGAACTCGTAGCTAGCCAAAAGCGGAACACAGCTCAGACCTCGGCACAAGGTGAAGGTGGCACACATGCCGGATCTCAGCGCAGGGCAGCAGCAGCAAACAGGCCGGAACTCGGTGCAGTGCGACCGTGGCACACAGGCTGGACCTCGGGGCAGGGCGACTGCAGAACAAAGGCCGAATTTTGGCTCAGGCCGACCGGGGCAAGAGCCCGGACCTCGGCTCAGGGTGACTGCAGCACACAGCCCAAACCTCAGTGAAGAGCGACTGAGGCACACAGCATGACCCTAAGCACAGGACGACCCTTGCACACATCACGGACCTCAGGAGATGGCGACCACAGCACACAGCTCGGACACAAGCGCAGAGTGACTTCGAAACACAGCCCAGACCTCGGAGCAAGGCTACCAATGCACACAGCTCGGACCTCGGCACAGGTTGCCCACGGAACACAGCCAGAACCTCAGTGAAGGATGACCGTGGACACAGTCCGGAAATCTGTGCAGGGCAACCATAGCACAGAGCTCAGAACTTGTCGCTAACCAAGTGTGGAACACAGCACGGACCTCAGCACATGGCGACTCGGCACACAGGCTGGACCTCGGGGCAGGGCGATCGCGGAACACAGCCTGAATCTCACTGAAGTGTGACCGCAGAACACATCCCAGAACTCATCTCCAGCCGACCGCGGAACACAGCCCGGACTTTGGTGCAGGGTCACCGCAGAACACAGCCCAGAAATCTTTACAAGGAGCCCACGACACAGAGCCTGTAACTCGTCACTAGCTGACCACAGAACACAGCCCAGACCTCGGCACAGGGCAACCATGGCAATCAGGTCGAACCTCGTCACATGGCAAAAACGGCACACAGCTGAGAACTTGGCGAATGGCGACCATGGCACACTGCCCAAAACACAGTGAAGAACAACCGTGGCACACATGCAGTAACTCGTTTCTAGCCGACTGCGGAATACAGCCTTGATTTTGGCACAGGGCAACCATGAAACACAGGCCGGAACGAGGCACCCGTCGACCGCAGCACACATCAAGGACATCGAGCAGGGCGACCGCTGAGAAGAGCCTGAACCTCAGTGAAGGGTGACCGTGGCACACAGCCTGAAACTCAGTGAAGGGCGACTGCAGCACACATCCCGGACCTCGATGCAGGGTGGCCCTGGCACACAGCACGGAACTTGACCGAAGGCGAACGCGACACACAGCCTGGAACTTGGTGCAGGGTGACTGCAGCACACAGCCCGAACTTCAGTGAAGGGCGACAGAGGCACACAGCTTGGAACTCGTCACTATCTGACCGTGGAACACAGCCCGGAATTCGGCGCAGGGCGACCGCTGCACACAGGCCAGACTTCAATTCAGGGAGACAGCAGCACACATTCCGAATCTCAGTGAAAGGTAACTGCAGCACACATCCTGGACCTTAAGGCAAGGCACCCCTGGAACACAGCACGGTTGTTGGCAGATGTTCACTGTGGCACACATCCAGGATCTCGTCACAGTGTGACTGCGGCCCAAAGGTCTGAGCTCGGATGAGAGTGACCGTGGCACACAGCCCGAACCTCAGTGAAGAGCGACTGCGCACACAGCCCAGAAATCTGTGTAGTGCGACCGTGGCACAGTGCTCGGAACACATCGCTAGCCAACCACAAACACAGCCCGGACCACGGCACAGGGTGACCGCGGCACACAGGCCATACAACGGTGCAGGTCGACTGCGGCACACAACCCGGAACTTGGCGCAGAGCAACGGTGGCACACAGCCCTAAATTCAGTGAAGGGTGACTGTGGCACACAGCTGGGAAATCGTCGCCAGCCAACCGCGGAACACAACCCGGATCTCAGCGCAAGGTGACCATGGCACACAGCCCGAACATCGGCACAGGGCTACCACGGCACACAGCCCGAACCTCTGTGAAGGGCAACCGCAGAACCCATCCCAGAAATCTGTGCAGGGTGACCGTGGCACAGAGCATGGAACTCGTTGCTAGCCGGCGGCAGAAAACAGCCCCGAACTCGGCACAGGGTGACTACGACAAACAGGCCCGACCTTGTCGCAGGGCGGGCAAGTAACACAGCCCGGACTTCCGTGAAGGGCGACTAAGGCACACAACCCAAAACTGAGTGAAGGGTTACCACGTCACACAGCCTGGAACTCATTGCTAGCCAACCGCGGAACACAGTCCGGACCTCGGAGCAGGGTGACTGTGGCACTCAGGCCGGACCTCAGCACAGGGCGACAGTGGCACTTAGGTCGGACCTCGGCGCAAGGCGACTGTGGCACTCAGGCCGGACCTCAGCACAGGGCGACAGTGGCACTTAGGTCGGACCTCGGCGCAAGGCGACTGTGACACACAGGCCGGACATCATCTCAGGGAGAACGAGGCATACAGAACGGACCTCAGCGCAAGGGGACCGCGGCACACAGCCCGATCCTCAGCGCAGGGCGACCGCTGCACACAGCCTGGAATTTGGTGAAGGGCGACCGTGGCACACTACCCAAAACACAGTGAAGGACAATCAAGGCACCAGCCAGTAACTCGTCGCCAGCCGACCACAGAACACAGCCCGGACCTCAGTGCAAGGCTACCACGGCACACAGCCCGGATCTCAGCGCAAGGCTAACATGGCACACAACCAGAAACTCGGTGCAGTGCGACCGTGTAACACAACCCGATTCTCAGTGAAGGGCGACCGCAGCACACAGCCTGGACATCAGCACAAGGCTACCACAGCACACAGCCCGGAACTCAGTTCAAGGCTACTGTGGCACACAGACCGGACCTTGGCACAGGGCGACGGTGGCACAAAGCCCGAACCTCAGTGAAGGGAGACCACAGCACACAGCCCGGAAATCTGTGCAGGGCAACCGGGGTATAGAGCT
>SJYV01025501.1:0-14570 GCA_006410875.1 Neotragus pygmaeus
ATGCCATGATCTTAGATTTTTTGAATATTGAGTTTTAAGCCAGCTTCTTCACTCTCTTCTTTCACCCTCATCAAGAGGCTCTTTAGTTCCTCTTCACTCTCTGCCATTAGGGTGGTGTCATCTGTATATGTTATCTTAGGGCAGGTTTTCCTGGGAAATTTTTGGTTATCACCCAGCCAATCATTGCAATTCTAAGATCCTGAGTTTTGCTGGTCAGTCTGGGCTGTGCTGTGTACAAGCTCTCCCCCTCCCAATGGCCCCTCCAGGCACAGTGGCCCCGGCTGTGCCTGCCCTGTGCTGGGCGTGGGCCCCTCACGCTGCCAAGACCAGACCACCCCAGGCCAACCACAGGCCCCTCCTCTCCAGAGACCACCAGCTGACTCTCACTCTGGGGGAGGGTCTAGCAATCCTGACTCACCACCCTGTCCCGGAAAATAACCTTTGGGTGGTGATGCGAGGAGCCAGTCACCTCTGACCTTTCACTCAGGATCCCCTCAGCCTATCCCANTGTATGATCTTTTAAATATGTTGTTGGATTCTCATTGCTTAGAATTTTGTTAAGGATTTTTGCATCTATGTTTATCAGTGATATTTTCTAGTAGTTTTCTTTTTGTGTGTCATCTTTGTCAGGTTTTGGTATTAGAGTGATGGTGGCCTCATAAAATGAGTTTGGAAGTTTACCTTCCTCTGCAATTTTCTGGAAAAGTTTGAGTAGGGTAGGTGTTAGCTCTTCTCTAAATTTTTGGCAGAATTCAATTGTGAAGCCATCTGTATCTTGGCTTTTGTTTATTGGAAGAATTCTGATTACAGTTTCAATTTTCATGCTTCTGATGAGTCTGTTAAAGTTTGCTATTTCTTTCTGGTTCAGTTTTGTAAAGTTATACTTTTCTAAGAATTTATCCATTTCTTCCAAGTTGTCCATTTTACTGGCATATAATTGCTGAAGTAGTCTCTTATGATCCTTTGTATTTCTGTGTTGTCTGTTGCAATCTCTCCATTTTCATTTCTAATTTTATTGATTTGATTTTTCTCCCTTTGTTTCTTGATGAGTCTGGCTGGTGGTTTGTCAATTTTATTTATCCTCTCAAAGAACCAGCTTTGGCTTTTTTGATTTTTGCTATGGTCTCTTTTGTTCTTTTGCATTTATTTCTGCCTTAATTTTTAAGATTTCTTTCCTTCTACTAACTCAGAGTTTCTTAATTTCTTCCTTTTCTAGTTGTTTGAGGTGTAGAGGAACACATACAGACTGAAAGTGAAGGGCTGGAAAAAGATATTCCACACAAATAGAGACCAAAAGAAAGCAGGAGTAGCAATACTCACATTAGATAAAATAGACTTTTAAACGAAGGCTGGGAAAAGAAACAAAGAAGGACACTACATAATGATCAAAATATCAATCCAAGAAGAAGATATAACAATTATAAATACATATGCACCCAGCATAGGAGCACCGCCATATGTAAGACAAATGCTATCAAGTATAAAAGGGGAAATTAACAATAACACATTAATAGTGGGAGACTTTAATACCCCACTCACATCTATGGATAGATGAATTAAACAGAAAATTAACAAAGAAACACAAACTTTAAATGATACAATAGACCAGTTAGACTTAATTGATATCTATAGGACATTTCACCGCAAAACAATGAATTTCACCTTTTTTCTCAAGCACACACGGAACCTTCTCCGGGATAGATCACATCCTGGGCCACAAATCTAGCCTTGGTAAATTCAGAACAATTAAAATTATTCCAAGCATCTTTTCTGACCACAATGCAGTAAGATTAGATCTCAATTACAGGAGAAAAACCATTAAAAATTCCAACATATGGAAGCTGAATAACACACTGCTGAATAACCAACAAATCACAGAAGAAATAAAAAAAAGAAATCAAAATATGCACAAAAACGAATGAAAATGAAAATACAACAACCCAAAACCTGTGGGACACTGTAAAAGCAGTGCTAAGGGGAAAGTTAATAGCAATACAGGCATACCTCAATAAACTAGGTGTGTCTTAATACTAGTGTGAAACAGCAAACCTGGGAACTGGGGCCAGGTTATAAAAGAATTATTTCCCCTGTGAAAGCTGAATAGTTTCAAGCTTAAACGTGGTAGAAAAATACACTGGTTAATTTTTGTCTTCATCACAAAAATAACTTTGGTCAATTTTTTTAGTTTTTTTTTTATATAAAAATAAGCTGTTTCCCATTTCTTGCTGGGAAGTTGATAGCCTACAGTGAATGGTGACACTGGATTCTTAGTCTCTGATGGAGAAGATTTAACTCCAGGACCATAGACAGTCTCAGTTACTCACAGCTTTGTGTAGATCTTATTTAAAGTGAAAGTGACAGTACAATTATAAGTAAGAACTTAGGTGAAGAATGTCCATTAGGTATAATCCAGTGACATCTCCAGGTCACCTGACTTAATTTGTTAAATGGCTATGTGAAGTGAAGTCACTCAGTCATGCCCGACTCTGCAACCCCGTGGATAGTAGCCTGCACCATGCTCCTCCATCCATGGGATTTTCAAGGCAAGAGTACTGGAGTGGGCTGCCAGTTCCTTCTCCAGGGAATCTTCCCAACCCAGGGATCGAACCCAGGTCTTTCACACTGTAGACAGATGCGTTACCATCTGAGCCACCAGGGAAGTCCAAATGGCTATAGCCTGATGTTAATCTCCTGGTTGTAGATCCTGGAGCATCTGATCTTTATGCAAGAACTGCTTATTGAGATAAGATTTAGAAACAAACTCAAAGAGTCCATTTTGATAACTCAATTAAATCTTTTAGCAATGTAGCATAACCACAAGGAACCATCTCAGATGTGAGTCTTAGTAAATACAGACCTAATTAACATAAATATAACTTAATATTCACTGAAATGCAACAGATGTTATAGGCTTGCCATCAGTTGGGTGGGCTTTTCTTTTAGAGCTCCCCAGTATACTCTGAGCTTTCTGTATATGTTAGGAGACAGTCTTTTTTCACCTTGATGAGGCTGTTCAGAGCCCAGGTGTCTCCAATTTCTGGAGGGATGAAGCAGACAGAAAAGAAAAATATTTTAATTTTACCCATAGATGTAAGTCACTGAATTGTTTCAAGCCATCAGTAACTTAAGGAGAAGAGCTTCTTTATATCTGAATACAAAGATTAGAAACCAGTAATATACCAGACAGAAAGTCATGAAAATTGTAGATGTATTTAGCTGTCTATTCAATCTTATGTAACCAAGCCTATTTCTGTCATCCCTGCCTGATGAATGAGGATGTTAGTGAAAACGAGAGTCTCCAAGGAGAAAAGGGAATCCTCTTACACTGTTGGTTGGAATTCAAATCTAATACAGTCACTATGGAAAACAGTGTGGAGATTCCTTAAAAAAAAACTGGAAATAGAACTGCCATACAACCCAGCAATCCCACTGCTGGGCATATACACTGAGGAAACTATAATTGAGAGAGACACGTGTATCCTAATGTTCATCGCAGCACTGTTTATAATAGCCAGAACATGGAAACAACCTAGATGTCCATCAGCAGATGAATGGATAAGAAAGCAGTGGTACATATACACAATGGAATATTACTCAGCCATTAAAAATAATACATTTGAATCAGTTCTAGTGAGGTGGATGAACCTGGAGCCTATAATACAGAGTGAAGTAAGCCAGAAAGAAAAACACCAATACAGTATACTAACACGTATATATGGAATTTAGAAAGATGGTAACGACGACCCTATATGTGAGATAGCAAGAGAGACACAGATGTATAGACCAGTCTTTTGGACTCTGTGGGTGAGGGTGGGATGATTTGAGAGAATAGCATTGAAACATGTATATTATCGTATGTGAAGTGGATCGCCAGTCTAGGTTCAATACATGAGGCAGCGAGCTCAGGGCTGGTGCTCTGGGATGACCCTGAGGGATGCAGTAAAGAGGGAGGTGGAAGAGGGGTTCAGGATGGAGAACACATGTACACCCATGGCTGATTCGTGTCAATGTATAGCAAAAACCACTACAATATTGTGAAATAATTAGCCTCTAATTAAAATAAATAAATTTAAAAAAAGAGTCTCCAAGGAGCTAGCGAAGTTTTTGTTGTTGTTGTTGTTTTGTTTTCTTTTGTTTTGGCCAATGTATGCATAACCTGTCCAGCAAAGTGGGTGACTCAATCACTGGACATTACAGAAAATACATTTTAACCATTTTTTTCTCCATTGTGAGATTTTAACCCTAAAGTCAGAAAGGCTTTATCTTATCAAATAAAACCGAAGTTTATCAGGGAGCCAGGAAAAGCCAAGCAGGCATCTTGGACTTTCATCACCCTGGCTGTTTGGTTTACAGCCATCGTTTATCCATTTTAAATTCCTTAATGAGGGGTTAATTTTTGTACAAACAGAATTAGTTTTGTCTATGTGTGCCATAGTCTGTTATCAAAAGCCACATTCCAAGAAAACTTTGTTCTTCTAACAAAGAGAAAACCAAATTCCAGATTTATACCTACTTATGTTGACTGTGAAACAATATTTATTCACTTAGTCAAAGTAATAATAAAAGATTTCAAAAGAGTTTAATGTCTTAAGAAACTTGTACCATGCACAAAAGTCTTTTTTTTTTTTTTTTTCTTNTCCAGATTTATACCTACTTATGTTGACTGTGAAACAATATTTATTCACTTAGTCAAAGTAATAATAAAAGATTTCAAAAGAGTTTAATGTCTTAAGAAACTTGTACCATGCACAAAAGTCTTTTTTTTTTTTTTGCTTGCTACAAACCTTTTTTACACTTTCTGTATTTGTCACTTAATTTGCCCATTTAGAGAACAGCCACCTGTAAGTTCAAATTTACTTTCTTTTTCCTTATTATAATTCCATTCCTTATAAATTTTTATTGAAGACACATATCCTACTTTCCTTCAGCAACCATGAACAGTTCATGAACTGTACTATATATCATTATTGAGCAGACTGATAAATATAAATCACCCTAAGCTATGTTATTTGTAAAAGTAGCATCATAATGTCTATGTTAATTAGATCAATAAACAAATATCAATACCAGATATCACTTCAATAGTGGATATTTCCCAGTTCACACAGCCTGAAATTCATTTTAGTTTAATTTTCTTGAATTTAGAATTGTTTGATGTGTAAGCATTTAATTCTCTTTAGGCCAATTAAATAGAGCCTTCAGCAGTGTTGTCCAAGGACAGAGATACACACTGAGACAAACATAAATCTGGACACACAGAAACTTCAAAGTTTTCCATTTTCATTTTAACCAGTTTTCTCTAGAGTCTAAAGAATATCTTGAACATTCAGTGTCAAAAATGCCACTCTTTTTTGTAGTCATAGTTTCATGGCTAAAATTTTAAACCAAAAAGTATTCAAATTGACTCTGATGACAGAGGTAGACTGGCAGATAAGATGTTTTCCCAGTAGGGATTGTCTCTCTGGGCAGGAGAGGTCTCTTAAAGCGAAGAAAGCCTGTATATAAGCCTGTTTTTAAGCTCTGACGATCAAATTTATCCCATTTTTTCAAGATACAATTACAAAGGGGTGGTTCTGGAAATGTTAGCTCCCATCTGTAAGAGACAAAAAAGATGACGCCCATTGCCATGATTTTTTCCTACTGGATGCATCCCTCCCTGCTCTGGATGGTGGTGGAGACAGGTCTTCCACCTAAGCTTCCTTCCCTGGCCAGTTAACCTGTCTCTTACCAATGCAGGTGTCCCACTAGTCCCCTTCCCAGTTCTACTACCAAAGTGGGTGGAAATGCAGTAGAGGTAGATCTGATGGCATCACAGATTGATGTCCAGTTCCTCAACAAGAAAAATCTTTGCCTGATTTTAGTTCTCCTCTGACTCCACCCTGGGTGATATGTGATAGCAAGAGGTGGCAAAGGACCAGCCAGTGACGAAAAAGTGATTTTTGTTCTAGAGCTGCTGGGGAAAATCCTTCCAGTTCATTTCAAGAGATTCCACAGAAAGAATATCTAAGGAGTTGAGAGAAAATTCTCCAGAGAGCCTTCTCTGGTCCACTAAGAGCCAACGTTACCAAAGGACAAAGCCCTTTACACTTCCAATCTGACCAGATCCTAGGATCCCCAACCTGTGTCCTCAGAAATCTCATGGTCACCAGCAGTGCTTCCATACATATAGACCAAGACACAGCTGTGACAAATACTCACTTTCACATCACTGGCCTCTGAAGCAGGAAGCTAAGAGAGCAGTCTCTAGTCTGAGAAACATTCCAGGAGCAAGAGCTCCATGCAGCTCACGAATGTGCTCCTGTCTGCAGTGCATGAAAAGACAACCCAGGTGTAACATTTGCCTTCTAGCAAGATGAGGTGCTTCATGACTGCCCATCCAAATTTAGGGTCTAAGGTATAGTACACAGTAACAGCATGGAATGCAAGTCCCTTGAAAGTCTATGATTCAACATATTAGGTTATTAGTTTCAATTCCCCAGGCAATTATGAAATTGTCAAAGATGGCCAAGAAAGAAAAGTTGAATCCACATGCTTCACCCACTTCTGGCCACTCCCTTTGCAGGGACATTGGATGACTCTTGGCATTGACAAGTCGGTATAAACCCCTGACAGTCTCTCCTTTTGGGGCTGCCCTTAATCATTATGAGGTGCCGTGGAACCACAAAGTTGGGCTCTACTCTCACTTCACACTTGTTTTGTGTGTCTCTGTCTTTCAATCACAGGCACATCGTAGAGTTAAAGAAAAGTAAACTTGTTTACTAGGAGTACAAAAGAACTAGAGTTCCAAATGTCTTTACCTTGAAGATTCTGAGTGAGACCCCAAAATGATAGCTTATGGTGAATGGTGAATAGTTTCTGGATTAAGAGTCCCAGAAGGAGAAGCCTTAACTCTGGGACCAAACAGTCTCAGTCACTTAGAACTTTGTGTAGATTTTATTTAAAGTGAAAGTGACCAAAAAGGCTTCTGACATAGACATCAGAAGGGGGCAGAAAAGTACCTGCCTCACTCATTTAAGCAGGGCCTTATATATTTCTAAACTAGCTGCTGAGAATGCAAAAAAAAAAAAAAAAACACCTCAAGGCTGTGAGCATTTTGCTCAGACACTTCGCTGTCATGTACATCCTGGGATAACAACATGAAATCAGCCAGAAGGAAGAGGTTAACCCAGAGTTCAAGCCTATAGAAGTTTTGACCCAGACCTTCTCCCATATCACACATCAAAAGTTCAAGAAAAGGCATGTCCTGGAACATGAGATACTGCTGCCTTCAAGGCCTACTTGTATAAGGGAAAAGAATGTGAAAAAGAAAGAATGTGTAGCTCCTCCTTAAAGTGATCTTAAACTTGGACTCCATATCGACCTGCCTAAGTTGGTTCTCTCAAAGTCATCTGAGAGTACAGGCTCACCTAATCAGGGTACTAACAGGTATGGCAGTCAGCACTCAAAGAGCATGAGCCCCTGAACTCTTTTCTCATGAAATGATACAGTGTGTCTTAGGGGTATCTTTACAAAACTGTAAAAATGCAGGGGGAAAATGTAATTGTGAACCTGTAAATTGGAAACACAGTATTTTCTCTCTATGAAAGCTGAATAACCGTAACCACAAAACTACCCCCCCAAAAAAATACTGCTTCATTTTTTCTCTTCATTGCAGCAAGAAATGTGGTCAAGTACTTGAGTTTTCTGAAAGTGACAGGTTTCTTGCCACTTATTGCTGTGAAGTCATCTGACAATATTGTTTCCCCTAATCAAATTAACAACTTGTATGGAAGTCAATACTCATAGAACACTCTTGCCTTACATCCTTTGTCAAGGAATGGTACATTGTGTACTATATGTGTCTCTATACAACTGTGAAACAGATAGGAAACATACTTTTGTGAAACTGGGTATTGGGGTCTTATAGTAAAAAAAGTTTTTTTCCACCTGTGAAAGCTAGATAGTTGCAGCTTAAAACCTGCCAGAAAAACACACTCATTCATTTTTCTCTTCATTACAACAGCTTTGACCAAGTTTTTGAGTTTTGTGACAGAAAAAGGCTTCTTGCCTCCACTTGCTGGGATGTTAGCTGATAGTACAGTTTAACCTAATCAAGGTAGCAAGAGGTATGACAGTTGAAACTCACAGAGCACTCTCCCCTGGCCTCTTTTTTTTTTTCCATGAAATTGTACAGTGTGTCCAAAGTGTCCTTTCTCAAAGCTCTGAAAATTCAGGGAAACCTGTTTTGTGTACCTGGAAATTGGGACCTGATGGTAAAAATAGTATTTTCCCACTGTAAAAGCTGGATATTGTAATGACACCTGCCAGAAAAGCTCACTGCTTCATTTCTTCCTTCACTACAGCAACAGCTCTCACCAAGTATTTGTGTTTTCTGAAGGCACCAGGCTGTTTGCCACTTCTTACTGAGAAGCCATCTGAAGTACACTTTCACCTTATTAAAGTAACAACTGGTATGGAAGTGAACACTCAAAGAACACTCTCCTCTGACCTATTTTCTCATGAAATGGTACACTGTATCCTAGGAATGTCTTTACACAGCACTGAAACTGCAGTGAAGCTTTTTTTTTTTTTTGGAACCTGCTTTTTGGGGCCTGATGGCAAAAAAAAAAAAGTGTTTTTCCCAGTTTAAGTTTGATAGTTGCAACTATCAATAGAAGCACACTGGTTAATTTTTCTCTTATTTGTGAAAGGTTGTTGTTGAATCACACAAAGATGCCAGGATTTTTGGTCCCAGGAGAAGAATTTAATCTGGGGCCAGAAACGAGGCTTGATCACTCAGAGCTTTTGTGTAATAAAGTTTTATTAAAGTATAAAGGAGATAGAGAAAGTTTTTGACATAGGCATCAGAAGGGGGCAGAAAGAGTATCCTCCTGTTAGTCTTCAGCTAGATGTTATATAGTCACTAGCAGTCTGTTAATGAAAGAAAGGAATGTCTTAAAACTCAGAATGTCCCCAGGCCCCTCACCCATAAGATGCATTTTGGGATAATCTTGGTACCAAATGGTTCATCCTGGGCCATAAAATGATTAACTTGAATCTTGAAGAAGGGCAGATCACCATACAAATAGTTTCATTTACATAGATAAGAGGGACTATCTGAGTATAACTTACTGGTTTGTCAAGTAGGTTCTGAGCCAAGAGGCAGAACCAACTTGAAGACAGAGTTTAGGGTAAATGTATAGTACATTAGCATAGTTTAAGACAAACATTTTCATAAGAAAAAGGCATTGGTTATCTCCAGGTTTGAGAATAGTTAACTTCAGGTGATACCAGGTGTCATTATGGCAACACAGCATTTTAAGAGAAACCTCCTTTTAAATTTGTATAGAGATGGAAAAAATACTGCTAGTTTGTTTCCTTCTGCCGCTTAAGAGGGATAAAATGTCTGACACTTGCAGGCTATTTCCTCTGTTTGGAGACCCCTGGCCTTCCTGCCTGTTACCCTCTCCTTCCCCCTCTTCTTTTAGGAGAATTATGTTGCCTAGGGAAAAGGGGCATCATTTTTGTTTCATAACTGTTTTTGAGCTGAGAAGGGGCGCTGTCTGTAAATTGGTGAGGCAGCATATTTTCCTAATCTTCATATTGAGGATATCTGATCCAGGGGCCCCAAATAGAAGTTGGAGGCAGCTGCAGTAGTAGCAGGAGTTTGAGCAACCATTTGTAAGTTAAAAGCTTTCATGCAGGTAGAAACAAATCCAGATATACAGTTAGAGATGTAAGGAGCAAACAACAAAAACAAAACAATCAGATTATTGTAATTAAGATAGTTGTCTACCATGGGGAACTAGTTAACGTCTCTCAAAGTGAGGCAATTGACGCTTCAGGAGTATCCATGGCCCTAATCATCTTCTTCATCTGTTTAGTAAAATGAGTAACATTTGTGTTCATATCAGGTATATATGTACAGCATTGGGTGTGAATAATGGCAAATGTTCTTCCTTGTGCAGCTGTCAGAATATCTAAATCCAATCTGTTTTGTAAAACCACCTTTTTAATTTGTGTTTGTTTAGCATTAAGAGCTGAAATAGCCTTTTGAGAATCTTGTAATGTCTGTTGAGTAAAATTAGTCAAAACATCCACTCATAACATAACATCTGTAGTTCCCAAAGAGGGAAAAAACACTGTAGCCAAATAATCATACTAGTGAAATACAGACCTTGTCCACCAAGTTTTAAGGTGGGGTAAATTAGCAGGCTTTTCTGGAAGCTCTGAAAATATAAAGTCGTGAATAAAGGCTAGACCCAGGGTGCATCTCCCTATCCAACCAGGGGGAAGCCATGTCCATAGGTAAGAGCCACATATCTAATAAGTCCCGTTTGGAGCAAACCAGAGTGACTGAGATATTCAGTCCCAATTAGTGCCTGGCCAGACAAAGGGAGGACCTGAACTGGGGTTGGAAAACATGGGAATGATTATGTTGTATATTTCTTGAGGCAAACATCTCAATCGTTTTTAATCATTGTAATTAAGTTGTTGGCTAACTTTTGGGGATGGCTCTGTTTGTTCTCATCATATAGGGGCAGTAGATATTAAACATCTTTTTTCAGGAGTTAGCCATATAACCTCATCCCATATTTGATGAACGTCAGATTAAAAACCATTAGATCTAGACCTATTTGCCTTATGTGTAGTGAAATAGTCATTGAACCGAGACAATGTATAATCAAAATTAAAAGTCACATTATGTCTATAGTTAAAGTGCAAAGTGTTGCACCTGTCCATTTTAGGGTTGCTAGATGTCATCAGATGAAAAAAGAGGCATCGCATGTGATTCTAGTCAAAGGTATTTACAGATGTGGAGAACATCTTTTCTTTGAAGTGGAGATGTCCACCACGGGAAGCCTTCCACTGATGAAGGGGGGAGTGCTCCACAGACCCAGCAGTTAGACCGATTGTGAAATGTAGTGCAGTAGTGAGCCCAGAACAGGAAGGCATTGTCTTGAGGATCAAACGGCAGACTCAGGATATTTGGAGTCAGCAGAAGTAAGCTCACATAGGTTATCAAGCCTATCTGAAAAGTACAAAGTCAGAGCATAGAAAGTAAATACATAAAAAGATGTCACTTAGTTTTGGTCAGGGTGCCACCTCTTAACTCAAGTGTAATGTACCCACGAATCAATTTTTGGCAATTTGACAGCTGTAGGAGAAGAAAGAATAACCTAGTAAGAGCCTTTCCAGAGGGGCTCGAGGGATGGGCCCCCAGATCCCAATGTTTTTATGAGGACCTCAGTTTTGGGCTCAAATAGAGGCTTTATTGACTCAGAGGTAGGGTCAGGAGTCAGCTCCCGGAGTTTTGTTAATGTCTGTTGAAAAGCTGAGAGCTGAGTTACATAACTAGTTAATTTTAAGGCTTTAAGGTCTATAACAATGTCTACGCATAAGAAAGGCCTTTTATAAATACATTTAAAGGGGGACAGTCTGTCCTTTTTGGGGGCAGTTTGAGCCCTCATTAAAGCTATGGGTAGGAATTTAATCCAATTGTCTTGTGTCTCTTGAGTTAATTTGTGCAGAAGTCTTTTGATAATGTCATTAGCTTTTTTAAACTGTTTTGAGGATTGGGGTCTCCAGGAACAGTGCAAGTGATATTTTATTTCTAAAGCTTTAGATACCCCCTGGATTATAGCAGCTTTAAAGGCGGAGCCATTGTCACTTTGAAGGCTCTGTGGCAGCCCAAACCTGGGGATAATTTCATGGATTAAAATCTTTATAACTTATTTAGCCTGTTCACTGCTGCTGCTACTGCTGCTAAGTCGCTTCAGTTGTGTCCTACTCTGTGCAACCCCAGAGATGGCAGCCCACCAGGCTCCCCCATCCCTGGGATTCTCCAGGCAAGAACACTGGAGTGGGTTGCCATTTCCTTCTCAAATGCATGAAAATGAAAAGTGAAAGTGAAGTCGCTCAGTCGTGTCCGACTCTTAGCGACTCCATGGTCTTCAGCCAACCAGGTTCCTCCATCCATGGGATTTTCCAGGCAAGAGTACTGGAGTGGGGTGTCATTGCCTTCTCTGGCCTGTTCGCTATGACAGGGAAACACCTCAATCCATCCAGTAAAAGTATCTACCCAAACTTGTAAGCAAGAATATCCATTAGCTCTTGGCATATGAATAAAATTAATTTCTCAGTCCTCTTTAGGATAATTTTCACTTCATTGCAATCTAGATTTTGCAAGTTTTTCAGTCTTTGGATTTTTTTTCACAAATCTCACACTTTTTGATAATATTTTTTAAAGTTTTCATTACATTTTTACCTTTAAACAAATGAGAAGCCATTTGGTAAGTACTCTCTGCACCCAAATAAAAACTATGATGTAAACCCTTAAGAATTTTTCATTGAGCATTTTCAGGAATTATTAATCGTCTATCCTTGGACTGTAACCATCTTTTATCAGTAATCTTTGTTCCTCGTTTTTCATATCTTTCTAATTTTTTTTTCCAGTATATTGTGGTTTTTTCTGTTTCACAGGACCTGTCCAGATCAAAGGTGTCTGCAGGGAAGGGGTTTCCTAAAGTGTCACTTTTTTGGCTTGACAGTCAGCCAGATGATTACCTTTGGCTACTTTACTCCCATCCTTGTTGTGCCCTTTGCAATGTATAACAGCTACTTTTTTAGGACAATATATAGCTGTTAAAAGTCTCTTGGTATCTCTGAAATGTTTGGTAGGTTCTCCTGTTGCCATTTTAAACTGTCTTTTTTATTCATATTGCAGCATGAGCACGTAAAGTCAAATAAGCATACTTAGAATCCATGTAGATATTTACCTGCTGCCCTTTTGTTTAACTCTAGAGCTCAGGTCAGAGTCACAAGCTCCGCTAACTGAGTACTGGTTCCCTGGGGGAGAGATTTTGTTTCTAAAACCTGTTCACCACAGCATAACCTGTTTTACGCTTTTCATCCCGAACAAAAAAACTGCCATCTGTAAATATTTCCATGTCAGGATTGTCTAATGGGGCATCTTTTAGATTTTTCCGAGCTGTATAATTTAAAGTTAGGAACTGAAAACAATCGTGATCAGGTGTTTCATTTTCCTTCTCAAGAAGGAAAGTGGCACAATTTAAATTTCCATAAACTCAATGACTGATATTTAAAATCCTACTATCTGTCATTCAAATATTAATCTTAGAATTTAAGATTTCATTCACATCATTAGAAGTCAGTACAGTAAGGTTTTGTCCATTAATTATTTTTAAAGCTTCAAGTGTTAATAAAGCCACTGCCCCAATTACTCTTAGGCAGTGGGCCCACCCACATGAATTACATCTAATTTTTTTGCTTAGATAAGCAATAGGTTGCTGGTGAGGCCCTCAGGGTTGTGTCAAAACTCCCAAGGCCATACCTTTTCTTTCAGTGACAAATAAATTAAAGTTTGACCCTGTGGGCAAGCTCAGACCTGGAGCTTGCAGGAGAGCAGCCTGAAGAACCTTAAAAGCCTTTTGAGTTTCTGGAGACCAAACCAGTTTCTCAGTTTGGGCCTGCTGAGTTTTAGCTATAAATTTATATAAANAAATTAAAGTTTGACCCTGTGGGCAAGCTCAGACCTGGAGCTTGCAGGAGAGCAGCCTGAAGAACCTTAAAAGCCTTTTGAGTTTCTGGAGACCAAACCAGTTTCTCAGTTTGGGCCTGCTGAGTTTTAGCTATAAATTTATATAAAGGCTGGGCAAGTTTCCCTAAACTGGAATCTAAATGTGACAGTAACCTGTGATTCCCAAAAATCCTCTCAATTATCTTAAAGTCATAGGTAAGGGATGATTTAGTATAGGTTTAATTCTCTCAGGGCCTATTGCCCTAGTCCCTTCTGATATGATTAGGCCCAGATATCTGACCTATTGTTGACAAAGCTGAGCCTTTTTTCTTGATGTAACCACAGCCTGCCAGAATGTTTAAAAAATCTGAGGCTCACGAACAAGCTTACTCTGTCTCAGTACAGAGCAAAATATTATCTACATATTGTAACACAACCGCTTCAGAGCTATTAAAGTTTTGTAAATCCCATGACAAACTTTGTCCAAATAAGTAAGGACTGTCACGAAATACCTGGGCAAAACTGTCCAGGTTAACTGAGAAGCTGGCCACATAGGGTCTTCAAAGGCAAATAGAAATTGACTTTTTTTTTTTTTGCCAAAGCCAGTGAATAGAAGGCATCTTTTAAATCAATTACTGAGAAATATTTGGCTTGTTCAATAATTTTAAACAATAGAGTATAAGGATTAAGCACCACGGGGTGTAAAGGAAATACAGCCTCATTTATTACATATGAATCTTGAACTAATCTCCATTTACCATTTGATTTTTTTATACCCAAAATAGGAGTGTTCTAAGGACTGTTACAGGGAATTAATAGTCCCTGCTCCTTTAAATTTTTGATGATGGATTTTAACCCTTCCTTAAGGCTGTATATTTTCATCCTGCTTATTTAACTTATATACAGAGTACATCATGAGAAACGCTGGACTGGAAGAAGCACAAGCTGGACTCAAGTTTGCTGGGAGAAATATCAATAACCACAGATATGCAGATGACATCACCCTTATGGCACAAAGTGAAGAGGAACTAAAAAGCCTCTTGATGAAAGT
>SJYV01025504.1:0-16030 GCA_006410875.1 Neotragus pygmaeus
AAAAAAAAAAGGGTAGCATTTTGAATAACAATGGAACTCAAAGGATGACTAGGTAACTTAAAGAATTTCAGGCAAGGCTTAACTGGGGCTCCCTCCTGCTGCAGTGGGGAGCGAAAACAAGTAACAGCTTCCTTTTCTAGCTTGCTGGCTCCCTGGGGGCTTGCTAGCTCCCTCGGTTGGGGGCCAGCTTGTTCCTTATATGCCATGAGAGTAGGGGTGTGTCCAGGGGTCCAGCAGGACGGTGGCTTAGGCATTTTGTCCAGCCCTTAGGTTGTCGTGTGCAGGGGCCTGCCCCAGCCCCCTGCTTTTGCTCCAGGCTCTTGAAAAGTGGGAGCTGGCTGTTTTGGTCTCTTGGTATCTTTTCTCCAGAATATGCCCTAACAATGAAGCCTTGCCTGAATTTCTGAAGAAAAGAAAATGAGAGAGATACAATTCACAGCAGCATTAAGTAAGCTAGCTATACTGAGAGAGCAGCCACAAGTACAGGCACTACTGAACATTTAACTATGGTCACTAATGCTACAATTATCGCCCCTTTGTTACCCTGTTTTTCGTTATCCATTCCAAAATGCTTTTTTTCCCATGCTTCTTTCTCCTTTAATTTTTGCCCGTACTAAAAAATACTTCCAAAGATATAGATTAATCTTATCTTAAACCCTAAAAGAAAATCTGGGTGGGGGAAGAGCCTATTTTATAGAAGAAGCTTTCTGGGCACAGACATAAGTCTGAGATATATTTTTTTATACCTTTTATCATACAGAAGTAGAAAGACTAGTCCAAACCCAATATGCTCATCAGTCCACTTTAATAATCAGCAACTCAGAGCTGACCCTGTTTCATCAATGGGCCCGTCCTCACCCCATTACCAGATTACATGGAGGCAAATCTCATATAATTTCATCTGCAAATACTAAAATAAAACAAAAGTTTTTAAAGTTTCAACAAAGCAATTTATTAGAAGAGATCCTACTGTCAAGCAAAAGTCCTCTCTAGGAGGGCACATTAACCTTACCTTTGCCTCATTAACGGAATATTAATGCAATTAGCCGCAGCTACAGCAGCGAAGGGAACAAAACGTCCTATGAGCGGAGAGACATGCTGCAGAAAAGATAATTCCGAAAGCAAGATCTTATTTTTTCTACAGTACTGAATGCAAATACTTATTTCTTCTCAAAAACCACTACCAAGGCAGAGTCCTACTTGTATAGAAACGCAGGCCAAAAGTGTGCTCAAAACTTGTTTCCTAGAGGTTATTTTTCTATTGCTAGCCTGGGCATCCTGGGACCAGGTGGACATCCATGATATTTTGACGGCTGCAAGTGGTTGATGGAGCAGGGGTTGTGAAGTCCCAAAGTCCTGGGTTTAGATGCTGACTCCTCCACTCTTCAGAGGTGTGGGCCCCGAGGCACCCTGCCCAGCACCCAGCCTTGGTGGGCTGTGTGAAGGGTAGGGAAGCATTTAGCACTTAAGACACAGTGTCAGGTACAAACAAGTGTCTTGGCAAATGTTATTAGTGAGGATCTAATTATTTTAAAAAGCACAAAACAGTTGAAGATGATGACTGTCATAAGAAAGCCATCAGACTTGAACTATTTTGAGAAATAACCGAGAGACTTCGAGCCAGGTAGGTGAGAACAGATTGAGACGCTTTGCTATGGAGACGAAAATCTGAATACCTTGGTTAACGCGTTGAGTCCAAGAGCTGTGGCTACAGCGCCTGTTGTTGCAGAAACGTAAGCTGTTCCCAGTTCACTGAAAAGAAGGAAAATGGTACACAAACAATGAGTGCATGTCAGTGCATGTCTTCCCGACATTTTGGGAAGAAATGAAGCGGACTAAGAATAGAGATTCCACAAAACATGACCCAAATGAGCTTATTTGAGGGCCAGGAACACGCTCACGAGAAGAGCCTCGTGGCTGCCAAGCCGGAAGAGGGGAGGGAGCGGTGGACTGTGGGCTGGGGTTTCGCGGATGCAAACCGCTGCATACAGAATGGATGAACAACAGCGTTCTCCTGTACAGCACAGGGAACTACAGCCGACATCCTGCGACAGACCGCAATGGAAATGAATACGAAAAAGAAAGTACATTTTAGCCGCATCACTTTGTTGCACAGTGGAAACTAACGACACTGGAAATCACCCATACTTCAATAAAATAAGTTTTGAAAAAGATTCATCAATGATATATTCAGCTCTGCCAGAGGAGCTATTCATACAAAAAGGAAGCAGACCCGTATAAAAATGGCATTCTTCACATATTACCTAACTACCATGCCGAACAAGTAGACGTGAAGAATATGTGTGTCTGGGGGAGGGGAAGAAAGGAAGCTGTGACTGGGCAGGAAGCTACAAATGTGGGGAAATGCATATTAGCTTAAATGTTTGTAGCACATGGACTTAAATAAAAAGTACTTCTCAAAATATTGCTGTACATACTGAAAGTAAAAATGCAGTGCTGCTGCTAAGTCACTTCAGTCGTGCCCGACTCTTAAAATGACATTACTGTACAAAAATACTAACAGTCTTATCCTCAAAATACAAGTAAGCCCAAGCAGTTCTCTATGATTTTTAAATAAATTTTAATTCAAGAATTGGATGAAATGAAGGTGTGACCAGCACTGCTGGGTTGCAGATTTCAATATTCTTTGTTCCCTTGGTTGATAATAGAAGAATACAGATGATCAAACTCAACTTAAGAGTTAAAACAAAAGCAAAAATTCTTTGAAGTGTTATACAAGTTAGGCTCAAAGTTTTGGTTAACTAATCACTTAGGATTGCCTGAACATTTTTTCACAGGAGGCAAAATTTTAAATCCATTCACTTTCTTTCAGGCTCCAGAGATATCCTATTTTAAAGACAAATCAGATATAAGATCCCCTGGATTTCTGCAGAGAGCCCCCCCACTGCTGATGCTGCTATCTGTGTAACCCACAGCGCCTGCCCTGAGCTGCCTGCTGTGTGTTCCGTGGGGTGAAGGGGATGTGCCCTGCTTTCCTACCAGCGGCCCTAGCAGCTCAGATGATGTCTGCGAAGGCAGGCTGTGGAAACTGTTATCCAGGCAGAAAGCGAGGAAAAGACACACTGCTGAGATACAGGCTCCCTAAGATTCCGAACCACATAAACGATGTGTACAAATGTACTTTTTCACCAGGAGGGCCTCACCACTGGATCGAATGAACACCAGAGGAATGCAGAGGCTGGTTGAACCTTCCAGTCTTACTTGACAGTGAGGGGAGCATCTCCACTTCTGTTGGTGTAATTGACCACGGCATTGAAGGACTGGTTGATCCACTGCCAGAAGAGCACTGCTGGTGTGGTCCTGAAACAGAGAGACCTGTCACACATCCACCACCGCTTGGGATCCAGCCGTCATGCAGAGCAGACGCCGCGAACGCAGGGACCCAGACAGGAGACAGACTGGAGCCGGGAGAGCGCTGGGCCCAGGGCTGGATGCTCTGCGTCAGAGGCTGAGGACCAGTAGAACTGGGCAGGTTTTTATCCTCTCTGAGTCTCAGTTTCCTCACTCATGAACTGTGCATAGCAACAGACTGAAGACGGCTAGGGCAGTGGTCCTTAACCTTTACGGTACCAGGGATGGCTTCACGGAAGACAATTTTTCTCCGGACTGGAGTGGGGGATGGTTTTGGGATGATTCAGGCTCATTACATTTATTGCACACTTCATTTCTATTATTACATTAGTTCCACCTCAAATCATCAGGCATTAGATCCTGGAGGATGGGATCACTGGGTTAAGATGAGGATGGAGTTAAATCTTGTCTTAAACTTGTAAGGGAGCCCAGCAAAGAGTAGGCACTCAATTGCTGTGATCAACATCAGGTCCCTTCTCTTATAGAAAGAAGCTATCTGTAGGCTAAGTATTTCTCATCCCCCCTCATTCCACGTATAAGCCTAGGTGTTTACACCTACATACATATTTATACCTATATTATATGAATTGATTACAAAGAGACTCTGCTTAGAAGCTTTCTAAATGTTCTTTCTCATTTTCTTTTGGGTCTAAGATTTAAGGAGAAATTCAACCTCCTTTTGGGCAATAAGGAGAGTTCTATTAACAGAAGGAAAAGGTAAAACAACCTCTTAGGATTGTAACTTTTATACAAAATGAAACTCCACATGAAATGACATTTATTTCAGTACAACCATTCAAGTACAAAAATGTGCTTTAAGCTCCTGGAATATAAAACAAACTGTTGTTACATTGCCAGAACTTACCTATAAAATGTCATCATACAACCTGTGATGGTCATGTTCATTGGCACTTGAGCTGACATTCTTCCTATTAAAATCATCTTTTCTCCAGTGTCAGGATGAAAAGCTGAATCATAGATGTACTTTGCTCTCCATAATTCATTTTCGGTGAGACCTGAAGGAACAATTCCTTGCCTAGGAAAACAAACAACACAGCAATTGTTCATTCCAAGTACCTCACCAGTGTTACCTAGAACATCTGTGTCTGGACAGGGTGAAACACTGAACTATTTCATAAAGCCAGGGAAACTCCAATAACACAAAGGACGATATACACCTAAAATGAGCATTTTAAACCCACAAATCTCAAGTTATCTATAATGTGGAAAAACAAAAATTTGTTGTAAAATAGGGAACTATTCAACTTTGAAATATTCTTTGTTTTAAATGACATTTTAAAATGTACTTTGAACTCTGTAAACGCTAAGATATTTTTACCTCATTAGACAAAAGCTGTGGCAATCAAGATCATGAAATCATTCTTGAACCTGTATTTTGAAAACCTAGACTAGAAAGGTTCATTATATTTCCTTATCAAAGAAACACATATTCCTTGCAAGAAATTTAGAAAATACACAAGTTTATTAGCATAACTAAAACCATTCGAGCTTTCCCTGATTCACAGCCACTGGTAATGCTTACTGAATACCCTTTCAGGTTCTTTTAGATCGATATACATGATCATTTATCACCTTTTTTATCAATACTATTTTGTAAACCTTTCTCTATATCTTCATATATTCTATATCATCTACACTGGATTGAATACTTTCCACATTCACATGGAACTTCAGAATATGACCTTATTTGTAAACAGGGCTGTTAATAATGTGGTTAAGGTGAGGTTATGCTGGATTGCGGGGAAGAGGGGGCAAGTTCAATGACTGATGTCTTTGTTAAGACCAAGCGCAGCCACATAAAGACGAGTATGTGATGAGCGAGACAGCGATTTGAGAGGCATGGCTACAAGCCTAGGGCTTCCAGACGCTGGAAGAGATAGAGAAGGATCTGCCCTAGGGCTGTCAGAGGGAGCCCTGCAAACACCTTGATTTCAGACCATACATTTCCATTATTTTAAGCCACTCAGT
Organism: Neotragus pygmaeus; assembly: GCA_006410875.1. Taxonomy (NCBI): domain Eukaryota; kingdom Metazoa; phylum Chordata; class Mammalia; order Artiodactyla; family Bovidae; genus Neotragus; species Neotragus pygmaeus. Next base: position 5,362 of record SJYV01025504.1, read on the forward strand.
TTTCGGTAATACGTTAAGGCAGCCATAGAAATCATACTAATCCCTGCTGTAGGACATTGTAACTGCATTTAACCGTTTCCACTGGTAAAGGATGAGGAAGTAAACACCCTTATAAGTAACACTTTTCCCACATCCAAGATTACTTAGAAAGAAATGAGTATATTCTCTGAGATACAAACTATGTAAAATATTAAAACTAAATATCTTCTCCATTTTCTCGACTTGAGTATGTCCCTCTTCTCATCCTCAGCAGCGGTGCCATCATCACTATCTAGGTAGCCTGTTGTACTCTTTATACAATGTGGATAATTTGGTTCAGTTAGGTTATCTGCTGTCGTGAAAACTTTTATTACTATGCATTCAGGTCACGGGGTTGCAAAGAGTTGGACACGATCAAACACAGCACAGCACAGGAGCCAAAGAAGGCCCCGCCCAGAAAGGTGGGACCCGTTTTAGGGCGATAGGCATGTTCACAGACACTTCTTGCATTTTCCTATTAGTCTTTTTGTTTGTTTTGTCACTTAAAGTTTTTAATCGATTTGGAATTTACCTTAAGATACAAATATGAGAGATTGCTTAACTTCTGTTACCAGTTGGCTGGTCTTCCGTTCCAATGTGAAGATTTCAACATTATCTTTATCATCAGTTGAGCTTTCATGAACGTTAGGCTTGCTTTCTGAACGGTCCACAGTAATCCCCTCATCTTGCGGTGTCAAAGCCACTATTCTAATCGAGGGCTTATTTTTTCTAATTAATTTTTTATTGGAATATAGTTCATTTATGATGTGTTAGTTGCCACTGTATGGCAGTCCACTTAATATCTCATAGAGCACTGGCCCTTCACTCCATTCCTCTTCCGCTTTTTCAAAAGTGCCTTAGCTATTATTTTGTTAATTTTATAGGTGATCACAACTGTATTTTGACCAAAACTGTATTAATCTGGAGAGAACTGAAACCTCTGCAACATATCCAGGCCTACCACATATTCCTCCGGTTATTCAAAGACTTCTTTTAATGATGACGCCCAGCGGTCTTGCACTTGCCTCACGTTTATCAATTCTCTTTTTAGCCATTCTTGTAGGTATAAAGTGGTATTTGTCATTTGTGTTTTTTACTTTAGATTTTCCAGTATATACCCCCTTTTTTCTTCCAGTTTTGTTGAGATATAGTTAACATACAGCACTATATAAGTTTAAGATGTTCAAAATAATGACTTGACTTTCCTACATCAAGAAATGATCAGCATAATAGTTTAGCAAACATTCATATCATATAGATACAACATTAAAGAAATAGAAAAAGATATTGTTCCCTGTGATGAGAACTCAAAATGTACTCTCTCAACAATTTTCATATGTAATGTATAGAAGTGTTAATTTTATTTATCATGTTGTATATCATATCTCAAGTACTTATCTTGTAACTGGAAATTTGTATCTTTTGACTGCTTTTATCCACTTCCTCTCCTTTACCCCCTGCCTCTGGTAACCACAAATCTGAGCTCTTTTTCCATGAGTTTGTTTTTGCAGGATAGCTGACCTACAACGCTGCGTGAGCTCCTAATACACGCCATAGTAATTCAGTACTTCTATGCATTTCAAATTATAAGTCTAGCTGCCATTTGCCACCTTACAAAGATATTCAAATTATAATTCTTGACATATCTCCACAATGTACATTTCATTCATACCTGTGACTCATTTCTTTTGAAATTAGAAAAGACCCTGATGCTGTGAAAGATTGAGGGCAGGAGGAGGAGGAGGCAAGAGAGGATGCGACGGTTGGATGGCCTCCCCAGCTCAATGGACTTGAGTCTGAGCAAGCTCTGGGAGACAGTGAAGGACAGGGAGGACCAGCGTGCTGCAGTCCTTGGGGTCACAAAGAGCTGGACGCGGCTAAGCGACTGAACAAGGACGACGATTCAGTAACTGGGAGTTTGCACCAGTTGGGAGGTAATCCCCTTCGCCTATCTCTCTCCTCTCCACAGCCTCCTCTCCGCTGACAGCCACCTGTCTGTTCTCTGTATCTGTGAGCTGGCGTTTGCTTTGTTACGTTTGTTCATTTGTTTCATTTTTTAGATTCCAAAAAATTGTTTTTTTGAAGCGTCGTCTTCTCTTATTCTACACAAGTAAAATCACACAGTATTTGTCTTTCTCTGTCTGACTTGTTTCATTTAGCATAACACACCCAAGTCCAGCTGTGTTCTCAGAAGTGAAGAGTTCATTCTTTTTTTTAATGGCTGAGTAATATATTTTTTACATATCTTTATTTATCACAACTTCTTATCCATTCATCTATTGATTGGTACTAAGATTGCTTCCATACCTTGGCTATTGTAAACAACGCTGCAATAAACATAGGTGTACATTTATCTTTTTTTGAATACCCAGGAGTGGAACTGATGGACTGTATGCATTGGGTTGGTGCAAAAGTAATTATGGTTTTGCATTGCTGAATTTTGCCATTTGATACTGGAATACCTTCTTAAATAAATGTGGTTATGTTATACATCATTTTAATGTGCATTGCTTGCTTTCTCATTTCTTGCTATGACTTATTTAGTTCAGTTCGGTAGCTCAGTTGTGTCCGACCCTTTGTGATCCCACGGACTGCAGCATGCCAGGCTTTCCTGTCCATCACCAACTCCTGGAGCTTACTCACACTCATGTCCATCGAGGCAGTGATGCCATACAACCAACTCATCCTCCCGCCTTCAATCCTTCCCAGCATCAGGGTCTTTTCAAATGAGTCAGTTCTTCGCATCAGGAGGCCAGAGTATTGAAGCTTCAGCTTCAACGGCCGTCCTTCCAATGAATATTCAGGACTGATTTCCTTGAGGATTGACTAGTTGGATCTCCTTGTCGTCCAAGTGACTCTCAAGAGTCTTCTCCAATACCACAGTTCAAAAGCATCAATTTTTCACTGCTCAGCTTTCTTTATGGTCCAACTCTCACATCCATGCATGACTATTAGAAAAATCATAGCTTTGACTAGGCAGACCTTTGTTGGCAAAGTAATGTCTCTGCTTTTTAATATGCTGTCTAGGTTGGTCATAACTTTTCTTCCAAGGAGCAAGTGTCTTTTAATTTCATGGCTGCAGTCACCATCTGCAGTGATTTCGGAGCCCAATAAAATAAAGTCTCTCATAATTTCCACTGATTCCCCATCCATTTGCCATGAAGTGATGGGATCAGATGCCATGATCTTAGTTTTCTGAATGTTGAGTTTTAAGCCAATTTTTTCATTCTCCTCTTTCACTTTCATCAAGAAGCTCTTTAGTTCTTCTTTGCTTTCTGCCATAAGGGTGGTATCATCTGCATATCTGAGGTTATTGATATTTCTCCCAGCAATCTTGATTCCAGCTTGTGCTTCATCCAGCCTGGCATTTCGCATGATGTACTCTGCTTATAAGTTAAATAAGCAGAGTGACAATATACTGCTTTGACATCCTCCTTTCCGGATCTGGAGCCAGTCTGTTTTTCCATGTCCAGTTCTAACTGTTGCTTCTTGACCTGCATACAGATTTCTCAGGAGAGAAATCTGGTCTGGTATTTCCATCTCTTTAAGAATTTTCCACAGTTTGTTGTGAAATGCCTTATTACTTGCTATATATTTCATTTTTTTTTAGACTATGGAAATGACATTAAACAAAAGGCAAATTTGAGTGATTTTCAAGTTCAAAATGGGTTATAAAGCAGCAGAGGCAATTTGCAACATCAAGAACTCATTTGGCCCAGGAACTGCTAATGAATATACAGTGTAGTGGTGCTTCAAGAAATTTTGCAAAGGAGACAATATCCTTGAAGATGAGGAGCCCAGAGGCTGGCCATCGGAAGTTGACAAGGACCACTGAGGGCAACCATCAAAACTGATCCTCTTACAACTACACGAGAAGTTGCTGAAGAACTCTACATCAACCTTTCTATGGTCGTTTGGCATTTGAAACAAATTCAGTTCAGTTCAGTCGCTCAGTCGTGTCCGACTCTTTGCGACCCCATGAATCGCAGCACGCCAGGCCTCCCTGTCCATCCCCATCTCCTGGAGTTCACTCAGACTCACGTCCATCGAGTCAGTGATGCCATCCAGCCATCTCATCCTCTGTCGTCCCCTTCTCCTCCTGCCCCCAATCCCTCCCAGCATCAGAGTCTTTTCCAATGAGTCAACTCTTCGCATGAGGTGGCCAAAATACTGGAGTTTCAGCTTTGGCATCATTCTTTCCAAAGAAATCNCGTCCATCGAGTCAGTGATGCCATCCAGCCATCTCATCCTCTGTCGTCCCCTTCTCCTCCTGCCCCCAATCCCTCCCAGCATCAGAGTCTTTTCCAATGAGTCAACTCTTCGCATGAGGTGGCCAAAATACTGGAGTTTCAGCTTTGGCATCATTCTTTCCAAAGAAATCCCAGGGCTGATCTCCTTCAGAATGGACTGGTTGGATCTCCTTGCAGTCCAAGGGACTCTCAAGAGTCTTCTCCAACACCACAGCTCAAAAGCATCAATTCTTCAGCGCTCAGCTTTCTTCACAGTCCAAGCTCAGTAAGTGGGTACCTCACAAGCTGACCGCAGATCAAATAATTGTTGTTTTGAAGTGTCATCTTCTCTTATTCTACACAACAGCGAACCGTTTCTCAACCGGATTGTGATGTGTGACAAGTGGATTTTATATGACAACCAGCAACGACCCGCTCAGTGGCTGGACTGAAAAGAGGCTCCGAAGCCCTTCCCAAAGCCCAACTTGCACCCAATAAAAGGTCATGGTCACTGTTTGGCGGCCTATTGCTGGTCTGATCCACCACAGCTTTCTGAATCCCGGTGAAACCACTAAATCTGAGAAGTGTGCTCAGCAAATGGATGAGATGCACTGAAATCTGTGACACCTGCAGCCTGCACTGCTCAACAGAATTACCCCTGATCTCCGTGACAACGCCTGACCACACTCTGCACACCGAACACATCAAAAGTTGAACGAGTTGGGCTACAAAGTTTTGCATCATCCACCACATCCACCTGACCTCTCACCAACCACTATCACTTCTTCAAGCATCTTGATCCTTTTTTGCAGGAAAAATGCTTCCACAACCAGTAGGAGGCTTGGGAAACGCTTTCCCAGAGTTCAGTGAATCCCCAAGAAGGGATTTTTATGCTACAGGAATAAACAAAATTATTTCTCGTTGGCAAAAATGTGTTGACTGTAATGGTTCCTATTTTGATTAATAAAGATGTGTTTGAGCCTAGTTATAACGATTTAAAATTCATGATCAGAAACTGCAATTATGCACCACCTAATAGTTTTAATTTTTAAAGGAATCTCCATTCTATACATTCCCACCAACAGGACATGAGGGTTCCCTTTCCTCTACATCTTCACGGAAAGTTGTTATTTGTTGTCTTTTTGATTCTGACAGGTGTGAAATGACACTTCATTGTGGTTTTAATTTGCATCTCCCTAACAACTAATGATGCTGTGCATCTTTCTATATGCTTGCTTGGTATTTCTATATTTTCTTTGGTTGAATGTCAGCAGTCTACTCAAATCTTTGGACCATTTAAAAACATTGGGTTTAAAAGAATTCGTCTTCTCTTCTTGATGTAAGTCCCTCACGAGCTGCAAGTTTTGCAAATATTTTCTTCCGGTTTGTGAACTGCATTGTCGTTCTCTAAACAGTGTCTTCTGCTGTGTAGAGATGTAACTTTTCCCTTATTCTTCATGCTTACATCCTAAGGAATCTTTGTCTATCACAAAGTCATACAGATTTTATCTTGCTTTCTTCTAGTAGCTTTATAGTTTTAGCTTGTATATTTAGGTTTATTATTCATTTCAAGTTATGTTTATGGTTTTGTTTAAGGATTAATACTTTTTTAAATATGAAAATCCATTTTTCCAGACTCACTCATCAAACAGAATATTCTTTCTCTATTGAATTATCTTGAGAGTTCTATTTTGGGATCCCCTATTCTGTTCCACTGACCTATATATCTATCTTTATGCTATACTGTTTTGATTACTTGAGCTTGATAGTAAATCTTGAAATCAGGCATTTAGTATTTTTGTTGCTACTGAAAATACTATTTGTAAAATTTCAATTTCCAGTTATTAGTTATTACTAAATAGAAACTCACGGAGAAGGCAATGGCAACCCACTCCAGTACTCTTGCCTGGGAAATCTCATGGATGGAGAAGCCTGGTAGGCTGCAGTCCATGGGGTTGGACAGAGTCAGACATGACTGAGCGACTTTACTTTCATGTTTCACTTTCATGCATTGGAGAAGGAAATGGCAACCCACTCCAGTGCTCTTGCCTGGATGGGGGAACCTGGTGGGCTGCCGTCTGTGAGGTCGCACAGAGTCGGACGTGACTGAAGCGACTTAGGAGCAGCAGCAAATAGAAACTCAATTGATTTCTGTATATTGATCTTATATCTTGTGATTGAGCTAAACACGCTCTATTTGCATTTCTGGTAGATTTTTCCTACACAGATGATCATGCTTTCTGTGAATGAAGACAGTTTTAGTTCCTTTCCTGTCTATACATCTTTTATGTTGCTATTTTTTCTTACTGGACTACTCGCTACTCAGCAGAATGCTAAAAGAAAGCAGTGAGTGTTGAACTCTTGGCTTTGTTCTTGATCTCAGGAGAAAAGTTTTCATTCTTTCATCATTAAACTTGGTGTCTGTTGTAGGGTTTTCTTAGATGTACTTTGTTCCTTCTATTCCTAGTTTGCTGAGAGTTTTATCGTGAACTGATGTTGGATTCTTCTGTCTGCTTTTTCTGCATCTATTGAGATGACCATATGTTTTTCTGTCATAGTCTACTAATACAGTAATTTCCAAATGTTAAAATGAAATTGCATTGTTGTAAAAAACCACATTTGGGTTCTGCTCATTTTGGGTATTATCCTTTTTATATATGGCTAGATTTAAGCTGTTAATTTTGTTGAGGATTTTTGTGTCTATGTTAATGAGGGATATTGGTCTGTAATTTTTTTCTTGCAATCCCTTTGGCTTTGCTGTTAGTACTGTCATAAAGTGGATGAGGAAGACTTTCCCCCTCTTCTATCTTCTGGGAAAGTTTTGATGGAATTGGTATTGTTTCTTCCTATGAAGAAATGATTTCTTTCACCTGTGATGCTAACTGGTCTGAGAGATTGTAGTGGGAAAGTTTCATATTTATTTATTTATTCCATCTTTCTCTTTATTTTTTATTCATCTCATTTCTTCCTCATTCTTTTTTTCTCTTTCCTTGTCTTCTTTTGCACTGAGTCAATTTTGGTAATTTGTATATTCATAGAGGGTTAGATATTTTACTAAGATTTCTGAAATTTTTAGCAAAGAGCTAAATAGTAGGCTTTATTTTTGTATTTCTACTTCCCACAGGAAACTTCCTTATCTCTTGCAATATAGTTTTAATTTTATGTATTTATTTCGTATTGATTAGATGTGCTAGAGGCTTATCTTTTTCTAGGTTTATCAAAGAACTAGTTTTTACATTTATTTTTCTATTAATTTCTGACTTTTAACAAATACGAACTTCCCTCTGTTTTCCTTGAAAAGCAGTCTATGGAGTAGTTAACAAAATGTACTCTGGAGCCATGCTGGCTCTGTCATTTAACAGTGGCAGGACTTGGAGCCAGCTAACCTTTCCTGCCTTAGTTCTTTCATTTGAAAAATGGGCACATGAATAGCATTTACTTTTGCTGTGATGCTTAAATGAATGCATGTGAAGTGCTTCAGGCAGTATCAGCCCCCAGCATGTTACTATGTGGTATTACTATTTTCTTTTTATTATCTTGCGTTGCTCTTTAATTTCTTAAGCTGAAGTCTCAGTTCATTTGCCATCAGCCTTTAATGTTTAATCAGAGTGACACATAAAACTATAAACTTCCCTTCACAATACAATTTTGGCACAATCCCCTAAGTTTCGATATTAATTTTCTCATTATTTTTACTTTGTGATTTTACTCCTGGTTTTTCTTTTCATACAGTTAAAGGAAAGTATCGAACAATTCTGATGTGATTAGATGACTGTGTTTAATCAAGTTCTGACTGTATTTCTAACGGTCTTTTCTTTGTGTATTTGATGCAACATTAACTGTTTCATGAATACTGACCATGTTCATTTTCTCAATATCAATTTTTTTCTGATCTATTTGCCCTGAATTGAATTTTGCCTGGTTTTCATACAACTTCCTTTTTATCTGCAGTTACCTTTGTCCTGCTTTGTAATGTTAGCCATTTTTATTACCCTCCGTTGGGTTTACATTAAAGTGGTGTTGTTGGAATTTCACGAAGACTACAGATTATTGGTATTCACACTTCCTGAAGCTATACTATACATAATTCTTCTTTGATACCAACTAACCCTTTGAGATATCCTCCCCCGAAAGGTCACAGATAATTTGTCTCTTGGTGGAAGAAGGAGAACTCTGGGGTATTTCTTAGTCATTAATTCAACAATTGGTTTTACAAATGAATACATATGTCTCATATATAATATTACATATAATACATATAAAAGCAGACGTGATTAAAGCAGCATTACCCCTAATCCCCAGTGGAGCAGGCCCAGGCAATTTATGACACAGACTTTAAGGGCTTATATGAAAAGAGAACATGAAGTGTTCTTGGAGGAAGGCACCATATTTCTTCCTTTGCAACAACCTCATACAGAGATGAGTCATGTAGCTAGAAACCCTCGTGCATTCCTATTGGGATGCCACATCACTGTTGAGCTTTTTAAATATTTCTTACTCTATTTTAAAGTCTTTGATTTTAGTAGAGGATTTTGATCCTTTTTTACATGTATTTTTATCACTGGGCTATCTGGTCTCTATCTTATTTAATGTCATTTTTAAAACTTTTATGTCAGGCTTTTGGTTTTATCTTTTGTTACACTTATCACACAGTCTGTTTTTATAACTTTGGGATTTTAGAAGACACTCTGTGCTGTGCTTAGCCGCTCGGTGCTGTCTGACTCTGCAACCTCACAGACTGCAGCCCGCCAGGCGCTTCTGTCCATGGGGACTCTCCAGGAAAGAATACTGGAGTGGGTTGCCAGGCCCTCCTCCAGGGGATCTTCTGAACCCAGGGTTGGAACCCAGGTCTCCTGCACTGCAGGTGGATGCTTTACTGTCTGACCACCAGGGAATCCCAAGTCATACCAAGATGTAACTTGACTGTGGTTACCGTTAAGATTCTCAAAACCATTCTACAATACAGTGCATTTCTCTAATATGGTGAAGAGCCAAACCATACACTGAGACCACCTCCTAGGTAAAATGGGCTTCCCAGGAGGCTTGGTGGTAAAGCATCTGCCTGCCAATGCAGGAGATCCGAGTTTAATTCCTGGGCTGGGAAGATCCCCTGGAGAAGGGCCTGGCAACCCACTCCAGTATTCTTGCTTGGGAAATCCCATGGATAGAGGAGCCTGGTGGGCTACAGTCCACGGGGTGGCAAAGAGTCAGACATGGCTGAGCAACGAAGCACAAACCTATTTACAAGAAATATTTGGTATACTTTTAATTCCTCCTCTTTTTTTTTTTTTTGTTGATACTACAATCTAGGGCTTTAGATTCAGATAGATACTACTTTTTTTCTTTAACAAAACATTTAAAATTTCTCTTTGCCTTTACAATGCTTTATAACTAGAAAGTGAAAGTCGCTCAGTCATGTCCAACCCTTTGTGACCCAATGGACTATACAGTCCATGGAATTCTCCAGGCCAGAATACTGGAGTGGGTAGCCTAGCTCTTCTCCAGGGGCTCTTCCCAACCCAGGGATCAAACCCAGGTCTCCCGCATTGCAGGTGGCTTCTTTACCAGCTGAGCCACAAGGGAAGCCCTTATAACTAGAAACACAACAACGATTTCTATTTTAACTATTTCAACATTCATCACTAGTCTATATTATAGCTTCCTTATTTTTTTTAATGTAAGAAAATATACATAACATAAAATTTGCCACCTTAACCATGTTTAAGGGTATAGCTTTAGCATACTGAGCAAATTTATGTTATTGTCCAACTCTTGCCACCATCAATGTTCAGAACTTTTTCATTGTCCCCAACTGAGACTGAATTCATTAAACAATAACTCCTGATCCTCCCCTTCCTTAGACCCTGGCCATCACCGTTCTCTTTTCTGTTTCTATGTATTTGCTACTTTAGGCACCTCGTGTAAGTGGAACTATGCAATAACTTGTCCTTTTATCTCCTTGAGCAGTGCCTTCAAGGTTTATCAGTGTTGAAGTATGTGTTACATGTGGAAAACTCAGTAGTGGCCACAGCACTGGAAAAGGTCAGTTTTCATTCCAATCCCAAAGAAAGGCAATGCCGAAGAATGCTCAAACTACTGCACAATTGCACTCATCTCACACGCTAGCAAATTCATGCTCAAAATTCTCCAAGTCAGGCTTCAACAGTACATGAATCATGAACTTCCAGATGTACAAGCTGGATTTAGAAAAGACAGAGGAATCAGAGATCAAATTGCCAACATCTGCTGGGTCATGGAAAAAGCAAGAGAGTTCCAGAAAAACATCTATTTCTGCTTTATTGACTATGCCAAAGTCTTTGACTGTGTGGACCACAACAAACTGTGGAAAATTCTGAAAGAGATGGGAATACCAGACCACCTGACCTGCCTCCTGAGAAACCTATATGCAGGTCAGGAAGCAA
>SJYV01025507.1:0-20845 GCA_006410875.1 Neotragus pygmaeus
AAAAAATAGAAGACCTAAATAGACATTTCTCAAAGAAGATAAACAGATAGCCAGTAAGTACATGAAAATATACTCAATGTCACTAATTAGCCAATCAAAACTAAATGAGGCATCACCATACACTGGTCAGAATGGCCATCATTGAAAAGTCTACAAATAATAAATGCTGGAGAGAGTGTGGAAAAAAGGTAACCATCCTACACCATTGGTGGGAATGTAAATTGGTGCAGCCACTTTGGAGAACACCATATAGGTTCCTTAAAAAGCTAAAAATAGAGTTGCCAAATGATCCAATAATCCTATTCTTGGGCATATATCCAAAGAAAATTTAACTCAAAAAGACACATGCACCCCAATATTCACAGCAACACTATTTATAGTAGTCAAGGTGTGGAAGCAACCTAAATGTCCATCAATAAATGAATGGATAAAGACAATGTGTGTATATGTACAATGGAATACTACTCAGACCAGGGGGCGCTAGTAGTAAAGAATAGGCCTGCAACTGAGAAGAAATAAGAGACACAGGTTCAATCACTGGGTCAGGAAGATCCCCTGGAAAAGGGAATGGCAATCCACTCCAATATTCTTGCCTAGAGAATCCCATGGACAGAGGAGCCTGGCAAGCTACAGTCCATAGTGTTGCAAAGAGTCAGACACGTGAAGTGACATGCATGCAAAGAAGAATGAAATAATGTCATTTGCAACCACATGGATGGACCTAGAGATTGTCATCCTAAGTAAAGTAAGTTAGAGAAAGACAAATACCACATGATATTACTTATATGTGGAATCAACAAAAACGATACAAAATAACTTATTTATGAAACAGAAATAGACTCACAGACAGAGAAAACAAACTTAGCTACCAAACGGGAAAGAGGGAAGGGGGATANTGGTCCATCCTCTCCACTCCAGGGCGACCCCTGGCCAGAACCTCTTGCTTTTCCTTAAGTTTTGTTGCCAAACGTGACGTGAAAGTGGCTCAGTCATGTCCGACTCTTTGCAACCCCATGGACACCAGACTTCTGTGTCCATGGAATTTTCTAGGCAAGAGTACTGGAGTGGGTTGCCATTTCCTTCTCCAGGGTATGTATCCCTAAACAACACTTTGCTCCTTTTGGCTTGTATTGGTACTTTGTGTAACTAGAGTCATGGATTTTTATATTCTGCGTGTTTTTCCCAACTGTTATATTTTAGAGATTGCTGCATGTTAGTATCTGTAAGTGTGGTTTCCTAATTTTCATTGCTGTATTGTTCCTGAGGGTGACTCATAAGTACAGTGTTATCAGGCCTGATGTTTCTAGTATTTTGCTCTCAAATACAATATGGCCATGCCTGTTCTTGCCACATCTCCCAGTGCACACGTACGAGACCTGCCTGAGAGTAGACGTCTTGAAGCTGAACTGCTAGGCCACAGAGGAGGCACAATTTTTTCCTTAGTTAGGTGATACCAAAATGTTTTGCACACGGTCATACCACTTGCTCTCTCGCTGGTGTATTACCAGCTCCCACAGCCCTACATCCTTGCTAACAGTTGATGCATTTAATTATTGCCATTCTGGTGTTTATGAGATGGTATTTCATTGTAGCCTTAGTTTTGCATTTTCTTGATGAACTTAACATCTTTACCTGTGTTTATGGGTCATTTGAGTGTCCTCTTCTGGGAAACATTCAGGCATTTTGCTTATTTCTCTATTAGGCTATTTTTTTATACTAATTTTCTAGACATTCTTTATATATTGTGGATTCTAGTCCTTCGGTTCTATGTACTGGAAAACCTCCCAGATTGGGTTTTTCTTTTTACTCTCTGTATGTGATGTTTTGTTTAGCTGAAGTGTGGAAGGTTAACATAGTGAATCTGTCACTTCTTCCTTTCTGGTTTGTGCCTTTCTGAAGAAGTCTTTCTACTCTGAGGTCACAAAGACATCCCCCCCATGTGGGCTGCTGGCAGTTTCCGGTGTGCTTTTCACACCCCTCTTCTCTGTTGCACCTGAACTTGAAGCCGAGGACTTGTGGGGATCCAGCTCCTTTTTTCCTTTGTAACTTGTCAGTTGTCCCGCTTCCATTTTCGGAGAGTCCATTCTTTCCACTGTGGTTTGAACGCTCACCAATCACCTGTCAGATTCTCACGTACGCGTTGGTTTATTTCCAACCTCTTGCCTTCTTCCTCTGCTTATTGAAGCTGTCCTTTGAAGCTTATGAAAGAGCCAAGCCATCGGAACTGTGTGTGGCCACTGCTCTGTCGCTGGGGCCTGGAACAGTGTGAGGCAGGTGGATGGGTTGAATGAATAAGTGGCTTTACATCATTCTGGTCAAACCTTTGCTGATGCGGAACATCTTAGGACAGATGATTTTCTGTCCTGTGTGCATCACCGCTTCCAACAACATGGCCACCACTTTGAGTCCTGTTACATAATTGGACAGCTTTGATTACTAGACCTTTTCTCAATTCAGTTCAGTCTCACAGTCGTGTCCTACTCTTCTTGACCCCATGGACTGCAGCAGGCCAGGCCTCCCTGTCCATCACCAACTCCCAGAGTTTGCTCAAACTCACATCCATTGAGTTGGTGATGCCATCCAACCATCTCATCCTCTGTCGTCCCCTTCTCCTCCCGCCTTCAATCAAAACTTTTTTAATGGAGCCCAAATCTGTCCATCTGACACATTTTGGCGGTGCCTGTCACTCCAGTGCACAGAATTAGGACTCCGGCTTCTAGTTGGATGGTGTATCTTCCAATATTTTCCCTGAGCGCTTTTCTCTCNGCCTTCAATCAAAACTTTTTTAATGGAGCCCAAATCTGTCCATCTGACACATTTTGGCGGTGCCTGTCACTCCAGTGCACAGAATTAGGACTCCGGCTTCTAGTTGGATGGTGTATCTTCCAATATTTTCCCTGAGCGCTTTTCTCTCCTGGCCAAGCTTTTCATGCATCATCTGTCTTTACACATGACCCTTCACTAAACAGATTGTGCAGTAATTTGACCATGAATCACCCAAACTGGACACCGTATTCCACATCCCTTCCTGTGGGCTTGCCTTTTAAGAACCCATGGCCTACAGGAGCTGTAATCAGCCTGCTCTCACGTACTGAAAGACATGTGTGTGTCAGGCAGGTGCTGTGGGAATGAGAGGTAAAACGGCTGCTTCTGTCGGGGTCAGAGGAATTGAAGATGTGATGTTTAAGCTGGTCCTAGAGAGATAAGTTGGATGTAGGCAAGGTAGAGCATCAACAGTTGAGGAATTCGTGTGAGCAAAGGCAGGAGATGATAACATAAAAATACTGCACTGAACGCAGGGTGTAGGAAGGGAGTGAGGAGAGGGATGTGGAAACGGGCTGGCCTTCGGCTTCTCAGTGGTACTGAGGTCTAAGCGTGCGCCGCAGAGTGGGGACCTGATGACATCAGGCTGGAGGCGAGGAGTGATAGGGTCTGCCCTGGGACTGGAGTCCCACCTGGGAGGAGTGCGCTGCACTCGGGGGCAGCTGACCAGGCAGGAGGCTCCTGTGAGTCAGGCGACCTCATGGCCCAAACTAAAGGGTGAAAAACATGCCCTGGTTTTCTTTAATCCCTTCCCCACATTAATTTTCAAGCCATGTTTTCCCTAATCCTCAGTTCACACTTTTGTGGATTGAAAACATGGTTGGTTAGCTTTTTTTTCCTGTAATAAAATATGCATAATATCGTTTACTATTTTAACTGTCTTAGGTTTCATGGCATTAAGACCATCCTGTTTTGTGCCGCCATCACCACCATCCACCCACAGAGCTTTTTCCCCAACTGACACTCTGACCTCATTGAACAGTAACTCTCCATCCCCACCCCCAGCCGCTGGCAACCACTCTCTGCTTTCTGCTCTATGAGTTTGAAAGTATTTATCATTTTCTGATTGGCTTATTTCAGTCTGATGTCCTCAGAGTTCATCTATGCTGTAGCATGAGTCAGGATTCCTTTCCTTTTTAAAAAATTAATTTATTTTTTTACTGAAGGATAATTGCTTTACAGAATTTTGCTGTTTTCTGTCAAACCTAAACCTGAATCAGCCATAGGTATACATACTTCCCCTCTCTTTTGAACCTGCTTCCCATCTCCCTCCCCATCCCACCCCTCCACTCCAGGTTGATACAGAGCCCGTGTTTGAGTTCCCTGAGACATACAGCAAATTCCTGTTGGCTGTCTATTTCACACATGGTGATGTAAGTTTCCACGTTACTCTTTCCATACCTCTTACCCTCTCCTCCCCTTTCCCCATGTCCATAGTGTATTCTCTGTATCTGTTTCTCCACTGCTGCCCTGTAAATAAATTCTTCAATACCGTTTTTCTGGATTTCCTATATATGCATTAAAATACGATACTTATCTTTCTCTTTCTGACTCACTTCACTCTGTATAATAGGTTCAAGGTTCATCCACCTCATCAGAACTGACTCAAGTGCATTCCTTTTTATGACTGAATAATATTCCATCGCTTTTGAACTGTGGTGTTGGAGAAGACTCTTGAGAGTCCCTTGTACTGCAAGGAGATCCAACCGGTCCATTCTGAAGGAGATCAACCCTGGGATTTCTTTGGAAGGAATGATGCTAAAGCTGAAACTCCAGTACTTTGGCCACCTCATGCGAAGAGTTGACTCATTGGAAAAGACTCTGATGCTGGGAGGGATTGGGGGCAGGAGGAGAAGGGGACGACCGAGGATGAGATGGCTAGATGGTATCACGGACTCGATGGACATGAGTCTGAGTGAACTCAGGGAGTTGGTGATGGACAGGGAGGCCTGGCGTGCTGGGATTCATGGAGTCGCAGAGTCGGACATGACTGAGCGACTGAACTGAACTGAACTGAATATTCCATCATATAGATGTACCACAACTTCTTTATCCATCCATCTGTCTGTGGACATCTAGGTTGCTTCCGTTCTCCAGCTGTTGTAAATAGTGCTGCAGTGAACAATGGGATACATGTGTCTCTTTCAGTTTAGGTTTCCTCAGGGTGTATGCCTAGGAGTGGGGCTGCTGGGCCATATGGTGGTTTTATTCCTGTTCTTAAGGAATCTCCGTACCGTCTTCCATAGTGGTTTGCATTCCCAACAATAGTGCAAGAGCACGCCCTCCCCAGCATTTATTGTTTGTCGACTTTTTGATGGTGGCCATTCTGACTGGTGTGAGGTGATATCTCACTGTGGTTCTGATGTGCACTTCTCTAATAAGGAGCGATGTTAAGCATCTTTTCATGTGCTTGTTAGCCATCTGCATCTCTTCTTTGGAGAAATGTCTGCTTAGGTCTTTTTCCCGCTTTTTGGTTGGGCTGTTTGCTTTTCTGGTATTGAGCTGTGTGAGCTGCCAGTATATTTTGGAAATTAATCCTGTGTCAGTTGTTTCACTTGCTGTTATTGTCTCCCATTTCTGGGGCTGTCTTTGCCCCTTGCTTGTAGTTTCCTTTGCTGCGCTGAAGCTTTTAGGTTTAATCAGGTCCCACTTGCTTCCTCTGTTATTACTTCTGTTGCTCTAGGAGGCGGGTCGTAGAGGATCTTGCTCTATGTCATCGAGTGCTCTGCCTATGTTTTCCTCCAAGAGTTTTATACTTTCTAGTCTTACATTTCGTGAACTGTATTACAGTTCTGAACTGTATTACAGAACTGAACTTACATTTAATCCATTTTGGGTTTATCTGTGTATGGTGTTAGGAGGTGTTCTAACTGCACTCTTTCACATGTAGCTGTATAGTTTTCTCACCACTATTTATTAAAGAGACTGTCTTTGCCCCATTGTATATTCTTGCCTTCTTTGCAAAAATAAGGTACCACAGGTGCATAGGTTTGCTTCTGGGCTTTCTATCTTGTCCCATGGGTCTGTATTTCTGTTTTTGTGCCAGTAGCATACTGTCTTGATGACTGTAGCTTTGTAGTATAATCTGAAGTCAGGAAGGTTGATTCCTCCAGCTCCATTCTTTTTTTCAAAACTGCTTTGGCTATTTACAGTNGTCTTGATGACTGTAGCTTTGTAGTATAATCTGAAGTCAGGAAGGTTGATTCCTCCAGCTCCATTCTTTTTTTCAAAACTGCTTTGGCTATTTACAGTCTTTTGTGTTTCCATACGAATTATGAATTTTTTGTTCTATTTCTGTGGAAAACATCGTTGGTAATTTGATAGGGACCACATTGACTCTGTAGGTTGCGTTAGGCAGTATAGTCGTTTTCTCAACAGTGCTTCTTCCTGCCCAGGAACATGGAGTGTCTCTCCATCTGTTTACGCCGTCTCTGATTCCTCTCATCAGTGTCTTATAACTTTCTGAGCACAGTTCTTTCATCTCCTTAGGCAAGTTTATTCCTGCATATGTAATTCTTTTTGTTGCCATGGTGAATCAGACTGATTCCTTATTTTTCTTTTTCTGATTTTTTCATTGTTAGTGTGTAGAAATGCAAGTGATTTCTGTGTATTGATTTTGTATCCTGTAACTTTGCTAAATTCACTGGTTCACTTCAGTTCAGTCGTTCAGTCATGTCCAACTCTTTGTGACCCCATGGAATGTAGCACGCCAGGCCTCCGTGTCCCTCACTATCTTCCAGAGCTTGCTCAAACTCATGTCCATTGAATCATTGATGCCATCCAACCATCTCATCCTCCGTCGTCCCCTTCTCCTCCTGCCGTCAGTCTTTCCCACCATCAGGGTCTTTTCAAATGACAGTTCTTTGCATCAGGTGGCCAAGGTATTGGAGTTTCAGCTTCAACATCAGTCCTTCCAAAGAATATTCAGGACTGATTTCTTTTAGGATGGATTGGTTGGATCTCCTTGCAGTCTTAAGGGGCTCTCAAGAGTCTTCTCTATTATTCTGCTTCTTGGATATTTGGATTACTGTTTTTCATCAAATCTGGGCTGTTTGGGGGCATCTCTCCGAATATTATTCTCGTGCTGTGTTTCCTCCGTCCTTTGCTGGTATTCACGCCCTGTGTGTGTTGTGCCTCGTGCTGGCCTGTTTGCCCCTGGGCTTCTGTCCTTTATCTTTTCCCTCCGTGGCGTGAGGCTGCACACGCTCCACTCACGTCCTCAGCTCTGCAAGTCCTGCCAGCTCTACTGTTGAGACACCATAGTGGAATTTTGACTGTAGGTATTGCACGTCCCAATAATCACTTAGTACCCAGTTGGTTCCTGTCCATAATTCTTGTCTTTTTATTGGTGTTCCCCCTGGGTGAGACATTGCCGTCCTGCTTCTCCGTATCTCCTGAAGCACAGTTTTCTCAAGCTCCTTAGACGCATTCACATAGGTCCTTTGCCTCTTCGTCACACTGTCTGGGCCTCTCAAGCGGCTTCTCTTGCCTGCTTTCTGCTTGTATGTGGACCCACTGTGCTGTTTCTCGTGTGTCTGGGCATTTTTTTGTTGAAACTAGGGCGTTTCTGGTAATGCGTTATAGCCACTCTAGACACTGCAGCCGTCCTCTGTGGCCAGTTTTTGCTTGTGTATCTCTTATGGACTATTTTCAAGAAGTCTGTTTCCGCTCCTCAGAGGTGTGGCCTTGGGGCTGTGCAGCCAGCCTGGGGTGACGGGTTCACCGGCCGTCTGTGTTACACTGTCTGACTCTCAGAGTCGTGCCCACTGCGGGGCCACGTAATCAGAGGTGTTACGCTCCTCTGATTGCGGGTCAGAGGCTCTGCTTTCCTGACGGTGCCCTGGGGTGTACATTGCTCTGTGTTGTTGTTCAGTTGCTCCGACTCTGTGACCCCGTGGGCTGCAGCACGCCAGGCTTCCCCGTCCTTCACCATCTCCCAGAGCTTGCTCAAACCCATGTCCGTCGAGTCAGTGATGCCGTCCAACCATCTCGCCCTCTGTCGTCCCTTCTCCTCCTGCCCTCATCTTCCCAGCGAGTCAGCTTGTCATGCCCGGCAGCCACCAGGCGGGGCCCTCTGCAGCGGTCGCTCCTGAGCAGATTGCAGTTTTTCTTACCCTGGCAGGGCCGTTCTCCGACGTCTCCTCCTGGCTCTCTGCTGACCGGCGGCTCACAGTTGAGGCTGCCGCCAGGAGCGGCCGCCGGCACCCTCTGACTAGGCCCCCGCCGTCTCCACTGTCTCAGCTGTGCCCGAGTGACCCAGCCCACAGTCCGTGCCAGAGGGTCAGTGTCTTAGGGTGGAGCTCGGCGCCCTCTGATCCTGTGGTTTCCCCCTTGCCCCAAGTGGCCTCTGAGACCTTGCTCCAGAGCTGGGGTGCGGACCTGCTTCCCCTGGGACAGCCCGCTTTATGAGTGGCTCTGGTAGGGCGTAGCCTCTGGCCTCCTTGGCTTGCCTCTCCGAGCCCGGACCCCTGCCCTGCAGGTGGGCTGGGGCAGCGTGATCAGGGCCCTGCTGTTTTCGCCTGGGACAGACACTCTGATCTGTGAATGAGGTGGTGCAGGAGGGGATCTTTCCCTTGCTGCCACACTCACCAGTAACACAGCCTCTGCCACTCGGACCTGAGCGACAGGAATGGCAGCGGCCCGCCTCGGGGCGGCTGGGACCCTGGAAAGCAGGGGCCTCGTCTCCGCAGCCGCAGCCACCTGCACTGGCGCCGCCGTCACGCTCGGGGCCGGGAGACGGGTCCCTGAGGTTCCCGCTCTCACTGAGTCTAGTAGATTCTCTTGCTGTGCTCCCCCAACTTCCAGAGACTTCAGTGGCCCTTTTTAATCACCTCTCACCAGCCGTGGACATCTGCAAAGATGGGCCAAGACCCTCGCGTCTCTGTCCTGGAGCTGGAGCCCCTCGGCTTCCCCCCGAGGGCTGAGGTTGCCGAAGGGCCGGAGTCCTGCTGACAGTGGGCTCTGATTGACCTCGGTGGCAGCAGTTGGAGAACTCCCAGGAGGTGACTGNGCCAAGACCCTCGCGTCTCTGTCCTGGAGCTGGAGCCCCTCGGCTTCCCCCCGAGGGCTGAGGTTGCCGAAGGGCCGGAGTCCTGCTGACAGTGGGCTCTGATTGACCTCGGTGGCAGCAGTTGGAGAACTCCCAGGAGGTGACTGAGAATTTCCCCTGGAAGGCCTTGCCGGCTCAGGAGATCAGCTGAGGGGGACTGGAAAGAGGAGCCCGCTCCATGCAGGGTGGAGATAGTTAACCGGGTGGGTGGTGAGTAGGCGTGGGGCAGGAAGAGGCTGCAGGAGGGGGTCTGAAGCTCTCCGTAGTCACGGACAAGCTCCGGTGACGCCGCGCTGCCGGCCCCCTGTCCGCGTGGCAGGGCCCAGGCTTTGTGTTCAGGCAGCTGGCGAGCGGTGACAGCGGGGGCACCCACCTCCCCTCCTGGCGGGCGGGGGGCGTCCTGCCCATTGCTGCATGTTGAGTTTCGGGAACAGTGGATGAGCCATCCCAGGTGTGTGACGGCTGGATGGTTTAATGACTTGAGAGGAAACAGGGGAAGAGGCATGTGGACACAGGAGGGTGGTGTGGGGCGTGCTCCGCGCCAGTCGTTCCGGAGCCACCCCGCTGGAGAGATGCTGCTTGTCTTGAGTTCTAAGCAGGAGGTTTGAGCGAAAGGCACAGATTTGGAAGTGAGATAGCAGGTTGTAAAAGAAGGGAAGAGGCGGGCGGAGGTCATTCTGGGAAGGCTCCCCGAGAACAGGAGCGAACGGGGCCCGGGGCTCGCATTCCTGAAGGCGTGTTTGAGCGTCTCGCTCCCTTGCCCACACCCCATAGCTGTGTCCGGTCTCTGCGAGAGGAGAATGCAGGTGCATTTTCATTGCAGGTTAAAGAACTCTTTTCCTCTCTGGGAGTTGACTGTAACATCTTGGAACTTGATCAAGTCGGTAAGTAGAATGGTTCGTGCCTGTTGTTTGAATCAATGTCCACACGATTGACCTCTTTCCTTGTGTTGCCTCGTTCAGTTCCGTTTGCTCCCGTCTCTGGGTTCGATGAGCTGATTTCACCTACCTCCATCCCCGCAGAACATGGACCTGTATGTGGAAATGCTTTGCATGGATTTTTTGCGTACATTGTCTGCTTTTGAGGGGGGAGTGGAAGGCAGCCGTGGAAGGCAGCGCTGGCAGTCCTCAGGCGTGTCTGCCCGCTGTCTGGCAGCCTAGAGGAGGCTCTGCCAGGACGAGGCGGGTCTGCCTGTCTCCTGAGTGCAGCCCCAGGAGGGGCCGGCACGCCAGTGTTCCCGCTTCCTGCTTCTGAATCCCATGCACTTTCCACGGGTGTGCTTGGAGAACAGAAAGCCCAGTCTGTGCCTTCATGAGACTTCATCCCTCTAATAAGTGAAATGCTCTTGAATCTTTGAGGCTTTGCTGAAGAGTTTCCCACATGGGGATCCTGAAGGACCGAGGGCCCAGCTCAGGTTTAGGAGTGGAGGGTATGTTTTGGACTATGAGCCTAAAGATTGTTTCAAATGTAATTGTTGGATATATTTTCTGTGTTACCACCGTTAGAGCACATGTTATGTTTGCTCTTTAAAGACGATTCTTGCCTGTCTCTGCCTAGCCAGTGGATTACAGATCAGAGTCTGATTTGAAAGTGTTCATTTTAAAAGCAGTCAGGAGTGTGCCCTTTGTTCCGTAAGTCTTCCTTTGAACCCCTGAGTCGTCGCTTCGTGAAGCTGACGACGTGCCTGTGGGCATCAGAGTGTCACAGCGCTTCAGCTCAGCTCACAGAGCCTCGGAACCTTTGCAGGGTCTTACATCTTTGATCCCTTATTCCTTAGATGAGGGGGCCAGTGTCCAGGAGGTTCTATCGGAGATCACCAACCAGAGGACTGTGCCCAGTGTCTTTGTGAATAAAGTACACGTGGGCGGTTGTGACCACACTTTCCAGGTAAATAGTGCCCTGTGTTTCTGGAGGCTGGCTGTCCAAATTTTGTTTTTAAGAAAATATTTAAAAGAGGTGGAAATGGTTTTTACAAATCGGTTCATTTGTGTCTTTTGGAGCTTGTAAAATCAAAAGCTTCCCTGGTGGCTCACATGATGGAGAATCTGCCTGCAATGTGGAAGACCCGAGTTTGATCCCTGGGTCGGGAAGATCCCCTGGAGGAGGAAATGGCAACTCACTCCAGTATTGTGTCCTGGGAAATCCCATGGACAGAGGAGCCTGGTGGGCTACAGTCCATGGGATCCCAAAGAATCAGACACGACCGAGCTACTAGACACTATAGGATGATTATCAGATAATCATAATTACTTTCATAAGAGACATTAACTTTTTACCAATTCAAACTTTGAACGCTGAGAAGCAGAAAGTTTCGAGTGAGGTTGGAGGACAGAAGGGTAGGCTGCCCTGCTCTCTCCCTCCAAATGGGGACAAACGAGGCCTCCTTCCACCTCTAGGTTTAGGGAAATGAGGTCAGCACTGGCAGTCCAGCCCAGCAAGCGCAGCTCTCTCGCCAAGGCCGCTGGCCCTGCGAGCTTTCAGAAGCTCTGTTTGGTTCCTGCTGCTGCTGCTGCTGCTGAGTCGCTTCAGTCATGTCCGACTCTGTGCAACCCCATAGACGGCAGCCCATCAGGCTCCCCCGTCCCTGGGGTTCTCCAGGCAAGAACCCTGGAGTGGGTTGCCATTTCCTTCTCCAATGCATGAAAGTGAAAAGTGAAAGTGGAGTCGCTCAGTCGTGTCCAACTCTTTGCAACCCCATGGACTGCAGCCCACCAGGCTCCTCCATCCATGGGATTTTCCAGGCGAGAGTACTGGAGTGGGGTGCCATTGCCTTCTCCGTTTGGTTCCTAGAATGCAGAAATGAACAGGAATCATTTGGTTACACAGAGATAGATAAAAATTGATATGCAATAATAAGGACCTTATTTTAACTGTTTGCTTTTATTAAAACTCTGCTCTTAGATCCTTTATATATATAATCATCAGTGGTGATGGATTGAATACTTAGGTTTAGATTCAATTAAGAATTACATTTTTGGGGCTTCACTGGTAGTACTTTGGATAAGAACCTGCCTGCCAACTCAGGGGACACAGGTTTGATCCCTGGTCCAGGAAGATCCCACATGCCGCGGAGCAACCAAGCCTGTGAGCCGGAACTACTGGGCCCAGCACCCAGAGCCCCTGCCCCCCGACAAGAGAAGCCACCGCAGTGAGAAGCCCGTGGCTGTGGCTAGAGAGCTGGCCCTGGCCACTGCCGCTGCAGGGAGCCTGCACGGCAACAGAGGCCCGCTCAGTCCACCCAGCTCAGGCGCTCAGTCGTGTCCGACTCTTCGCGACCCCATGAATCGCAGCACACCAGGCCTCCCTGTCCATCACCAACTCCCTGAGTTCACTCAGACTCACGTCCATCGAGTCCGTGATGCCATCCAGCCATCTCATCCTCGGTCGTCCCCTTCTCCTCCTGCCCCCAATCCCTCCCAGCATCAGAGTCTTTTCCAATNGGCTCCTCCGTCCATGGGATTTTCCAGGCAAGAGTACTGGAGTGGGGTGCCATTGCCTTCTCCACTTTGCTTCCTAAGAGCACCAAATTTTGTCACCT
The DNA here is from genome assembly GCA_006410875.1 of Neotragus pygmaeus. NCBI lineage: Eukaryota > Metazoa > Chordata > Mammalia > Artiodactyla > Bovidae > Neotragus > Neotragus pygmaeus. Next base: position 12,411 of record SJYV01025507.1, read on the forward strand.
AATTATTCTTATGACATCTTGGTGAGATGGGGACAGTTCAGTTCAGTCATGTTGCTCAGTCATGTTCGACTCTGCGACCTCATGGACTGCAGCACGCATGGCTTCCCTGTCCATCACCAACTCCTGAAGCTTCCTCAAACTCCCATCAAGTGTGTGATGCCATTGAGTCGGTGATGCCATCTAACCGTCTCGTCCTCTGATGGGGATGTTTATTACTCTAATTTACCCAAAGGAAATTTAGATACTTAAAAAGCACTTAAGATTTTAAAATAGCAATTTAAGGAAATATTATAGGCAAAATTGATTATGGAGCTCTTGTTTTCATTCAGGGTGACCAGTTTCATACAGTATTAGTTTCTTCAGATACATGTTTTATAGGTGATATTTAACTTCTAGTGATCACTTCTCAAATGAATAAGCACATTTTTATGTTTATTAATAGAAACCAACCCAGAAGTCATCATCTTTTGAAAGAGAAGGATGGTGGAGAATAGCATTAACGGTATGTATATTTTCATTCTTTCCTATTTGAATCAGTATTTGAGTCTGACCTCTTAAATCACTAATACTTAATTTTAAGGAAACAGTGGTTGTTCAAATCTACCTGGGCTCATTTTATATTTATAAATTTTAGTATCAGCACATGACTGAGAAACTAAACTTTGAATGCAGTAAAAGCTTGGAAGTAAAACAACTATAGGAGTTTAGGTGTTTTACCCTACAGGTTATCTTGATAAAGCCAACTAAGCTTACACATTCTGGAAAGGTGTTTGACTTCAGTTTTTTATCTTCCTTCTGCAAAAAGTAAGAGCCTATGATAGCTTGTGTTAACATGGTCAATGTGTCAAAGCACGATGGTGATATAGGAAAGAAAAATGACCAGAAGGATCCTTCTCTCAAGATACATTATTTCTGTATGGCAGAAATATTTTCTATTCACACCTTCCCATAACAGAGGGGCCCTAGGGACCAAAGCCTCTTTGGAACTGAACTAATTTTAATGGTATAACTGAGGCGAGTGCTCAGTGGGGAGACCAAAGCAGCAGTGACCCAACTGCTGGCCTGGCCATTCAGCCATTCAGGCTGTGATCTGGAAGCCCCAGGCCTCTTACTGGGCTAATTAGACCATGTGTTCTGCCAGTTCATCCTCAATCTCACGTTATCATCCTGTAGCTTCCCACTTGAGGGTTAGAAAGAAACACGTGGTATCTATCCACTAAGCTGAAGTAGGATAACTTCTGTTTAGTCACGAAACTTATCCAGAGGGTTCTCATGAGAGACCTGACATTGATAGTCAAATAGAATCTCAAATTTAAGTTATCTTTGAGGCTACTTTTTAAAAAGTTAAAGCTTTACCTATGGCCATAACCCATTTGCTATGGTTAAGCAATTGTCGCAGAAAGGAAATCATCATGATTGTCTTGAAATGTTGTTCTGTAGGGAGTGTTTGCTTGATGGAATTTTATTAAAACATTTCTCTAAGTAAAACAAAGAGAAATGCTACTTAGGAGTGACCTTTGAAAGAATGATGCTTTAGGAGATGTTACCAGTTTACATACTAACTTGAAAAATGATATCAATTCTCCATAGAACACTCCTAATCCTGGCACTTACCACTTGAAAACTTTTATTGAAGAATCCCTGTTAAATCCAGTGATAGCAACCTACAACTTTAAAAATGAAGGAAGGAAAAAACCACCTCTTTTGCAAAGAAATGATCTGGTGCTGAATGACCTTCCCCAGTACATGCCTCCTGACTTCTTGGACTTGTTAAAGAAGCAAGTGGCCACTTACTCATTTAAGGACAAACCACGGTCAAGTCCCAGCAGGCTGGTTTACAGAGATCAGGTAAAGTGCTAGTAGCAGTTGGCTTTGTGTGGGAAAGCTATCAAGAGGCCCAGAGGGAAATACTCTCTATACTTAGATTGTATCTTCCCCAGGAGAAATTAAAAATCTATAGGATGCCTTATTTCTTCCAGAAATCAAACAAAGCGTGCTTCACTTGCAAATATGTCCAAGAAGATGTTTCCCTTCTCAGCCTAATGTGGACCTGGGAAATTTTTTTTCTCTTGCTGGGCACTCTTGGTAGGATTCCCCTGACTTGGGGTCTTATCTATGATGGGGCCATGCTTCTGGTCTCTTCAAGCAGTTGATATGGTATGTCCTCTTTTTTTTAAAGAGACAACTGCCTTTCAGTGAGTAGTTCTCAGTGAGTGTGAATATAACTATACACCATAGGAAAGCTTTTGCAAGAACTTCTTGTAGAAATGAGCATTGTGTTATCAGTAGAGTCAGGTTGTACTCTAAGCTCTACCAGTTCATGCATCACATTAAGGATACCGAGCACTGGGCTAGGTTCTGTAAAGGGAAGATGTTCCTGACATAGCAATATTTAAGTAGCAATATAAGAACAAATAGATCAAGTGCTGAGATAAATGGTGTTGCAGGAAAGGCCTAGAGAGAGCTCAGTGAAGGTGGGATTGAAAGACTAGAATGTTCCCTGGATTGAGTAGGACTGACGTTGGACCTTGGATAATATATAACATTCCTGTGGCTCTTAATAATTTACTGTGAGCTTCCATGTATATTCTGTTAGTAGTTCTTCCCAGGCATTCTGAAATAGGCAAGATGAATGTCACCCCCATTTTACAGATGAGAAAACTGAGGTGAATAGGGATGAAGTAACTGGTTCCAAGGTGCATAGCTTATAAAGAAGGCAGGGCTTTTTTATGGTTGACCCAATTTTATTTTGTTATTATTTTTTATTAAAGTATCATTAGATAGCATCACTGACTCAAGGAAATGGATTTGAGCAAACTCTAGGAGATAGTGAAGGACAAGGAAGCCTGGCGTGCTTCAGTCCATGGGGTTGCAAAGTCTTAGACATGACTTAGTGACTGAACAACATAGTTGGCTTACAGTGTTATGTTAGTTTCAGGTGGACAGCAGAGTGATTCAGTTATATATATCAGTTCAGTTCAGTAACTCGGTCGTGTCTGACTCTTTGCAATTCCATGGCCTGCAGAGCACGCCAGGCTTCCCTGTCCATCACCAACTCCTGGAGCTTGCTCAGACTCATGCCCATTGAGTCAGTGATGCCATCCAGCCATCTCATCCTCTGTCATCCCCTTCTCCTGCCTTCAATCTTTCCCAGCATCAAGGTCTTTTCCAATGAGTCAGTCCTTTGCATCAGGTAGCCAACGTATTGGAGTTTCAGCTTATATATATATAAATATACAGATATATCTATTCATCTTATATATATATATCTATATATATAGATATATCTATTCTTTTTCAGATTCTTTTCTCTTATAGATTATTACAAAATATTGAATATAGTTCCCTGTACTATAGGTCCTTGTTTGGTTATCTATTTTATATATCATATTGTACATATGTTAATCCCAAACCCCTAATTTACCACTCTCTTCCTTGCTGTTCCCTTTGGTAACCATAAGTTTGTTTTCCATGTTTGTGGGTCTGTTTCTGTTTTATAAATAAGTTTACTTGTATAGGCAACCTGTACTTTTAACTAAGGGCTTCTGAGCCCCAATTTGGTGCTCCTTCCAATCTACCTTGTGCCTCTGGCCTTGAATGAGGGGCAGGGTTTCAGGGGGTGGAACCCAGAGGAGGCATTTCACAAGAAGGGTGGAGTTGAAACATGGACTTTGTCATTTGGGACTTTGGGCCTTAATATCTTCTATTTATAAAGGAGCTAATAATATGTAACAGTCTTTACAACCTTATCAGGATAGTATGATCATAATCTGAGATGATGAGTTGCCACGTGGAGGTTGAATCGAATGGAAGGGATTGTGGTTATTAGAATGGACAAAAAATTTTCAGCAAAATGAACCCATGTTGTGTCCAAGCAATGAACCCTTCCTAAGGCTTTACAAATGATGGCTTTGAAACAGGACAGAATGATAAATGTTCACAGGGTAAGTCTTGTCCTGTTCGGTTCAGTGGGTGAATACAAGCACTGAATTATACATATTTTATGGCTTGCTCTCAGGTAACTAGGCGATATGTGAAATCGTCTTGGCCACCTCCTATGCAAAAATCATTCTTCCTCAGCCTCCTCCACCATTTACTTCCCTTCTGCTTCCTCTCTTCTGACTTTTTTGGGTTTCTGAAGGTAGACACAGGCCCACTGCTGAGAGAAGAAAAAATAGATGGTTGGTATTAGGCAAAATTTAATGCTTTAAAAGACCAAAAGAATTTGGCTTATCCAGAGGGATGGATAAAATGTTCTAAAAATACTTTCCTTATTTCTTTTTTTTCTTTCCCTGCTCTCTTCCACCTCCCAGAAAGGCTTGAGCTCCAGAAACTAGAAGAATTAAATGTTTTCCTAATTTTCTATTTCAAAGGTATATGATAACATATTCACAAGAGGAAAGATATTCAGATGTAACCCTATTTACTCGCCAATAAAATTCATAATTCTGATTTTTTAATGCCAGAACTCAGTAAAACAGTCATTTGAATTCAAGGTGGTAGATACAAATATACATTTTTGTTATTTACTAAGATCAGCATTCTCAAACTTCATAATTCTTAATAGAATAGTCCCATTATACCTCATTAATGCTGTTCTTTATTTGTAAGAAAATTTTTACTATTTTTAACACTTTTATTCTGAAGCATATGATTCAACTGGAGAATCTGTATTGAAGAATCATATGTGTGTTTATATTTATATTTTAACGTGTGTGTGTCTGTGCATGGTGGTGGTTTAGTCAGTCGTGTCTGACTCTTGCAACCCCATGGACTGTAGCCTGCTAGGCTCCTCTGTCCATGGGATTTCCCAGGCAAGAATACTGGAGTGGGTTGCCATTTCCTTCTCCAAGGAAACTTCCCAACCCAGAAATCGAACCCACGTCTCCTGCATTGCAGGCAGTCTTCTGCACTGCAAGTGGGTTCTTTACTGCTGAGTCACCAGGGAAGCCCCATGTCTGTGTGTATACTCATCTATGTCTGGCTCTTTCCAAAGAATATTTGATATGGACCTAAAATTTTTACAATCATTTTTTTCTTATCAGAGAAATAGTATATTTTATTTTAGAATGTATATTCAAATATTCAAAAGTGGGACCATTTCTCTACAGCATGTGGTTTTATGGCCCGATTTTCCCCAGTGTTGCTAAACCCTGGGTTACTTACTCTACCTTCCAGCTCCTTTGCTCCCTGTCACTCTTTCTACTACTCCTGAAATAATTTCAGTACATTCAGAGATGATAATGATTTTCCAACAATCGGGCTTCTCAGTGTTTTGACCCCTTCTTCACTTCAGCCACTCACTCCTTAGATTTTTTTCAACACCGATCATTTAAGCCATCCTTGATTTCAGTTGCGTGCATTGCACTATGATCACTGTCCCCAGATCTTCTGCCTTGCCCACTCTGGCATCCCAGCCTCAACAATTTTTCTGTTCCCACCAGTCTACAATTCATTGATCCTGCTGTTACTGGAAAAATGGGTTTGCCTCTTGGTGGCTGTTGAACCAAAAGATACAACCAAGCCAAAGAGCAGAGAAGGAAGAATTATTGCTGCTGCTCTCAAGGCCTCAAATCACTGTCATCCCTTGGGTGTCCCCACCATCCACAGGCTCTGGACCAGCTTGTGCAAGTGTGTGCGTGTGTGTGCAGTGTGTGTCTGTCCAAGACCCTATCTGCTTATGCTTACACTACCACCTTTCATTGCCTTTCAACTTGCTGATATTTTCCTTCCTTTCAAAGCTTAAGTTCCATAGTTAATCATTAGAGTTACTCCCTGAACACAACCGCAGTTCCTTGACCTCTTCTTGATGGTTCATCTGACTTGCTTGGCAACATCACAACCCTGGTAAGAGCTCTCTGTGAACTTGGACCCTGCATTTGTATAGCTGAACGACTAGTCTCATTTTCAATTCTTTACCACCCATGGGTACAGAATTGTTGTTCAGTCCCTAATCTGTTTACTCTCCCATTCTCCTGAGGTAGGTTTCTCTCCCATCTTTCTTCTTTCCAAATCCTAAACACCTCCTCCTCAATCCTCATTCTTTTTTCTCTTCTCAGTGTTCAGCCCCTCCTTCCTGCCTTCTTCCATTTGGAGGCCCAGGCATGCATACCTCTTCCCCATCTGCTTTCACTCCCTGCTGATCTGATTTAGTCTCAAGGCTTTGAACACCAACCGTTTGTTTGTTATTTCCAAATGTATATCTCCTGCCCAGACTTCTCTGTTGAACTCCAGGCTTGTATATCCAGTTGTTGTTTTGACTTCTCTGTTTTATGTCAAATTCAGGGTTTCTCACCCTTGGCTCTGTTGACTTTTTGGACAGGATAATCCTCTGTGGTAGGGGGCAGTCCTATGCTTTGTAGGATGTTTAACAGCATTTCAGGATAATTAGATGCCAATTAGCAGCCCCCCCCGCTCCCAGTTGTTCTTCTCTGGTGGCTTAGACAGTAAAGAATCTGCCCTACAATGCAGGAGACCTAGGTGCAATCCCTGGGTTGGGAAGATCCCCTGGAGGAGGGCATGGCAACCCACTCCGGTGTTCTTGCCTGGAGAATCCTCATGGATAGAGAAGTGTGGTGGGCTACAGTCCATGGGGTCGCAAAGAGTTGGACATGATTGAGCGACTAAGCTACCTCCCAGTTGCAACAACCAAAACTGTCTTCAGACATTGTTCAAATGTCCCCCTGGGAAGGAGGGAAGTAAAAAAAACCAAAAAATTTGATTGAGAACCTCTAGGTTTACTCTTTGTAACAATGGATGTGATCTGAGTGGCTCTTTTCATGGCCAGCAGGTTGATGGTGAACTGGCTTCATCTGTGATCTCAACTCTTGTGTCTCCCCTCATTCTGGTCCTGACCAATGGCCTCTTCCAGGCTGCTTCTTGAATTTGCTACTCCCAATCCAGCCTCATGTCTTTGCAACGGATCTTCCTTCATCTGGAATGCTCTTATCATAGATATCCATGTGACTTATTCCCTCTCCATCTTCAAATCTTTGTTCAAGGGTCAGTTTCTCAATGAGCTTCATTTAAATTGGCCATCTGACACCCCTGACCTTTCCTGCCCTCCTCTTTTGTTTCCCTAGAACCTAGAGCCATCAGTATACTATATAATTTATTTACCGTTTGCATTTTTTTATTTGTTGTCTGCCTCCTCCCGTGAGCGTAAAGCTTTATGACGACCTGAATACTTATCTGTTTTGTTCGCTGTTAACATTTTTGCCTCTAGAATAGTGTCTGATTGGTTAATATTTGTTGAATGCATGGAATAAATTGATTGCTTGTATTTCTGAAATCTGACTGGGCCTTCATCATTTTGTTTCTCTGGATGTGTGATTATCTTTGTGCATTGTTCATTGCCCCTGAAAGGTTGTTTCCATGGATTCCCTAAGATGAAAGTGTTCTTTCAGAGAAAGTTTGTTTTTGGTTTCTGCTAATATTTAGGGTGGTGCCACTTGAAATACACTGCTTATATATTCTTGGGTCACTCTAGTGATGGGAATTTGGACCAGAATCCATGAAAGGAACCAGCCCACGGTTACACTCTTTCAAGGATGGATTTCTCCCTGTTGTCTCAATTCTGCTTAGCACCAAGACATCTCTTTCTGTACTCCCCTTAGCACTGGGGTGAGGTGGGAGGGCAGCTTTCAGGAAACTCCCTTTTAGGGCCTCCAGTTTCTGTGGGTAGGACTCCCACTAGATTACCATCATTGATGATCCAGGCTTTGGCCTCTGGATTCTACTAGGGCTCTAAAGTTGACTCAAATCCAGGTCTGTTCCTCTGCTGAGTTTAGTCTGGACCAACTTAAATCTTCTGAGCAAAACTAGGCCATTTGTATCTCTGGTTTCTTGCCATCTCTTGGTTTTGTTGTTGTTCAGTTGCTCAGTTGTGTCTGACTCTCTTGCGACCCCATGGACTATAGCCCTCTAGGCTCCTCAGTCCCTGGGACTTTCCAGGCAAGAAAGCTGGAGTGGGTTGCCATGCTCTTCTCCAGGGGATCTTCCTGATCCAGGGATAGAACCTGAGTCTCTGATGTCTCCTGTCTTGGCAGGTGGATTCTTTACCACTAGCGCCACCTAGGAAGCCCATCTCTTGGTGTAGGGATCTTATATTCCTTATGACTTTATTATCAGTTTCATATCTCTTTAAAAGCTCTTGTTTATTTTGTATATTTTGTCCCTCATTTCTAGTAGTTGTCTACAGTGGGAAGGTTCATCATCCAAATAACCTAGCCTGCCATTAGCAGAAACCAGAACTTTTCTTTTTTCTTTGAAATATATTTTGAATCTTTTCCATGCATCATGATACAAAGAAATGGAAAGATATCCCACGCTCATTGTTCAGAAGAGTTAATATAGTTAAAATGTCTGTACTACCCAAATCAATCTATAGATTTAATATAATACCTGTCAAAACATCCATGAATTTTTTTTTTTTT
>SJYV01025516.1:0-13696 GCA_006410875.1 Neotragus pygmaeus
GGTTCAGATCTGCCTCAGGTGGGCCCTGGGGGATCTACCCACAGGCTGCCTGGCGTCTGCCCGGCACTTGGCCTCTGACCCGAGGCAGGCAGAGCTCATGTTCGAGGGGGCCGCCACCACGCCCATCCCTGTGGGGTGAGTGGCGGAGAGACAGCAGGCTGGGCCGGCAGCGTGCCCCGGGTGGGACGCTCCAGCGGCATCGCCCTGCCTTCTTGGGTTGCGGGAGGTTGAGATGGCAAGCCGGAAGGGACTGAGCTCACGGAGCTGGCAGCGCCCACTCCACTGAGGGGTCAGTCAGGCCCAGACTGCGCCGCACACAGGCTCTTTGATGTAGAGACTGTGGTGCCCTCCCCACGCGAGGGAACTGCATCCCCAAGCGGACGGCAAAACCTTCCTGACGTGGCAGCTCACTGTCTCTGTCATCTCTGTGGCTCTGTCTCTCCAAGTCCCTGTCTCTCCCCACACAGGCCACCTTGGATCCCCTGGATCTCTCTCTGTCTCTCGGTGTCTCCGGCTCTGTCTTATCCCTGACTCTGACCACCTTGCTCCCCCATCTCTCACTGCCCCTGCCNTTCCCCTCAGCACCCCCTCGTTTACCCACAGGGTGGGATGTGTCCTCACCTTCCCATCTCCCAGATGAGAACACTGAGGCCCAGGAGGCAAAGTCCCTTGTACAGTGGCCCACGGCAAGCCATCATCAAAGCTGGGATTCCACCACAACCAGCCTCCTTCGCTGGGCAGAGTGGACAGGATCTGAGAACCAGGGTGCTGCTCAGCACGGGGCCTCCCCGCACACATACGCCACCCCAGAGGAAGACCAGGGCATGCGGCCACCCAGTGTCTTGGCAGGAACGGGCCTCAGGGAAGACATGAGGTCATGACAACATGACGGTCACGCCGCTGGGACCTGGTCGTCTGCAAAAACCCTTCTTCCAAATACAGTCACATCTGAAGTTCTGTGTTCTCGTATCTCACAGGATCACCATTCAACCCACAGTCTCACTTGACAAGGATATGGAGTAACCTAAGCCTTGATGCTGGGAGGTGTGGCTGGGAGGCACCTCAAGGAGGGCTGGATCTTCCAAAGATNCCCTGATCTGTGATTTCCTGCGTCACCAAGTCAAATTACAGGTGTTTGGGTTAGTGACATAGCCCCCACACCGGCGAGTCGCACAGCGGCCAGCTGGCACTGGGCCCCAACGCAGACCCAGGCAACTCCCACTCTTGTGCCCCTTGTGATTCCTCCAGCCTGGTTCTGCCTTGGGTTCCGGGCCCACTGCAGATGAGAGGCCCCATCCAAGGGAGGGAATGTCTTCAGGCCCCGCAGGTCACTTCTGCTGTCAGAATCAGGAGGTGTGGGGTGCACGTGGGCTCCATGGTTTGGGGGACCTGGCCCCAGGCCCCAGTTCCCAAGGAGGAACACAGAATAAGGACTCACATTTCATTTACTTTATCTACCTTTTGGGCTTCCCAGGTGGCGCTAGTGATTAAAAACCCGCTTGCCACTGCAGAAGACACAGGAGACCCAGGTTCTGTCCCTGGGTGGGGAAGATCCCCTGGAAGGGCATGGCAACCCACTCCAGTATTCTCGCCTGGAGTATCCCGTGATGCAACTTAGACTCAAGGGCCTGAGGGTGGCATGCCCAGGGGTCAGGGAGGGGGACCCACCTTGCACGCGTGTCCCCTGCTGGTCAACCTGGAACACGGTGCTCGCCCACAGAGCCGGGAGCAGGGGGGCCAGCGTGGATACGCCCACTGGGAACTCAGGATCCCACAGGGTCAGCCTGAGCTTCACCACCACGCTTCCAGTCTGGAGAGACACGACCTGCAGCCTCAGCTTCCCTCTTCTGTACAAATCGGAAACGGCCGGCGGCAAGGAGGTGGCGACCTGGCCCGGGAGAGGCGACAGATGCTCAGATGGAGCTGACTTTTCCATCAAGGTCTTCACTGCTCACTGGGGCCCCCTAGCGGCACGTGGATGGTGCACAGAATCCACAGGTCCCTTTCATGACCAAGAGGGGCTCCCACTCACCCACCTCTTGGGGCAACAGTGTTGCTCCCCAGATGACTGGAGCCCTGGGAGAGTGGGCCGGGCCTCATCAGTCTTTCTGAGGATGCTGAGACCACGACAGTCAACTCCCCGTCCTGCAGCCCTAGATGCACAGCCCGCTCCCTGTGCCCCGGAAACCAGTGTGAAGGTTAACGTGTGTGAGAGAGACAGAGAGTTGGGTTGACTGGTGGACTGGTGGAATGACCAAGAGGAGCAATCTCATGGCTTTTTCACTGTCCTCTCTCCCTGGGCTGTATCCCCAGGAAACAGGCACAAATAGCCGCTCAGGGCAGTCTGTGCTGGAGCAAGGAGACCCCAAACCCTCCCCACCACTCCTGCACCCACAGGCCAATCACTGCTAAAACGTAGGAAGACTTCTCCAAGAAAGGTCAAAAACTGACCCCCGCCCCCGCAGGTGAACGCAGAGAGGCAACCCTCCTTCAGGGTGTCCCATTTCCACACATCCTGCAAGTAGAACTTGCAGAACTTCTTTCTTGCTCCAGAATATCTTTCCAAGACACGTGTGTGATGAACGCCTTGGGAGAGAGAGAGGATGGCCCCATCCAGAGCAAGGGCAGATCTATTCACTGTCTGATGTGGCAAAGATAACATCTCTTGGGAGCTCCCTGGTGGTCCAGTGGCCGAGACTCCAGGCTCCCAATGTAGGGGGCCTGTGTGCGATCCCTGATCAGGAAACTACAAGCCACATGTCACAGCAAAGTAGATATAAAAATAAAAGCAAATATATTCATCGGAAGGACTGATTCTGAAACTGAAGCTCCAATACTTTGGCCACCAGTTGCAGCAAGCCTATTCATTGGAAAAGACCCTGATGATAGGAAAGATTGAGGACAGGAGGAGAAGGGAGTGACAGAAGATGAGATGGTTGGATGGCATCATTGACTCAATAGACATGAGTTTGAGCAAACTGTGGGAGATGGTGAAAGACAGGGAAGCTTGGCTTGTTGCAGTTTATGGGGTTGCAAAGAGCTGGACACAACTCAGCAACTGAGCAATAGCAACAAATATTAAAAAAAAAAAAGATAAGGTCTCTTTCTGCAAGGTGTAGGCAGGTTTGCATGGGGATCATCAGCAGTGGTCAGAGGTCCTGCATGTGCGTCAACCACATGCAGAGGGAACCGGGGTCCCTCTGTGTCACCTGCTCGGGACTTGGGGTCCAGCAGGGGACCTGGCACCCATCTGAGGCTCATGCTGCCTGCTCTGCTGTGAGCATTGCAGTCCTTATCTCCGATCCAGGCATCTCGTGTCCTCTGCCAGTGTCCATCCAATAGTCCAACTTACTAGCTTGCAGGCAGGGCGAAATCCTAGACCTTTCATAGTTTCTGACAGTTCAGCATTTTATCCTTTTCTCCTACTCAGCTTATGAGGATAGATGGTAGTTGCTACTGGCCCTGTTCTACCAAGGCTTGTGCTGGTGACTCCCCTCAACCCCAGGGAGGGACGGATGCCTGGTAAATACTTCTTCAGTGAAGCTGTCCCTAAGCAGGAGGGCAGTGGCCCCAGAACCCCCAGATGGAAAGTTCAACAGAAATCCCAGCTAAGCCTTCAAGTGTTCCAGCCCATTTGAATCCAAGATGCTTTGGCCCCAAATCTAGGTAAGTTACCCATAAAAGGTGTATTCTGAGTAATTACCATGGGATTTGAGACTGCCGCCTCCCCAGCCCTGGTGACAGTTCCTCGTCCCACACCCGCACTGACCTCCCGTTGGGTTTCTGGCTTGGACCCTTGGAAGCCCCTCTCCCAGGCTTTACCTCGTGCATCAGTTGCTGGGAGAAGTCCTGGAACTCCGGGCTCCCACGGTCCAGCAGCCCCTCCGTCACGCTGCGGTTTAGGATCCTGACCGTGACTTCAAACACTCGGGCATCTGAGACACACAATAATGTGAGTTTGCTGAAATCCATGAGCTTTTCTGTTAACATTTTCCAATGTCCCTCACTCTTTGGAGGGGGAGGCTTTAGAAAACAGATTGAGGCATGAGTCTTAGCTTGGTGGCCACATTAGAAGAAACCAGCATAAGGAATATGACACGTCTACACTGGCATGATGGAAACTCAGACACAAACACACACCTTTAGAGCCGGAGCAGGGGAACGAGGTATAAATGTCACATAGGTCATAGCAGCAGGAACTGGTCAACCAGCCATGTAGGCTATGAAGACCCCTCCCTCCAGCAATTCCTCACGAGGTGTGGCCGCTGCTTTCCTTGGCCTGGATCACAAGTGCATGTCCCACCCTCTCAGGTGACCAGTTCATCCTGATTTGCCCAGGAGTTTCTGGTTTTCCCAAAATAAAATTCCCACCTCTCCAGGGCCCACTCCAGGGCAAAATGGTAGGATTGGTCACCCCACAAGGAAAGCATCTTTTCCTGTGGACATAAGCGAAGCTGGAAGCCTCAAGGTGGGATGTGGGAGCTTATGTACATCTCTTTCATTATCAGAAATGAAGCCCACACCCACAGCAGATGCTGCAGCAGCTCTAATGACCTACAGGCCACTCACACTTCTTTCCCACCCTGGCTCTCTCCACTAGCCAGCAAGGGCAGAATTTACCACCGCTGCACACACACAGCCCCAGAAACGTCCCCAAGGTGGAATAGTGCCCATTTCTAGACAAGGGCTCCTCTGAACCTTCTCCCATCTCAGCAAGAGAAACGAATGAACCTTGAGGCCCAGGATTCCTGAGCCCCAGCCCTGCCCACATCAGAGAGCCTCCCGAGTGGCCGGTATCCACCAGTGCTTGGGGAACCCAGATTCACCATAAGGCCCTGGGTCTCCATTGCTACAATAATCTCCACTGCCTCCAACATAGCAGGCTTGTACCAGTGTCAAATTAATTAGCTAAGACCTCTAAAGCCAATCAAGCATCTTAAAAAAAAAATGGCTCTGCAAATAGAAGGCATTTTTGCAATATAGAGAAGGAAAGAGAATCAGCTGGGGAATGAATAAGCTGGTAATCAGGAGTCTTCTGGAATCTTCCAAATTATCTATCCTGCATTGGAAGAGAGGGTAGAGGACACAGAGTCAGTGGGAGTTGGGGGGAGCTACGGGTTCCTGCTACAGGTCCTAGCAGAGATGAATTTGCGCTGGGATGTTGGCTCCATAAATGGTCATGTGTGAGGCAAGCTAGGGGGAGGTAGAGGGCAGAGGGTGGAATACAGAAGCCAGCAGGGACTCAGAAGGGCTGGGCCACGCCCAGGATGACCCACAGGGATGAGCCCCACCCATTCCTGTCTCCTCAAAGGGAAGCGAGTGACTTCCCCCCGCCATTTTCTTCATGGAACAATTTGAAAATAAAACAAGAGAAGACGGCACTAGTTTGGAGATTGGAGGTTTGTGCAAAGTCAAGGGTTTACATGTTTTGCATGGCTAGGGCTCCAGAGGCCCTCTGGGTAGGGACCTGTGCTGTGTGCCTTGACGATTTCGCATGAAATAGCCCTGAATTAGTTCATAAAGGTTATGAACCAATTCATAAGGTATGTTCCTTCCGTACCTCACTCATTCAGTCGTGGGCATTATCCCTGTGCATGAAACTGAGTCCCATAGGGTCTTTTCCTTTTTTCCTTTTTAAGTTTTTATTTTGTATTGTAGTAAAGTTGATTAACAATGTTAGGTTAGTTACAGGTATAGAGCCAAGTGGTTCAGTTATGCATATACATGTATCTATTCTTTCTCAAATTCTTGTCGCATTTAGGTTGTTACATAATATTGAGCAGAGTTCCCTATGCTCTGCAGAAGGTCCATATTGGTTATCCATTTTAAATATAGTCATGTATACATGTTTATCCCAAACTCCCAACATGTCCCTCCTCCCCACCCTTTCCTCATAGGGTCTTTCATGCAGGGATTTCTGCCCTTTGCCTGCTCAGAACCCTAGGCTGGGCTCCCCCCTTCTCTGGTCCCCAGAATGTCTCAGAGCCCATTGTCCCCACGCACACTTCCTTGTCCTGTTGAGAGGGGCCAGCCTAGGGGGGAACTCCCTCACCCCGGGGGCCAAATCTGACAGAAGTCTCTAGAACCCAGCTCCACTGAGAGCAGGCAGAGGGGAGGTGGCCAGTGTCAGCCACCAGTCAGAGTCGCATGGATGCTGGAATCCCCAATTCATGAATATGTTGTGTTTGTGTGGGGGAAAGTCTCTTTAGCTCTAGTTCACTTGGGGCCTCGCTCTATCTGACCGCTTCATGCATCCCTCAAACCCCAGAAAGATGAGGTCTCCAGAGAGCCCTCCTCACCCCCAGCGTCAGGACAGCCCTCAGTCAGGACGAGGTGCTAGGGAGCGGGGGAGCCTGTGCAGACAAGCAGGGCCGTGGCACTGCTCCAGGACACGGAGCCCACTGTCCCCCTCCCAGGAGGGGTGGGGTCGGGCCAGTGACCGCCCCTGCTCTGCTCACAGGAAGCACCATGATTTGAATCGCTGGGGCCAGCAGAACCGGACTAGACTGAGAAACTCACAGGGGATAAGGACTTTGGATGTGGCCTTACCGGTCCTGGCAGTGACCATGGCAGTGATGTTGGCCCTGCATGCCTGGTAGCTGGTCTTCACCCCATATCTCACTCCAGCCTCCAGCCCGGCCACCTCCAGACTCGTTCCAGGGGTGCTGGCACTCCTGAACAACTCTTCGCCCTGGTAAACCTGCACCCAGAAAGTGTGGTTCTGGGTGGAGTTTAAGCCCCAGGACACTTGAAAGCTGCTGCTGGTGACATTGAAGATCACGAGGTCTCTGATGGGAGGGTAATCTACAAAAGGGTAGAACAAGAAAGATGCAGAAAACATCGGAGGGAAGCAAAAGAAGCGAAAGTCAACAAGTGAACTAACATCAAACTGAGAAGCTGCTTCCCCGCAAAGGAAACCAGCCACAAAATGAAAAGGTAACCTACAGGCTGGGGGAAAATATCTGCAAATTATTCAATGATCAGGGGCTAATATCCAAAATATATATGAAATCATGCAACTCAATAGCAAGAAAAAATAATACTCCAATTTATAAGTGGACAGAAGATCTGAATAGACATTTTCCCAGAGAAGACATACAGATGGTCAACAGGTCCAAGAAAAGATGCTCAGTGTCACTAATCATCAGGAAATGGAAATAAAAACCATCCTGAGGTAGGAATTCATAGGTGTTAGAATGACTATTATAAAAAGGGTAAGAGATAATAAATATTGGTGAGGATATGGAAAAATGGGAAACCTCTGATGGTTTCAAGAGTGTATACTTATCTTCAAACTCATCGAGTCATGTGCATTAAATACATGCAACTTTTTATATGCCAATCACACCTCAATAAAGTGATTTTAAAATGTGAAAAAAAAAAGAAAAATGACAACCCCCATGCACTGCTGGTGGGAATATAAACTGGTGCAGCCACCATGGAAAACAGCCTAGAGTATCCTCAAGAAAAGAAAAATAGAACTACCATACAATCCAGTAACTCCATTCCTGGATGTTGATCTAAAGGAAACTAAATCACTCACTGAAAGAGACACCCCCATCCCCATGTTCATTGCAGCATTATGTACAATAACCAAACCATGGAAATAACCAAGCTGTTTTTGTAGCTGCGGTCAAAACACATTATGGTGCGTGATGGACAGAATTGTGTTCCCCTAAAATTCATGTGTTGGGATCCTAACTCGAAATGCCTCAAAATGTGGCTGTATTTGAGGATGGCAGAGTCTTTAAGAAGTTATTAAGTTAAAGTGAGGTCATTAGGCTAGATCCTAACCCACTGTGACTGGTGTCCTTACAGGAAGAGGCACTCAGGACACAGACATGCAGAGAGATGGCCCTGTGGGGACGCAGGGAGAAGACAGCCATCTGCATGCCAAGAGGCCTCAGAAGGTACCAGCCTGCCCACACCTTGATCTTGGACTTACAGCCTCCAGACAGAGAAGGTAAATGTCTGCTGTTCGTTGTGGTTGTTTAGTCATTCAGCCGTGTCTGACTCTTTGTGATCCCATGGATTGTAACCATGACTCCTCTGGCCATGGGATTCTCCAGGCAAGAATACTGGAGCAGGTCGCCATGCCCTCCTCCAGGAGATCTTCCCACAGAGGCTGAGCCCAAGTCTCCCGTGTCTCCTGCTTTGGCAGGCGGGTTCTTTATCACTGGGCCACCAGGAAAGCCTGACTGCTGTTCAAGCTCCCAGTTTGTGATGCATCTCATGGCAGCCTGAGCAGATTAACACATGGTGTGAGCTTTCTGAGCTACGTTTATCTCAACACAAAATCAAAGGGCCCGCTCTTCCGATTCACAAATGCTTCATCACTTGCCTTTGGACTTCTGCTTGGCTAATTCATCCCCAAAACAATGGCCCGGTAGGGAAGCAAGACCAGACAGAGTCAGGCTGAGGTGCTCTGTGTTCTCATATCGAAATTCATGTTTTAAAGAGCAACACTTGAATATAACAACCAAAATTTATTTTAATGCTCACATGGAATTAAATCCCTTTTGTGCGAGAAAAATTCTGGTTTTACAGCAAGCAACTGGGCAACATGAATTATACAAAAAGTAGGGTGGCTGAAAGTCTAGGCACCATCACTTTTACAGCAGAAGTCGAGTTGAATAAGAAAGAAGCAAGAAGGCAATTTTTAAAAATCTTTTGTAAAACCCTACTAGAGAATAAAGAATTAAAATATGCATTGTTCCCAAAGCCCTTCTTATAAGGATTCAGAGAATATATGTTTTCAAATATTATGAAAAAATGTCCTTTCAGACAAAGGTGTATGCTTCCTTTTAGTAAAAATTATCGCTGGCACAAGTCAACCATCTCCCTTTTTGCCTTGACTGCCAAGAGGCCAGGATCGGATCGAAGTCCCTCCCTTGCCCTGCAGCCCAGCCCTGTGTGTCCTCCCTGAGCTGCCTTTTAGAAACGGCAGTGTCCAGTGACTGTTCTTCCCCACCAGAAGCCCTTGCAAGTCTCCTCAAAGCAGAGAGTATAAACTAGTGGATGCTGGAGAGACATGTGAGCCCAGCTTCCCGCCATTTAAATTCCCACAGCTTCCTGAGACCTCTCCTTGCAGGAGGAGGAAGCCTGTACACGTCAGTTCTTTCACTGAATCATCCAGTGTTTTTCTGTGCCTTTGTCAGACAAAGAGTTTTCATTCTTTACAACACCATCTTTTGTTTCAGCTGAAGACTGGCCAACAGCTCAGACCCTGAGACCACAGGTCTCATTCCCACGTCCCACCCACTGGGCCTCTGAGTCAAGACAGTCACCTGCTGCAGGTCTAGCAACCCAGAGCTTTTAGGTCTGTCACCGGGAATGTGTCTCACTGAAAATGTAAGGAAAAGCTACATATTTCCTAAAAAGCTGCTGGAAGCACTGCATGATCTGATTCACGCAGTCACACCACACAACACCAAATGCATTTTCAGTCCCAAAGGTGGCAACTCAACACCCACCAAACAGGACAGTGGGGCTGAGAATGAGACGCGAGGCCTGGGCGGCAGCAGCCAGCTCCCACCAGGGCTCCGACCCCAATTCCTGGCTGTCATTCAGGCATCACTGGACATGGAACTGCNGTTTTCAGTCCCAAAGGTGGCAACTCAACACCCACCAAACAGGACAGTGGGGCTGAGAATGAGACGCGAGGCCTGGGCGGCAGCAGCCAGCTCCCACCAGGGCTCCGACCCCAATTCCTGGCTGTCATTCAGGCATCACTGGACATGGAACTGCAAACAAATCCATGTTAAGGGCTTGCGTGTGGCCCTTTACAAGCACATGCTACAGACAGTGTCTCCAGGGCTGAGGGAAATTAAAATAGAAAGTGTCCCCTAGTTCTTGGAGAGAACTCCCAGGGGCTGAGAGTATCAGGCTGGCCGGAGACACATTCACTGGTGGTTTGTTTTTTTTTTTAAGATTTTTTTTTTTCTCCTGGCCTTGCTATGTAGCATTCGGAGTCTTAGGGATTGACCCAGGGATTGAATTCATGTCCCCTGCAGAAAGTGCAAAGTCTTAACCACTGGACCACCAGAGAAATTCCCATCTTCACTGTTTAAATTAAGATACCATGGGTCCCTGGGTCACTTGGAGCCATCAACGGCCATTTCGATGACTGTCAACCCTCAGAAGCTGCCGTCTATCTATCCATGGTTCCCACGGTGAAGATGCCGTGGGAACATGGCCCTCTCATCCACAGACATAAATCCCCGCTGCAGACCATCCTACCTCATTTGTGTTGTGGCTCAGTTGCCCAGGCATGTCCAACTCTGTGACCCCATGGACTGCAGCATGCCAGGCCTCTCTGTCCCTCTGCTGCGGCTGCTGCTGAGTTGCTTCAGTCGTGTCCGACTCTGTGCGACCCCGTAGATGGCAGCCCACAAGGCTCCCCCATCCCTGGGATTCTCCAGGCAAGAACTCGGTCCCTCACCATCTCCCAAATGGTGAGGTATAGCTTTCTCCAATGGAGACATTTGCCATTATCCAGATTTGACTGTGTTTGACCAACTACAGTGGCAATTTCATACAGTTTGATGTTTATTGAGTACCTACTGTGCCCCCAGGCAGTGACGGAAATAAAGATGGGTTAATGTCCACAGCAATACCAGACTCATGCATGAGATGTGCAAGCCAGTGTGGCTGGCATCATATCAGCAGAGGGGATGCAGAGTTTGGGAGCACCCCTCCCGTGACTCCATCACACTGCTGGCCACGCCATTGGAGACACACTTAGAGATGCTGGTGGCTGAGTGCTGTTGCACAGGACATGTCATACCACACAGCCTTGCCAACAATACCAGGGACTACTATGATCCCATCTTACAGAGGAAAAACCTGAGGCCTAAAAAGATCAAGGAGAAAGTAAGCGGCAAAGCTGTCTAATAACCAATGACAAAGCTCCCCCCTGCCCTGTGCTGTACTTCTAAATGATCCCATCACCAGGAACAGACCAACCTCCAAAGACAGCAGCTCCTGATCCCTAGAACCTGCAAATGTGACCTTATTTGGAAAAAGAGTCTTTTCAGGGGTGATGAAGTTAAGGGTCTTGAGAAGAGGTGGTCCTGGATNGTACTTCTAAATGATCCCATCACCAGGAACAGACCAACCTCCAAAGACAGCAGCTCCTGATCCCTAGAACCTGCAAATGTGACCTTATTTGGAAAAAGAGTCTTTTCAGGGGTGATGAAGTTAAGGGTCTTGAGAAGAGGTGGTCCTGGATTATCTGAGTGGGCCCTCAGTGCAATCACACGATGGGAGAGTGGGCGCACACACAGAGGAAGAGACCACGTGAAGAAGGAACGGAGGAAGTGAAGATGCTGCGTCAGCCTCGAAGGTGGGAGTGATGTGGCCACAAGCCAAGGACTTCGTGCTCCCCCAGAAAGAGGGACGTACAAAGCAGGGTCTCCCTAGAGCCTCCGAAGTGGACCTGCCCTGCCAACACCTCGACCTGGACCCAGGGATAAGGATGACGGGTTTCTGCCCTTCAGAACTGTGGGACAATGAATCTCTGTTGCTTTAAACCCCTAGGTTTGTGGTGCTTCATGATAGCAGCACCAGAAAATGAATCCACCTCCCCAGTCTAAGTAGTTCTCAAGGCAGCTGTTGGCGAGACAGCACAGCTGGTTGGAAAGTTCTCCGTGTTGCTGCAAAACCAGCCAACTTCTGACACGCTAAGGCTACTCCCTCCCTCTTCTGGAGGGCAGACCTTGAGATACTGTAAGCTGGAAATAATCTGTCGTTTCTGACCCTGCCACCTTCCCTCTGACTTGGATTTCAGTTCATCCGCCAGGACACTTTCTGTCGCTGCCCCGTCTCGGCAGTGCCCCTTCCTTTTAAAATGTGGTCCCAGAAAATAAATCAGTCAATTTTCGACTGTGAGTGATCCCAGGGTACCCCTGCCCTGTGGCCCTCCCCAGGCTACAGCTGTGAACCTGGATTCAGGAGTCGACGCTGATCTCAGTGAAGCACGTTAGATTCTTGGTGTCCACGGGTCTCAGCCCTTGTTTTTTCCAGGCAGCCCTGACCCATGTCTGGAGGGCCAGGAAGGTTGATGCCTGCGCCACGGCCTCTCCCACGTCTCCCGTGTCAGGCTCCACTCCTCTCTAACCCCTGGACCTCTCAGTTGGACCCCTGCACCTTGTAAAGGTAGAAATACTGAAGACTGGAGCCAAGGTGTTGAGGCTTCAACTGTCAAAATCCTGACTGCAGGTCAGGCTTGTGAACTTGAGTGGCTGTCTTTGGCAGCCTGCCTTCCTCAAGCAGCAGACCCAGAACAGTTATTTACCAAGATGCACACCATCATCAGGCCCCAGCTGGGAAGGGACCGTGTTGAAGGGGGTTAAGATGACCCTTGAATCCAGTTCCATCTATCCTAAATGCAGAACACGTTCCTGGAACATTAAGTGCAAACTGGGCAATATCTCTTACAGTTTTTGTTTTGTGTAAGAATCCAGCTGCTCCGTGTGTCATTAATTGGGTGACTAATTTCACAAGAAAAGCATCTGAGATTTGTGCTGTATTTTCCATGGATTTGTACCTCTAACTCGTTCCAGCAGATAGCTCATTTATTATATTAGCTTCTAAATTTAAAACATGTGCTGTTTCCCTTAGCCATATACAATTGGAATTCACTCTAAATTTCTGATCTGGAGACACTAGCTATGTCTTTCCTGCCCTGTTGGAAGTGAATCTGGGGCCGTGTGCTTTCTCTATTTACGTTCAGCTGTCAGGTGGCCCTTTATCTTGAGGGAAACTTACAATGCAGCAGCATGGCAATTTGGCAGCATTTCTCTCTGTAAATGGAGCCTGATGTTTTTGCAGATGCCTGAGCAGATGACCATCCCAACCTTCTATGTTCATTNGGACAACCTGCGTGGAGCCGGGAGTTTGAGATGTGCAATTCTTAGCAAGTCAGGGTTGTGGTGGGGGGAGGGGCATAAGATCCCAGGCGAGTTGGGCCTGGCAGAGTTAACGGTGTTCAAGGGTGCAATTAAGTGTTTGGCAGGTTCTGTGTTGAGTGATCTGATTTATTGATACATTCCAGGGATATCTCCGCACCGCAGTGAACCGGGCGGGGGGCTGTACGCTTCCCGGGAGCGGCCAGCGGCGGGCGCGGGCGGACGGGTCTGGGGCTGGCGTCTTGCCCCGGGTGTCGGTGCTGTGCGGAGCGGAGGCCACACCTGCACCTCATTTGCTTGCGAGCAGCGCCATGACCCGCCTGCTGATGGGGCGCCTTCGCTTTCATCCTCGGGATTATGACAAGTTATTAATTGCCACCATTAGCCGCAGCAGCCTGCCCGAGATCTCTGCTGCTCTCTGGAGGTGAGAAACTGCGCTTGTGGATGCGGAGGGAAGAAGCTCCGAGCAGTGCGGGGCAAACAGAGCAACAATCTGCCCAAAAGGGATTGTGAGACGGTGAATAATTTATTAGAAAACATTTTTCTTTGTCCTTCCCACAGACCCACAAATCCTCCCCAAGCGCTCTTTACCAGCCTTGCAGATAATGTACTTACACATCTCAGAGCCTGCTAAATAGACTGAAGAGGCCATTGGGTTCACCCTCCACTTCGCAGCTGCCAGGGCCGCGCAGACCCGGCCCGCAGCCTCTGCCAACCGCCTACTGGTGGAGGCCAGGGCACTAGACTCGTTTGCAGAGGCAGATAGGAAAAAGCCACGCGAGGCCCCC
>SJYV01025517.1:0-10981 GCA_006410875.1 Neotragus pygmaeus
TGATGAACAGGGAGGCCTGGTGTGCTGCGATTCATGGGGTCGCAAAGAGTTGGACACGACTGAGCGACTAAAATGAACTGAAGTAGGTATAAAGTGGTACCTAATTGTAGTTTAGGTTTCCATTTCTCTAATAACTTCTGAGCTCAGCATCTTTCCATGTGTTTGTTGGTTATTTCTATGTTTCTGAGAACTGTCTATTCAAATATTTTAATTGAGTTGTCATTTTATAGTTTTATGCTGAATGCTTTATGCTTTTCAGATAGTAGACATTATCAAATAAAGAATTTGCAAATATTGTATCTCATTCTGAGTTGTCCTTTCATGATAATATCTTTTAGGCACAAACATTTTTAACTTGATATACTTCAATTTATAAATATTTTTTCCCTGGTGGCTCAGACGGTAAAGAATCCACTTGTAATGCGAGAGACCTGGGTTCAATCCCTGGGTTGGGAATATTCCCTGGAGGAGTGCACGGCAACCCACTCCAGTATTCTTGCCTGGAGCATCTCCATGGACAGAGAAACCTGGCGGGCTACAGTACATGGGGTCACAAAGAGTTGGGCAAGACTGAGCTACTAAGCACATGACATGAGGTAGGGGTCCAATTTCATTCTTTTGAATGTGGATCCAGTTTCCCAGTACCTATGTTGAAAAGATGATTCTTTCAACCATTGAATTGTTTTGACAACCTTGTTATTAATAGGTTNAGAGTTGGGCAAGACTGAGCTACTAAGCACATGACATGAGGTAGGGGTCCAATTTCATTCTTTTGAATGTGGATCCAGTTTCCCAGTACCTATGTTGAAAAGATGATTCTTTCAACCATTGAATTGTTTTGACAACCTTGTTATTAATAGGTTGATTATAAATATATTGGTTTTTTCTGGATTTTCTATTTTGTTCTGTTGATCTTTGTGTTTATGCCAAAACTACAGAGTCTCAATTGTTGTAGCACTGTACTAGCTTTTAAAATTGGAAAGTGTGAGTTCTCCAACTTCTTTGTGCCAATATCATCTAAAAATTACAGTTTTATAGACTACATATCCATCAACTGTGTTTACTTGTATTTTAAAATATAGAAGACAAAAAGAGTGACAAAAATACACTTATACTTTTATATGTATACCTGTGTGTTGCCTTAATGATTGTCTTCATTTCTTAATGAGGACTGGAGATATTGTCTAATGTTCTGTCCTGTCATTTCATTTCTTTCAGATACTCACTTTAGTATTCCTTAGAGGTCAGGTCTGCTAGCCATAAATTCTCTCATTGTTTTTGATTATCTAAAAATGTCTTAATTTTCCAATAATTTTTGAAGAATAATGTTGCCAGATAGAGAAATCTTCATTGCAAAGACTTTTCTTTCACCTTTTAGTGTCATTTCACAGCCCTATGTACCCCTTGCTTTCTGATGAAAATAAAATTAATCTTAGAGGATCCCTAACACATGATGAGTTACTCCTTTCTCATTGGTTTCAATTTTCTCTTTTCTTTGGATTTTAGCAGTTTAATTATAATATATCTAGATATGGATCTTATTTTATTTTACTTGGAGTATTTTATGTTTTTCGAATGTATATATTAATTTTGTTCAGCATATTTAGGAAGTGTTCAGTAATTATTCCTTCACTATATTTTCTATCCCCTTGTCTCTTTCTTCTGTTTCTGGGACTCTACTTTTCATATGTAGATATTGTTGATGGTGTCCCACAGGTATCTAAGTTTCTGTTCACTTTTCTTCATTATTTTTTCATTCTAAAAATTTCATATTAAATAATTTCAATTGACCTATCTTCATATTTGTCATTTTTTCTTTTCCCCAGCCTGCTCAAATTTACTATTGAGTCCCTTTAGCAAATTTTTGAACTTAGTTATTGCACTTTTCAATGACAGAATTTTTATTTTCTTCTCTTCAAAACTTCTCTCTTCATTGATGTCTTCTTTTTGGCAAAATGCTATACTCACACATATTTTAGATCTTTAGAGATGGCTTCCTTTAGCATTTTTAATGTATTTAAAATGGCTGATTTAAATTCTTTGTCTAATAAATCTTACCTCTGGCCTTCTTCAAGAATGGTTTCTATTGATTCCTTTTTTTTCCTGTTTCTTTATAGGGCTCATATTTTTTGTTGAAACAGTTTACATAATATAGTGTTAAATAACACTTACGTTGTTAAATAATATAAAACAGCATTTTATATAATAACTATGCTGTTAGTGCTGCTTGTTGTAGTTGTTTTTGCTTTTGTTTTAGTGATCTTTCTGAACTAATTCTGTAACAGCAATATTCTTTTCCAAAGGTGAGTGTGAGTCTGTTTAGTTCACTTAATGGTGAAGAAACAGTTGGACAGAGATTTCCTTAAACACTTGCATCCAATATGTTTTCCAGGCTTTGCTGAGAGGTTCAGTGTGTGTTGATGTACACACTGACTACTACTCAGTGCACACTATTGAGTCAGGCAGTTGACGAATCTGCCTTAGCCTCCATTTCCTGTTTGAGGATACTCTAGGTTAACCAGGCATGAGAGTCTAAGGCCTTCTCAAGTCTTTTCTGAGCATATACACAGGTCTGAGCATGTGTACAGCCCCTGGTACGCACACAGCCTGAAACATATGCATAATCTTCAAAATTCCAAGGACTTTGTCTGAGCTTTACACAAGCCCCTATTAAACATCTAATTCCCCAGCTTTTCCTTTCAGATTGTCTTGTTATAGTCTATTGTTTGCTCCAGGTGTTACCTACCTCCTTTGGCATCCATGGACTCAAACATACCAGTACTTTTTTGACAAATGCCCACAAAGAAAAGCTTTTTTCACTGATTTAGCATTGAGTCAGATTAAGTAAAAGTACCATTGCAAGTGGAGTATTCTGGGAAATCACCAAACAGGTCAGATGTCTGAAAATAAGAAGACAGAAGGAGCTCCAACCTCATTCTGCCCCCTCTGGTTGCTGCCAGTTCATTACTTTTCACCAAGAAAATAATAAAGAAATAATAAAGAAAAATGAAAATAAATGAATTACTAATTGGACTTAAAACTACAAATATGATCCCTGGGTTAGGAAGATTCCCTGGAGAAGCAGAAGGCTTAGCCCACTCCAGTATTCTGGCCTGGAGAATTCCATGGGCCACGGGGTCACAAAGGGTTGGACACGACTGAGTTAGATTTTTACTTTCATNGAATGAATGTGAATGAATGAATGAAAGGATGAGGGAGAGAGGTCAGCATTTGCAATGGCACATTGCATTTTGGGAGTATAAATGTCCCATATGTAAAGTGGTAGCCAAGGATGGAGGTGGGGAAATGCTAGGAGTAGAGTGTGCAGCATTGTTCAGAGGGCCTGAAGACTGAGCAGTGAGGATGACAAAAATTCTACACACACAGGGCATAGCTTCAAGATGAGTATTTGGTTGATCCTAGAGTTTTGGTTAAATTTGTTGCATATTGATTTGCTTGCTATGACTCCCAGAAAGTAAAGTGACAAACAGCCAGATGGGTGTTGAGGGGAGCCAGGGCAATCCACACACCTGTCTGTTGGCAAATGCTGAGTCTGTTTGGAAAACTTTCTCCATATTCAAATAGCAGAGGCAAGAAAAATCGCACAGAGCTTATCAAGATGTTCTACAGAGTGAAGAAAAAGGAACATCTTCTTGATGACCTAGAATAAATGAACTTCTGAAATCAGGACAAAATTTTAGAAAATGATTCAGTTCAGTTCAGTTGCTCAGTCATGTCTGACTCTTTGCGACCCCATGAATTGCAGCACGCCAGGCCTCCCTGTCCATCACCAACTCCTGGAGTTCACTCAGACTCACATCCATTGAGTCACTGATGCCATCCAGCCATCTCATCCTCGGTCGGCCCCTTTTCCTCCTGCCCCCAAACCCTCCCAGCATCAGAGACTTTTCAATGAGTCAACTCTTCTCATGAAGTGGCCAAAGTACTGGAGTTTCAGCTTTAGCATCATTCCTTCTAAAGATATCCCAGGGTTGACCTCCTTCAGAATGGACTGGTTGGATCTCCTTGCAGTCCAAGGGACTCTCAAGAGCCTTCTCCAACACCACAGTTCAAAAGCATCAATTCTTTGGCGCTCAGCCTTCTTCACAGTTCAACTGTTACATCCATAGAAAGCAATTTGGCAAAATATACTTTGAGTTCTAGAAAATATTCTATCATTGACTCCTCAATTTCATTTTTATTCCCTCCCAAAATATCAGAGATATACAAAGTTATATGTGCATATGTATGTATGAAATAATCACAGCAAAATTTATAATTGTTTAAAATAATTCTAGGTTCATATGTTCTAATACCAATGAAAATAAATAATTTGGCATATTCATATAATTTTGTTATTCAGTCCTTGAAAACATTATATCAAAGGATAGCTAATAAAATTGGAAAGCTATCATGCTATATTTTTAAGTAAAAAAATAACAGATCTGAGTTTTGTAAAAAAATTTTGATTACCAAAAATCCTATAGATCTATAAATCTATACATCTATAGAGTAATAGAGAAATGTACTATTGTTAGTAATTATCTTGGCATAAAAGGACTTCAGGTAAATTTTATTTTTTAAAATGCATTTTTAGTTTTTAAAATTTTATATAATAAGCATGTATTAGTTTATACTCATAAAAGTTAAACACCTGCTTAAATGTCTGGTAACTGTTCATGAAAAATAGAATTAAGATTAGTGTTTCAAACATGTATATTTTCTCCCTGTCTTTGAGGATCCCTTTGACATAAGAGTGCTGTATGATAACGAGTAGATCTATGGCGACAGTAAAATAATAAAAAGAAAAGAGTGGGATTATTTTGCTGGCTAGACCAGAATGAATCACCACCCACATGGACAAAGGCTGCAGGCAGGTAGCTGCACTTTCCTGGCAGTGCCCCACGAGGGCCAGCAGGTGAGGAAATCCAGGTTGTGGTGGCCCCAGAACTGAACCAGCATTTTAGCTGGAATTTTCCAAACAAAGATGATCGTTTACTTGGTGGGGACTCATATGTGGGTGCTGTGCCCAAGGAGAATGAGAGACAAAGAGGCTCAAGGAGACATATGGTGACCTTTGATGTTCACATTGAATCCTGCAGAAAATAAGAAATAAGCAGCTAATGCCCCTGAGAAGTCAACTGTTACATTCTTTCAACCCTCATCTCCAAGCATGGGGACTGCTTCATTACCGGTCAGTTATACTCAGCACTGCAAATCTAGCACTGGAACAAGGGGAATATGCTTCCCATTTAAAAAAAAAAAAGAAAAGAAGTGCTAATCGTCTTCCAAATATTCTATGTACTGAGTACAATGAGCTCTGCATTAAAGCATATTTTGCCTCTAATGGGCAATTCCCTGTCTTAACCAATTTCTTCGAAGTGATTCTGTGTAATAGAACTCAGCACTTATTTTTAAAAACTCCAGTTAAAATCCCATATTTGGGCTCTGCAACTGATCTTTAGGGTAAATGCAAAATAGGAGTTCTATTGCAACTCTTTGGATTTTATGCAGTAATTTTTCTTAAACCATTTCATTAAGGTTTAAAATGCATACTAGCAAGTAAAAGATGATAATAGATGAAAAAAAAATTACACTTTATTTTCTGAAGAAAGTTAAGGACTTCAGGGAATGAAATGATGTTGATCAAAACACTGAAATCTATTAGCTCACTGCTTGTTTATAACCAAAATGAAATGGAGGGAGGAAGGAGTTCCCACTGTCTAGTACTAACGAAAATGAGTTTTCTGTGTGGCTTTCACTCTTTATTTTAGGATGTCACATTATCTGTGTTGCTTTCACTCTTTATTTTAGGATGTCACATTATGATAACTAGAGAATAGAAGAGGGTAATGAACATATAAGAAGGATACAACCAATTTAAGCTTCATTTCTGGGATGAGAAAGACATATCAGGCAATTTGAAGAGTCCTATCATAAGGTGGCATACTACACACAACACATAAGAAATACTGATTCATGAAAGACTATATAAAATTAGAATACAAGACTTTGATTACAAAAAATTCTACTGGGGAATTTAATGTGTCTCTTTCAGAATCCTATATCTAGTGAAAATATAGATAATTATGTAGGGAATTTGAGTAACATAATCAAGAAATTCAATACATATGTACAAAACTTTTTCCCTAAAAATAGCAAAAATACTTTTTTGGTGTGTGTCCATGGAATATATACCCAAATCAGTCACATACTTGATTATAAAGATTCTTATATTTTAAAAGTAGAATTGTTACTGGTAAAACATTCTTATAATTCAATGAATTAGAAATAAGTGTTACTAATAAAAAAGGTAATCAAAATTGTGATCATTGGGTAAACTAAGAAACTCACAAAAAATTACCTAGCAAAGGAAATCAAAACAGTCATCTCAAATGAATCACTGAATCAGACAGATCATTGATGGATGCAAAAACATTGGCTAAAAGAATGTTGGAAACAGGAGATTCACACAGTTCTCAAGTGTTGCCTCATAGGTTAAAAACTAATTACAGAATTAAAACTATACTTTTACAGTGGAAGTGAGAAATAGATTTAAAGGACAAGATCTGATAGATAGAGTGCCTGATGAACTATGGAATGAGGTTCGTGACATTGTATAGGAGACAGGGATCAAGACCATCCCCATGGAAAAGAAACACAAAAAAGCAAAACGGCTGTCTGGGGAGGCCTTACAAATAGCTATGAAAAGAAGAGAGGCGAAAAGCAAAGGAGAAAAGGAAAGATAGAAACACCTGAATGCAGAGTTCCAAAGAATAGCAAGAAGAGATAAGAAAGCCTTCCTCAAGAATCAGTGCAAAGAAATAGAGGAAAACAACAGATGGGAAAAACTAGAGATCTCTTCCAGAAAATTAGAGATACCAAGGGACATTTCATGCAAAGATGGGCTCGATAAAGGACAGAAATGGTATGGACCTAACAGAAGCAGAAGATATTAAGAAGAGGTGGCAAAATACACAGAACTGTACAAAAAAGATCTTCACAACCAAATAATTATGATGGTGTGATCACTCACCTAGAGCCAGATATCCTGATTGTGAAGTCAAGTGGACCTTAGAAAGCATCACTACGAACAAGCTAGTGGAGGTGATGGAATTCCAGTTGAGCTCTTTCAAATCCTAAAAGATGATGCTGTGAAAGTGCTGTACTCAGTATGTCAGCCAATTTGGAAAACTCAGCAGTGGCCACAGGACTGGAAAAGTCCACTTTTCACTCCAATTGCAAAGAAAGGCAATGCCTAAGAATGCTCAAACACCTGCACAATTGCATTCACCTAACACGCTAGCAAAATAATAATAATGCTCAAAATTCTCCAAGCCAGGCTTCAGCAATACATGAAATGTGAATTTCCAGATGTTCAAGTTGGTTTTAGAAAAGACAGAAGAACCAGAGATCAAATTGCCAACATCTGCTGGATCATCGAAAAAGCAAGAGAGTTCCAGAAACACATCTATTTCTGCTTTATTGACTATGCCAAAGCCTTTGACTGTGTGGGTCACAATAAACTGTGGAAAATTCTGAAAGAGATGGGAATACCAGGCCATCTGACCTGCCTCTTGAGTAACCTATATGCAGGTCAGGAAACAACCGTTAGAACTGCACATGGAACGACAGACTGGTTCCAAATAGGAAAAGGAGTACGTCAAGGCTGTATATTGTCACCCTGCTTATTTAACTTATATGCAGAGTACATCATGAGAAACTCTGGGCTTGAAGAAACACAAGCTGGAATAAGATTGCCGGGAGAAATATCAATAACCTCAGATATGCAGATGACACCACCCTTATGGCAGAAAGTGAAGAGGAACTAAAAAGCCCCTTGATGAAAGTGAAAGTGGAGAGTTAAAAAGTTGGCTTAAAGGTCAACATTCAGAAAACAAAGATCATGGCATCTGGTCCCATCACTTCATGGGAAATAGATGGGGAAACAGTGGAAACAGTGGCAGATTTTATTTTGGGGGCCTCCAAATCACTGCAGATGTTGACTGTAGCCATGAAATTAAAAGACGCTTACTCTTTGGAAGTAAAGTTATGACCAACATAGATAGCATATTAAAAAGCAGAGACATTACTTTGCCAACAAATGTCCATCTAGTCAAGGCTATGGTTTTCCCTGTGGTCATGTATGGATGTGAGAGTTGGAATGTGAAGAAGGCTGAGCACCAAAGAATTGATGCTTTTGAACTGTGGTGTTGGAGAAGACTCTTGAGAGTCCCTTGGACCACCAGCAGATCCAACCAGTCCATTCGGAAAGAGATAAGCCCAGGGATTTCTTTGGAAGGAATGATGCTAAAGTTGAAACTCCAGTACTTTGGCCACCTCATGCAAAGAGTTGACTCACTGGAAAAGACTCTGATGCTGGGAGGGATTGGGGGCAGGAGGAGAAGGGGACAACAGAGGATGAGATGGCTAGATGGCATCACCCACTTGATGCACATGAGTCTGGGTGAACTCTGGGAGATGGTGATGAACACGGAGGCCTGGCGTGCTGCGATTCATGGGGTCATAAAGAGTCGGACACGACTGAGTGATTGAACTGAACTGGGAGATATTGGGGGCAGGAGGAGAAGGGGACGACAGAGGATGAGATGGCTGGATGTCAGCACCAACTCAATGGACATAAGTTTGGGTGAACTCTGGGAGTTGGTGATTGACAGGAGGCCTGGTGTGCTGCAATTCATGGGGTTGCAAAAATTCAGACACGACTGAGCGACTGAACTGACTGATCATTATTAACTTCAGTAAGAAACCTTTTCTGACTCCTTCATCTATTCCCATTTCACCTGCAGTAGCTTATAATCCATACATTATTTCTCCACGTTTTATTTTGAGCAATCACATCTTATATCTCTCTCTCTTTGGATTTTAAGCTTCCTGATAGAAGGCATTGTTGTTATTGTTCAATTGCTAAGTTGAATCCGACTCTTTGCGATCCCATGGATTGCAGCATGCCAGGATTCCTGACCTTCACTGTCTCCCAGATTTGGCTCAGATTCATGTCCATTGAATCAGTGATGCTATCTAATGATGTCATCCTCTGCTGCCCCTTCTCCTGCCTCGATCTTTCCCAACATTAGGGTCTTTTCCATCAGTCAGCCCTTCCCATCAGGTGACCAAAGTATTGGAGCTTCAGCTTCAGCATCAGTTCTTCCAGTCAATATTCAGGCTTGTTTTCCCTTAAGATTGATTGGTTTGATTTCCTTGCTGTCCAAGGGACTCTTAAGAGTCTTTTTCAGCAGAACTATTCGAAAGCATCAATTCTTCAGGACCTAGCCTTCTTTATGGTCCAACTTTCACATCTGTACATGACTACTGGGGCCTTTGTTGGCAAAGTGAAGTCTCTGCTTCCTGTATCAGAAGTATCTGGCAGGTACCTAGCATCATCCGTGTTTTCTGAATGAATAATAAATGGACATGCAGAAAATAGATTCCTGAACACTTTCTAATTCTTCCCCATCTTTTTGGCTGTCAACCTAAAATTCCTTAATAATACTGAGTTCTTTACATTCCTTCCATCAAACATACCTAATTTTGTTTCAAACATACCTAATTTTCCTCTATGTATTAGCTTGTGGGGCAATGAAATTTTATAAAAAAGTTGAAGAAAATGTACTTAACAGGCTGAGTTCTCTCTGAAATATATAATTGGGCCAAAACCAAAAGAAACAACAAAACTGACATGGTCTTCTGATCTGACCAAGATGACAACCATTCAGGTTCCTGTAGGCCACAAAGTAAAAATGTGGCTCCAGCTCTTGTACTTAGCCATGCACACTGAGCAAAGTAGGTGGAGAGTGAGCAGTTTCCATTTCAATCTGTGTGGTATAGACACAGCATGAAGTTGTTACATTTTGTTTTATTGTTTGCTTGGAGAATTCGTTTTTCTGTTTTAATAATACGTTAAGACGGTTTGATGATGGATGGGGTTTCAGAACTCTTAATCAGCTTGCCATGATAACTAGGGTAAACTGAGCATGTGCAGACACAACAGAGATGAGGAGAAATGTTACTTAACAGTGAACCTGCTAATAGCACTTATTATATGCTTTCAAATTCTGTTTCTTTAATTCTGCAAGATTTTCCATCCTCTTCGCCTGTACTTTTTTATTCGTATTTCGTTCATTTGATTCTACTTTTATATGTTCATAACTGACTTCAACGCCTGTATTTAGAAATTCTACTTTCATTTGAATAGGAAGTTGCTATTCATTCTTAGTAAGGTCAAAGGAAAAAGTATCTACAGCTGAATATGTGTGCTTGACAAAGTCAAAAAGTGAAATGAAATGTAGGGAAAATATCCAAAATGAGAATGAAAAGGAATACACCAGTGCAGGGAATTGAAAGTGGCCTGGGTTTTATATGTCTGATCTGTGTAATTTCTCCCTATTACCATTATTTTCATCAGCCTGTGTATAATATATATATATATATATATACATATGTTGCATAATTTGTTATCAGAAAACTGTGAGAGAATTTAAAGCATGCAGTAGAGAGTTAGGGGCTAAGTTCAGTTCTGACATTCATTTTCTGTCCTGGGCAGTCAAGGGTTCAGATCACAGAACCTAGAGAGACCATTTATCCAGAGTGTGATAATGGGTCATGGAGAGACAAAGCATAAAGGATAAAGAAGCAGAGTCCTGTCCCTGACCAGATGCAAACTTGGAAAGAAGCTCTGATAGTTTCTGCCAAAAGAGCAATACTGTAAGGAACAGGCGTGTTTCCAAATGGCCGAACAGCCAGCCCTAATCCAACTGCCATGTACCCACAACGCCCATTAAAGTTTGGTGCCCAGCAGTGTTGATCCTGCGCCAACTGTGAAGTACTGCAGCTCTGCTTCCAAAGAGCAGCATGATTATTTTGAACTCCTCTTCTACTAACCACCACCCTAATTAATTGTTCCTTCAACTGCTATGTAAAATTGTAAAAGAAATAACCGGCTTACTATAGAAAAAAAAAA
>SJYV01025521.1:0-13764 GCA_006410875.1 Neotragus pygmaeus
TAAATATATATATATATATATATATCTTTTATTTTAAATCATTCAGTTTTATAGTTATTCCTCACCTCAACTACAGGAAGGAAATTGTTACACACTTATTATAGACGATTAATCTAAGATACAGGGAGATTAAGGTACTATGCCTGTGGTCACACTGAGTCACACACATTTTAATCGAAATTAAAATGCACAGCTCTGAGTTCCCAGGCCATTGCTCAGCCCCTTGAGCTATGCCACTTTGCACTATAAATTGTCCCTATAATTTAAAAAATTTATAATGTCTCATCAATTTGCATATCCGAGTATGAATTATAAACATTAAAATTGGCTACAACTCCTCATCACCCAATTATTAACAAGAAGCACCTAAAAGGTCAAAATCATGAAAGACCAAAGTAAATTATAAATGTTCACCTTTTGCTAAACACTGTGAATACAATGCAACATTATTCTTTGCTTTTCTGACACTAGGAGATAATTCAAAACTTTTTTTATTCATCGTAGTTGACTGTGAATTATTAGAAGAAATCAAAATGGTATTCTAAAAATTATTTTAGTATGATTCAGACTTGATATCATCTTTAGATACCAAGTATTAGGGGTAAATACTTATGAACATATAAGTCACTAATAAGATATACTCTGTCAAATTAAAATCAGCATAATTTTTAAAAAGCCAGTAATATATAAAAGAATTCTATATCAATATAACTTGTATTAGGCACTAATGAAATACATTGTGATTTAGAATTTCTTGATTTCTATGGACATTTCCTATGTAATAAGGAATTTTCCATGATTTTTTATCATCAGCTGAAGTTTTCATTCTTTGTCCTGTTATGGTTCCATTGTCTGACATCTCACAGAAACAGAACCAATTAACCATAAAGCACTGATAAGAATACCAACTCAAAAAGGTTGTTAAAAGACCATGGAAAATTTAGGATCTTTTTTGAAGAGGCTGGTAGTCTCACTGAAACCTATAATTAAAGAGTGTGTAATTCTGTTTGTGTGTTTGTTATACAATTCTACTAGTCTAGATTTAAAGAAACATGGGACCGTACAGTGGATTACAATGAAAAAGAACTTTTATTCTTCAGTTGGTGATAATAAAGCATAACTCCTAAGGGAGGGACTTTTTTCCCATAGTATTTGTACCACCTTCTTTTAAAATGCTACTAAGTGTGAAATTAGTGCTGTCCCTCAAAGTGCATAAGATTAATTGTTAGTAATTGAACACAGTTTGGGGGCTAATTATGTAAAAATTGATATTAAAGAATGTGACCAAACTGATTGAGTTTTACAGTTTGCATTTTGTTTTCAAATTACATGAGTTGAAAGGCAATGGTAAGAATAAAAATCCATTCAAAGCTGTGAAAGCAAATTAAGGTTTACCAGTCCTTTGAAAGACAAATGAGTCAAATGCTGTANCAGCGTGGGAGACCTGGGTTCAATCCCTGGCTTGGAAGGATTGCCTGGAGGAGGGCATGGCAACCCGCTCCAGCATTCTTGCCTGGAGAGTCTCCATGGACAGAGGAGCCAAGTAGGCTACAGTCTGCAGAGTTGCAAAGAGTCAGACATGACTGAGCAACTAACCACACATGGTTATTCCAGTCATCATATACAGATGTGAGAGCTGGACCATAAAGAAGGCTGAACACTGAAGAATGGATGCTTTCAAATTGTGGTGCTGGTGAAGACTCTTGAGAGTCTCTTGTATAGCAGGGAGATCAGACTAGTCAATCCTAAAAGAAGTCAACCCTTTCAATATTCATCAGAAAGGCTGATGCTGAAGCTCTAATACTTTGGCCACCTAATGCAAAGAATGGATTCACTGGAAAATACCCTGATGCTCAGAAAGATTGAAGGCAAAAGGAGACGAGGGCAGCAGATCATGAGATGGTTAGACAGCATCACCAACTCAATGGACATGAATTTGAGCAAACTCCAGGAGACAGTGAAGGATAGAGGAGCCTGGTGTGCTGCAGTCCATGGGGTCACAAAGAGTCAGACACAGCTTAGCAACTGAAGAACAACAACAGGGGTGAAAACCATTTTTCACTTTGAGCCCAACTCTAACCAACTGGTATTGTCTGTCTAGAGCAACTCTGTTGGGTAGGACTGTGGGGCAGAGTCAAGAGCAATTGAAGAAAAACACTGGACTGATCAGTGAATTCTACCATAGTATGGGAGAAAGGCACATAGCGGGAGAGCCCCATATTTATTGTCTTCTAAAGAATACAAAACATACAAAAACCTTATGAGGGCGTTTACTACTTCATTACACTTTAAATTGCTTGTATAATCACTGAGACAGCATTTCAACATCACACTGGATTTTATGAATCTACAAGGAGGGATTTAAGATTCTTACCCGAGCATTGTCCACATCCACATTAGCAAACATGACGCTTCGGTATTGCACAGACATTGCCTTCAAAAGAATAAAAATTTCCCATTAGCTTAATGTTAAGATTAAATCACACACTAGCAGTGTCTTTTAGCAAAAGCAAGAACCAAACAAAAGAGCTGAGAAAGAGAGCTAAGCATCATTCTGGCACTACTGCCTAGAATCTTAAGGACAGAAGTCAAGGGCTGGGTGTTGCCAAAGTCAAGCAAAGATCAATGGCAGAACCAGAGTCTAAAGTCTGTGTTACGTATCAAAACTAGATTTCCCAGAATACCCTGCCAGTTGTCTTCCTGTTAGGTTCTGCCAATGGAAAGCATTTGCAGGAAAATGGAAAATGGGAATAGGGAAAAACAACTCTTCTCTGCTTCTGTTCCAGACATTCTGGAAGCATCTTTGACAGTGGTGGAGATAATGGTGGTGGTATAATGGGTATACAGTAATGGATGCAGAAGCAGCCTGCAAATGTCAGCTCCTGGGATATTCTTTTTTGTTTCCAGACAGCTGTGCTTATTCTTTAAAGATACTTAATGGCATATTGATTTGTTTGCATTAACATCATATCTCAAGCATTCCCACCGACCTGTTTCAAATGAAAACCTCCCTTCCATGGTGGTGTGAGGTGTCTGGAGCATGGCCAAGTGGAGGCAATAACAGACAGAGCTGTCACTGGGGGCTGCTCCCGGGACAGGCAGGAAGCAGCATGACATGAACTGATTAGGTGGACAGTAGGTGCAGAGCTCTGCTGAAGGGATTTTCTCCAATTATATGTCCACGGAATGTGCCCTAAGTGGGAGTTCTTTCTTCAGTGGTTCATCAAGATGGGGAAATGGGGGGAAAACTCTTGCATAATAAACATGGAGGCCTTTGATATTTTAGAGTACTTTTCAGATTAAAAAATAGATGCTGATTTTGACTGGTAGCATCCCCATGCCTGGCAGGAAGATGGTGCTGCCCAGGAACTCTGGGGAAACTGACTTGTACTTTTCAAGTTTAAGATATATGGATGTTCCCTGGTAGCAGTCAGGCAGGGAAATGGATTTGACAGATATGGACATCTGATTCCAGAGTCAGGTTCTATTGAACTTTTCAGAGTCTCCCAAGTCTGACAGGAAATGGATAGGGCTGTCATTTTCATATTGAGTAGGAGCCAGAAGACCTGGTACAGATGTGGGTTTCTTGCTAGACTGCCTTCCCTCTGTATTCCCTACCATCCACAATGGACCATCCTCTGTCCTCAACAAAAACTCCTCTTTCTGCTCTTTTTTTCCTCCCATACAATCTGTTACCATCTAGTCACCTATTCTGTTGATCTTAACTCTAAATTGTCTCCTGAATTTGATCTTTCCTTTCTCCTCCCCAAACCACCACCCTAGTTCTGGTAAACCCATTACTGACGTTGTTGTTAAACTTGGGTTAGCTGCCTCAGCCTTTCCAACCCATTCTTATACAAACTGCCAAAAGTATTTCCCCCAAATTCACAGCTGATCATTGCAAAACCCTTAACATTCTCCTTTATGACTCTGTTGCTGCTGCTAAGTCACTTCAGTCGTGTCCGACTCTGTACAACCCCATAGATGGCAGCCCACCAGGCTCCACCGTCCCTGAGATTCTCCAGGCAAGNCACGTCACCAGAATCTCACACGGCTGCTGCTGCTGCTGCTGCTGCTAAGTCGCTTCAGTCGTGTCCGACTCTGTGCAACCCCATAGATGGCAGCCCACCAGGCTCCCCCGTCCCTGGGATTCTCCAGGCAAGAACACTGGAGTGGGTTGCCATTTCCTTCTCCAATGCATGAAAGTGAAAAGTGAAAGGGAAGTCACTCAGTCGTGTCCGACTCTTAGCGACTGCATGGACTGCAGCCCACCAGGCTCCTCCGTCCATGGGATTTTCCAGGCGAGAGTACTGGAGTGGGGAATCTCACACTACATCCCCCTCAAAAAATTACCATTGTTTAGACCTCACTTGCTGTAGATTCATTTTACCTGTGTTTGAGCTTTATGTAGAGCCGTACTCGCCTCTCTGACTTTGCGACTGAAAGTCGATCTTAAAATCCACCAGCAAAAACAGGTCACTTATGAAGAATGACACTTTCATTAACAACGTATTTCTCGGCAGTGACGTTGGAAGTCACAAAGCAGCCCGATAGGTAATATTCTCAAAATCGTGGAGACAAGAGCCATCACTATTGGTCTAACTTTGCGTTCCTTGCAAAAACGTATTTCCAGAACAAGTAAAGACTTGTTCTTAGGAAGAGGATCTGAAAGAGTCTGTCACTAACAGGCTTCCACTAGGAGAATCTCTAAAGGCTGCATTTCAGGAGGGAAGACATGAGTGACCCCAGAAGTGTGTGGCGATTAAAGGAGGGAAGTCACGGAAAGGAACGCAGGCACTTGAGTGGAGGAACGCCCCAGCAGGGGCTTTCCTCTTGTGCAGCTCGGGAGCCACTCTCCGTTCGCGTGATCTCTGTTCCATTTCCCACCAGCCACTTCTGCTCCCAACAGTCTTGGCCCGGAAGTGAGGCACCTCTGCTCACGTTAGTGCCTCAGCTTGGCGGGGCGTCAGGTCACGCCGGGGCGTTGTGTCATCTCTGAAGCCCCCAGTCCTGTGTAAAGATGCCATGTGTTTCTAAAAATAGTATTTGCACACTCCTCTCTTATTTTCATCATAGCCTTTGGCAGTTTATTGACCTTTGTCTTGAGCAGATTCCGGCAGCTGCAAAGACTTCACTTGTCTTCCTGACAACCTCCCGATGAAGAGTCTAAGAATCAGGCCCTGTTTTTACTCCACCATTCATGTTTCATGAGATGTTTTTAATCTTATCATCATAATAATGACTTCTCATTATTATGATAATTCTAATAGTGATTTCAATTAGAAGAATATAACAGTAATCTGCTATCAGATGTGTTGATCTGCTTTTAAATTATTGTATTACTGTAACACTTAAAAATGTGTACGACTTAATTTAGATACTCGGCTGTCTTCAGGAAATGACTTAATTTCGGTAAAATAACAAAGTAGACATTTCCACTCAAAATATATCAAATTCAAATAGAAAAGTTCAGTTCAGTTCAGTTCATTTCAGTTGCTCAGTCATGTCCGACTCTTTGCAACCCCATGAATTGCAGCACGCCAGGCCTCCCTGTCTATCACCAACTCCCAGAGTTCACTCAGACTCGCGTCCATCGAGTCAGTGATGCCATCCAGCCATCTCATCCTCGGTCATCCCCTTCTCCTGCCCCCAATTCCTCCCAGCATCAGAGTCTTTTCCAATGAGTCAACTCTTCGCATGAGGTGGCCAAAGTACTGGAGTTTCAGCTTCAGCATCATTCCTTCCAAAGAACCCCCAGGGTTGATCTCCTTCAGAATGGACTGGTTGGATCTCTTTGCAGTCCAAGGGACTCTCAAGAGTCTTCTCCAACACCACAGTTCAAAAGCATCAATTCTTCGGCGCTCAGCCTTCTTGACAGTCCAGCTCTCACATCCATACATGACCACAGGAAAAACTGTAGTCCTGACTAGACGGACCTTTGATGTTTTTGTGGCATGCAGAGACCATACAGTAGAGAGCTGCTGTCTTGTTCCTGAGATGTGTGTCTTAGTTCAGCTTCAGAAAAGTGTTTGACAGCAACCCTTCTCCCTCAATAACTAATATTTGATGTCTAATTGAGCCTTTAAGAGATGCTCTTTGGAGGGAAAGCAAAGTATTTTAGTGAGAAACACGCTCGATTGAGGTAAGGCACTATGTGAACATCTGTGCGGACCTGCCTGTCTCCACAAGTCACCTTCCTGAGATGCACCTGTCCTCGGTCCCCGTGACCTGTGACCTCCCCTCGGCCGGCTCACAGAGACACACAGAGCCTGCTGCCACGCGAGGTTCCTGGGCTGCCGTGTCCACACACAATGTTCTGCCGGGGTCACCCAGGGCAGTCCAGCTGTCCAGGAAGGGCTGGGCCCCTGAGAGTCAGATGCGGACATGTTTAATTACTGCAATCCATCTGGACAGGAGGCATTTTCAAAGAAAATTAGCTCTGGAAATGCAGTGAAAGCTGAAGCTCTGTTTCAGAAGTATTTTAGTTCTTGGTCTATTTAAAGCAGAATTGGGAAGAAATGGATGCCTTTCCAGCCCCCAGGGCCTGAGGCACTTGCTTCCCGTCTGCGAGGGACATTACCACAGTCAGGAGCAAGCAGAGAGCACTCAGGACCGACGCCCCCCAAGCCTGTGGAGGCCACAGCCACTGTGTTGGGGCCATGACCCGGCCGCACCAGCCTCGGGGCCTCCTGGGGACAGCGGCAGATCGAGGCTCTTCTCTCTACAGAGCTCCCAGGTCTCCCTGCAGAGCCCCCAGCGTGCCTCCCTCCTGCAAGCCCCCACTTGCTGGCCCTGGAGGCACCCCACGCTGCCCCTCGGGGCTGGGGCCCTGGGCGCCGTCGCCCTTAGACTCGGGGCGTAAGTGCACCCGTCTGTTCTGGGCCCCGGGCACTCAGCCGGGGCCTGTCTAGTGCCCGCCGTCTGTTCTGGGCTGCATCCCTCCTCTCCAGGACCCGCCCTCTCCCACTCTCCCCTGCGGCCTCAGGTGGCTCCTCCAACTCCCAGCACGAGCACGGTGCCCCACCCCGCCCAAAGCTGTGCTCTGGCGCCTGCCATCTGTTGCTTCTCCCATCCCCCCACATCAGTGGGCACCAGCTTCACATCCAGTTCAGATGCTGCAGGCAGCCCAGGCTCCCAGCCCCATTCCTGGGGGACCGTCTGCTGTGAGGGGCACTCCCCAGAGACTTTCCATAAGATGCCCCGTGCCCTGATGTGTGGAAGACTTCTCCCAGCAGCGCGGGTGACTGGCCGGGGAGATGGAGTCATAGCCCCTGAGATTGTTACGATGTGAAACGTGCCTTCCACTGGGCGCTCGTCTGGCATGGCCTCCGGGTTCTGGGTGGTCCCGGTGGCTCCTCGGGAAAGGCTGGCCTGTGTCCTGGAGCTGACCCTCCCAGAGCAGCGGTCCAGGCAGGCCTCCGGGTGCAGGGAGGGCCACCTCCTTTCTTACTGACTCCAGAGCCGTTTAGAAAGGGAGTAGCAGAGAGGGGTGCTAGGGAAGCCCTTCCCGAGGCAGGGACTCCTTTCCCGCCCATCTCCTGTGTGACCCCGTAGCCCCCGGGACTCGAGGAGGCAGGTGGCACTGGGGCCTCGGGGCTGGAAGCTGGGCCTGTCCCTCCGAGGTCGCCAGGGTCATGCCTCCACTCCACACCTGCCTCCGAGATGGATGTTTCTCTGCTTGAGTGACGGAAAGCCAGAAGCCTGCAGGAGGCTGTCAGTGAGCAGCGTGGTGTCTCTGCGTGTGGCATTTGTCTTGAAAAAGCATTCTTCCTAACAAACTCACCTCCAGCACAAGGAGTCAGTTGTGAATGCATTGCAGTTCTGAGAGTCATCAGGAAAAACTTGAATGTACGAGGTGAGTGCCTTCAGGATTCCAGAGGAAGCAACTGTTTACATTGATCACTGACCGCACGCTACACAGGAAAGGGAGTCTTGTATTCTTCTCAGCCTTCTAGATATTTAACAAAACCTGAGAGGGTCACGAGCTTGGATGCCCTGCCATCCTGGCGTCTGTGATGTCATAGAGAACAACACGGACAGCTTCAGATGTATGATCAAGCCAAAGAAGAGTCATGAGCCAGGAGTGAGGTTTACTCGGCATGCAAACTGGGCACCCAGATTTAGCTGATGGCACAGCACCTTCATTTATCTTGTTACGAAACTGGAAATGACTCAGATCTCCCTCACCAGGTGAACGAAGGGAGAAATGCTGGCACACAAGGAGGAGCATACCGCTCAGTGAAGGCGGCGAACAACCTGCTGCTGTAATTCAGTGGCCCGGTCGCACCCAGGTCTTTGTGGCCCCATGGACTGCAGCACGCCGGGCTTCCCTGTCCTTCACTGCCTCCTAGAGTTTGCTCAAACTCATGTCCACCGCGTTGGTGATGCCTTTCAATCATCTCATCCTCTGTTGTTCCCTTCTCCTCCTGTCCTTAATCTTTCCCAACTTCTGCTGAAATACACAGAAACGGAGATCCTGTCACTGACTTCCTGCCGAGAGAATGAAGCTACACACACAAGTACCTTCTGTACAATTCTGCACATAAAAGTTCTGGAAGAACCAGAGATATCTGTGGTAATGGGAGTCACGCCCGAGACAGCCTGTGCTGGAGGAGACACAGCCACAGACGCGGCGGGGAGGGCTGTGTGGCTGGGGCGGGATTGTTCTGTGTGATAATTTAGGGCTTGGTTGCACAAGGTATTTACATTTGTCCAAATTCATCACACTGCACTTAAATCAGTACATGTCGTTACGTGTAACTTGCACCTCGATATAGTTTCGTTGAAATAAAAGAGTAAAGTGGAAGACCCCAGCCATTCAAAGAAGTAAGACAGGAATACCTAAAAAATTGGCTTCAAGTCTCCTATTTGAACATCAAGTTTTAAAACAGTGAACATTTTTCTTGGAAAAGGTGATTTAAAGACACATACCACCCCCAGGAAATGAGACAGGTGTGGGGTGGGGGGTGCACAGATGGAGCGCTGGGGAGCAGGGAGGCCTGCCCACGCTCGTTCCCACCCTGTATTCACGATTCAGGGGTGGTGTGATCGCGGGGTGCACAGGTGTGCTGGGGAGGATGGAGGCCTGCCCCCACTCATTCACAGCTCGTATTCGTGAGTTCAGGGGTGGTGTGATTTCGGGGTGCACAGGTGGAGTGCTAGGAGCACGGAGGCCTGCCCACGCTTGTTCACAGCTTGTATTCATGATTCAGGGATGGCAAGATCGTGGCTTTAAGGCAGCATCCTTGGCTGACACTCACCCCGTGGAGTTCCTCCTCGTTTCCTCCTCTGTGCAGCTGGGTCCTCTCGGGCAGTCAGTTGCCCAGGGAGCCTCCCATCACGCTCAGGATCCTGAGAGGCGGGTGAGCTGCTGTCCTAGGAGGCCCAGGTCGGAGCACCACTGCACCTCCACTCAGACTCTCCAGCTCAGAGACACCAAGGCGTCTCAGAGTCGCTGCTCCACGGGCTGGTGGGTCACGTTCGGATGTTTCAGAACCAGGATGGCCCTTGGTTCCTTATCCCCTGCACCTGTGACGGCATCATAAATCAGAAGGAAGCATGTTTTGTCCCCGCCTTCTCTGAAATCGGCTTCTTGGGTGGTGCGTGGCAGGAGATGGGGCCAGGGCACCTGAGGACCCTCGGCCGTGTCGGGGTAAGGGGAGCTGACAGGTGCAGCCCAGGGCGCTCCGCCCAGCTTGGGGAGCCGCCTCCCCACGTCTCCACCCTTAAGCTGATGTCCCATCTGGGGCAGAAGTTAGACTCATGGTGCTCCAGGTCCTGCAGGCTATGAGCTGTCCTCTGATGACATGGACTGGCTCACAGTTTTAGCCTGCCCGGCCCTGGAGCGGCCTACCCGTGGCCACAGCTCCGAGAGGTCTGTCCGGGCCCGCTCCTCTGGCGCCACCAGGGGGCGCAGCTCCAGGCGCCTGTACCGCTGGTGCTGCCAGCGCTTCCCCCAGA
This sequence comes from Neotragus pygmaeus, assembly GCA_006410875.1. Lineage (NCBI taxonomy): Eukaryota > Metazoa > Chordata > Mammalia > Artiodactyla > Bovidae > Neotragus > Neotragus pygmaeus. The sequence continues at coordinate 9,961 of SJYV01025521.1, forward strand.
CCCGGGCCCGGAGCTGCAGGGGGCAGGCAGCTTGTGTCCTGTCGCCGATGCGAGTCCAGGGATGGAGAGAGCTCAGGGCTGACCCCGAACGGGCTCCCCCTCCACCTCGCCCCTGGACCCGCTCTAGAGGGAGCTCGGAGCTGACCCCAGACGGCCTCCTTGTCTCCCCCTCATCCCTGTCCTGCCTCTAGAGTGAGTTTGGAGCTGACCCCAGACGGGCTCCCTCTCTCCCAAGCATCCCCTAGACCCGCCTCTAGAGTGAGCTGAAAGCTGACCCCAGACGGCCTCTCTGTCTCCCAGGCATCCCTGGACCCTCCTCTAGAGGAAGCTCCGAGCTGACCCCAGATGGCCTCCCCGTCTCCCTCTCATCCCTGACCCACCTCTAGAGGGAGCTAGAAGCTGACCCCAGACGACCGCCCCATCTTGTGGGCATCCCTGGACCCGTCTCTAGAGGGAGCTCAGAGCTGACCCCAGACAGGCTCCTCATTCTGTCCCACCAGACCCACCGTCTAGGAGGCTGTTGAGCATCACTGAAAACCCACTGATCTGCAGAGACCTGGTGTCTTCCTTTAGCCTCATGGTTCTTGGGATTATACAAAGTATTTTTCTAAAGGAAACACCAGTAAAATCTGACATGAAACTCTGGGCTTGTCGGTTGCCTCTAAGTGAGAAGCGTTCCAAGGCAGAGGAAACAAAAAGCCTCCTATATATAGTCTGATGCCAAATGTACTCAATGAGTTATGAAATGCCACCTGATTTTATAAAGGAAAACGTTGCTTTTCTTAGTGGGAAATTGCTTTTTATCCTACATTTTAAAAAGTAGATTCAAAATGATTTTATAAAATAACCATATTCCTAAGCTTATTTGAATGTTTATTACTCTGTACTGGAATCCATTATGACATTTAAATTTTTTTTTAAGTATGGACCATTTTTAAAGCCTTTGTTGAATTTGTTACAATATTGCTTCTGTTTTGTGGTTTGGTTTTTTGGCCACGAGGCATATGGGATCCCACCTCCCTGACCAGGGATTGAATCGGCACCCCCTGTGGTGGAAGCGAAGTCTTAACCACTGGACGTCCAGGAAAGTCCCCATTACAACATCTTTAAGTGATGGTTTTGCAGGGTTATTCTAATAATTGAATATTGATGCATGTTTGTGTCACAAGTTTGAATCAAGTTGAGAAGAGCAAACTGCCCTCAAAGAAAATGCACAAAAATCTGGGTCTTAATGAACTCTTACACCATACACATAGTGTATGAATGCAACCAGCCATGATAAAATTCAGTGAAAACTGGTGGCTGAAGACATGCCCCGGTGCATGACAAATCACAACCATTTCTTACACGGCAGCAGCAGTACATGCAGGCAGAGGGGCGTCCCAGTAAAGCCAGCGGGAAATCCGTAGCAAAAGGATAAACCTGACGCTTTCCAGTGCTGTGCTCATGTGACACCGAAAGCAGGTACCAGCAAGTCACCAGACTTCAGCACGTAAAGCAGAAAGAGGGCCGTCAGTGACGATTCATGAAGTCTGCCTCACACCTCTGATCTTCCAGTGCCTTTGCTTTTGAGCTACTGGCTGAGGACTTAATAAATGTAAATGAAGAATGTTCGGAGGACTCCCGCACGCAGTCTAGTTTCTGGGGATCCAGGATGCTCCCAGAGGCCGGAGTAGGGTCCTTCCTGCCCTTCCCGGCCCTAGTGGCCCTGCATCCTGGCCGGCGGCCGCGTGGCTCCCGGGTACACCTCGGTCTTCCCGAGACCCCGCTCCCCTGTCCAGGTTCTGCCTGTGTCCCTCGGGTAAGGATTGAGGCCATCGTGTTGGGGGCCCAGACGGCCCAGGGTAGACTCGTATCAGAGTGTGTCCACGTGCGCGTGCTCAGTCACCTCAGCTGTGTCTGGTTTTGCGACCTTTGCGACCCCGTGGACTGTAGCCCACCGGGCTCCTCTGTCCATGGGTTTCTCCAGGCAAGAATCCAGGAGTGGGTTATCATGCCCTCCTCAAGGGAATCTTCCCAACCCAGGGACTGAACCCAGGTCTACTGCCTCTCCAGCATTGCAGGCGGGTTCTCCACCCACTGAGTCACCTGGGAAGCCCCCCCATCGCAATACCATTAGTCTAATCAAACCTGGAAAGACTTTGTCCAAATAAGGCCCCGGGATGGACCTGCTGGGTGTTATCCCGGAGTGTCAGCTTTTCGGCCCGAGATGGTTGAATGCTCGTGGGGAGTTTGGCCTGAAAGGAGTCGTCCCTGTGGACAGCTTGCTGGCCTTGTTGGAGCGTTCCTTTTGTTTTGGAGTAGAATTGATTAGCCATGCTGGGAGAGTTTCAGGTGCACAGCAAAGTGATTCAGTTACACGTGTGCCCGTGTCTGTTCTTTACCGAATTCTCTTCTGGATCAGATTTGTTGCAGAGTGTAGAGCCGAGTCCCCTGTGCAGCAAAGCAGGGCCCGGGAGAGCGGCTCCACCGAGCTCTGGGGTCCCTGTGATCTGAGCGGGTCGGCCGTGTAAGGGCACTGCCCCAGCCCCGCCCTTGCCTCCCGCGGGCCCTGCGCTCCTCAGGGAGACCCTCCCCAGCCCGCACGTCGGGCTGCGCAGGCGGGGTCTGGCCGCCCTGGGCCGGGCCTCCCTGCCGCTCCGGGCGGGCCTGGGGCCACCGCCCTGGTTAGCGGCCTCGCTGTGCCCTGGGGATGGGCCGTGCTCTGTCTGCCTGTCCCTGAGCCCGGACTCCTGCCTTTGTCACCGGAAGCCACAGCCGCTGCAGGGATGCTTCTGGAGAGGGAGGCAGACAGGGCCGCAGCTGTCCCCTGCTGGGGGCAGGACCCGGGACAGACCGTCTCTGACCCTGTGGCTCGCTGGGCACGTGTGGGAGTCACGTCTCGGAACATGGTTGTTTGCATGGCTTCATTCAACCTTTCGAGCATCTCCTGATAGCTTATGGTGAACGAAGTTGGGATTCATGATCTCTGAAGATTTATTTTCGGGACCAGGGACCAGGCTTGATCATTTGAGAGCTTTTTGTGTAGCAGAGTTTTATTAAAGTGTAACAAGGGACAGAGAAAGCTTCTGACACAGACACCAGAAGAGGGATGGAGAGTGTCCCCCCACCTCACTAGTCTTAGCAAGGGAGCTGTGTACTTTTTCAATTGGTTATTGCAATAAATCAAAAGAAGGTCTCAAGGTTGTAAAGATCTTACCAGACCCACTCCCACAATTTACATGTTAAGATGACATGTAAGAATCAGTTGGTTAAGAATCAGACGGTTCTTAAGAATCAGTCGGTTCTTAAGAAGGAGAAACATGTCTTCAAACAGGATACGTTGTTATATAGCCATTGGTACAGAGTTTAAGATGAGTTGTTTTCTTGTATAATCATAGCTCTGGGCTAAAAGAAAAAAAACGTGTTATGTGGATAAGGCTTCCCTGGTGGCTCAGATGGTAAAGCGTCTGCCCGCAGTGCGGGAGACCCGGGTTTGATCCCTGGATTGGGAAGATCCCCTGGAGAAGGAAATGACAACCCATTCCAGTACTCTTGCCTGGAAAATTCTATGGACTGAGGAACCTGGTAGGCTACAGTCTGTGGAGTTGCAAAGAGTCAGACACGACTGAGTGACTTCACTTTACTTTAAGACTAAGGAATGTAGAAAAGTAAGTTTGTTCTTTCTTCCTCCTTGAGAGCTCTGATCCCTTTCCTCTCTTCGGGGACCCTGAGCTTCTTATCCACCTAAGAATTACTTCTCACTCCCTTTACTCTCAGGCCCCCTCCCCCACCCACCCCTGCTCCTTTTGGATTTATGCCTAT
>SJYV01025521.1:13934-28162 GCA_006410875.1 Neotragus pygmaeus
GCTGATAACTTTGCCATTAGCTAATAAGCTGGGCTTGTGACCACCTGTTAGCATCTTGGCAGCATTAATATGTATGAATCCCACTATGGTTTGACCTTCCAGCTGGAGGAGGCAGCTCATAGCCTATCTGACTCACAGCCTTCCTCAGGGCCCCAGATTCCTCCCAAAGCCAGTCTCTGCCCCCAGCCTCTTCCCTGTGACTTTTCTCTCTTTGGTGCAGTATTCTGAAAAAATAGATGAAGAATCCAGTTCACTTTGATCTAGGAGGGCGCTTGTTTCTTCCCCGAGCTCTGAGCGTGCGCGCGCTCTTGCCACAGCCGAGACAAGTTAGATCTGAGTTTGCAGACATGCTGTTGGGGCCTGTCAGTGCCCCCTGTTTTTGGTGCTCTCGACTGATCCTGTGACCCTTGATTCTCGTCTGTTCTGCACAGGCTCCGTCCTCGCCTTCCTCGTCTGTAGCTAATGAACCAAAATACGAGAAGCGCTGGCTAGACGCCCTGTCACTTCCTCTGTCCATGGCCCGAGTCTCAAGGTGCAGAGCTGGAGCGGACACGTTCAGGTGTGTGACCGTGGTCTGGAGGGGGACGCGCCGATAAACCCAGAGGTGCATGTCCTTGTCGCCAGGCAGATTCAGCGTTTGCAGAAACAGTAACCACCGTCGTGATGGTCAAATGCTGTCAGAGCAGGAGCCGACTTGTCAGGAGTGGGTCTGTCTAGCAGTGACTGTTGCTGTCCCCTCTTCTGAGACATGGTCCTTAGCAGAAGAAATCATGCTTCCAGCTTCAAATGCGAACAGAATTAGGCTGAATGTAAGACTGCGCTCCCATCCAAGGTGGATCCCGTTTCAGAAGAGTCCTCTCAGCAGCCCTCTGGGCCTCATTTCCTTCGTTAATAAAATGAGAAGACTAGACCAGACCTCCGTTCAGCGGATGCTTGCTAGCCTGTGAGCCTGGTTGATGAAGTAACTTCGGTTTCATCGTTAAGGGCTGGGTGTCCGTCACTGTTTTGGGGAAAAGCTACCATTTTCCCCGCTGAGCTGGTGCAGTGTGTCGCCTGTGGCTGACTGCGTAAGGGAGGCTGAGAGCCCAGTGGCTGGGGCGTTCGCTTTCTTTCTTAAGAAGGTGAGTAGAGGCTGGGTGAGCACAGGAAGAGAGCTTGAGTTTTGGAAGCAGCGCTTTCCTTGATGAAACGCACCTGCCTGCCGTGGCCACTTTCAGGTAAACACAAGGCTTCTGCAGGAGGAAGGCCCCCAGAAGGCCCCCACCCCCTGAGTCAGCCACACGCCCCTCCTGTGCCTGAGATATGCTGTCTCTGCCAACAGCAAACCAGAGGCTTCCCTGTGGTTTTAAGAAAGCTTGTTGTTGTTGTATCATTAAGTTGTGTCCGACTCTTTGTGACCCGTGGACTGTAGCCTGCCAGGCTCCTCTGTCCATGGGATTCTCCAGGCAAGAACACTGGAGTGGGTTGCCATGGCCTCCTGCAGGGGATCTTCCCAACCCAGGGATAGAACCCATGTCTCCTGCATGAAGGCGGGGTCTTTACCAGCTGAGCCACCAGGTAAACACATCTTACTAGCTCTGCTGACTCTTATATGGGCAGGAAGGTACGCAAAGTAAAATGGCTAAGATTCTGCCTTTTGTGGTGTGTTTGTCAGACACACAGCAGCACTGAAGTGGCGTCTGGAGGCTGAGCGGACGCTGGACCCCTGCCCTGTGACCCTGCCGCCCACCTTGAGGGGGAGGAGAGGACGGCCGTGCTGCCGGAAGCAGCCCGAGTTCGTTCTGTGGCTCCTGGGGACCCTAGCTGCAAGGCCTGCAAGGAGCAGTTAGAAGTTGCAAACCCTGAACCAAATGCTGTTTAAAGTCAAGGGCTCTCGACTACAGCCTGGGACAGATTTTGAGGAGACCCTTTGAGTGGATAAAAATAAGTGGGATAAGCAGGTCAGGTCAGCACCCTGGGGCCCCTGTTGTGGGACCTCAGTGCGTTACCGCCTCCTGCCTGCTGGCCTTTTCTGAAAGCTCAGTTCCGTTCAGTCACTCAGGCGTGTCCAACTCTGCGACCCCATGGACCGCAGCACGCCAGGCCTCCCCATCCATCACCAGCTCCTGGAATCCGCTCAAACTCACGTCCATTGAGTCGGTGATGCCATCCAACCATCTCATCTTTTGAAAGTTATTCGGCCAATAATGGTTGAGTTTCCTTGGTTTTCTGAATTTTTTTCCCAAAGAGTCTATAAAAAGCAGATGCATATGTAAACCTAACGTTTGAAATTTGTTTTGAAATGATAAAAGTCAGTTTTAACAGGTATGACTTTGCCCCCAGGGCCTGCAGGGGTGTCTGGCCAGAGGGCCTCTGGCGCCTGCTCGCTGTCANCCAAAGAGTCTATAAAAAGCAGATGCATATGTAAACCTAACGTTTGAAATTTGTTTTGAAATGATAAAAGTCAGTTTTAACAGGTATGACTTTGCCCCCAGGGCCTGCAGGGGTGTCTGGCCAGAGGGCCTCTGGCGCCTGCTCGCTGTCAGGAGGAAGCTAGAGTTGGACGTTCTCAGGCACAGTGGGAGCTAGGCTTTCGCTTAAGCATCCCGTCACCGTTAATTAAGGTTAAATCATTGAACACACAAGACAGAAAAGGATGCTTCCATGAGAATCTGGGGGAGAACATCTGGATGGAAAGGAAGCCAGGCATAGAAGCAGCACAGCGTTCGGGTAGGACGTTCGCTGATGCTGAACAGGCAGAGCTGCCCCCGGCGCTCCCAGACCACGTGTGCAGACGCTGGGACGCAGGCGCTGGGCAGCAGCTCGTGCTTCTGGCTACCAGGCAGTTACTAACACATTCCTCTGACTCTGCGTGTAGAAAAGCACATGCTTCCTAGTGGGCCTGGCGTCTGCGAGGAAAGCAGGACACTTCTAAGCAGGCTCTCATCCGCTTCCTGTTGCTACGGTCAATGCAAATTTAGCTCCAAAAGTGCACGTTTATCTTCTCGCAGTCCCCACGGGCCAGCTGGCGCGGGTGCTGGGGTCTCTGCAGGCTGGCCTGGGGCAGGGCCGGGCTGGGCTCTCACCTGAGACCAGCTTCTCTCGGGTGGAGGGCGGCATTCAGTTCCTCGGGTTTGGGGGCTGGGTGCCCATCTCCATATACGTTCCAGCTGCGTGTCCTCCTGCCTCTCAGGCAGCAGCAGGCGGCCTCTTGTCCTGGGCTCCTGACTTCCTGTCTCTGACCTCCAAGCCCGATGGGAAGGACTTGAGACCACATCGGGCCAGCTGGATAATTTAACTAATTTAAGGACAGCTGACTTCAGATCTTAACTACAGTAAGTCCCCTCCATAGGAGCCAGTTCCACTTCAAGAGCAAGTTCGTAAGTCTAATTTGTTCGTGTAAGTCCAACAAAGTCAGCCTAGGCACCCAACTAACACAGCCGGCCAGATCGTGCTGTACTCTGATGTGTTTATGACACTTTTCACACAAATAACACATAAGAAACACACAGAAACGAGGAGAGCGTTTTTGATCTTGCGGTTGAGTGCCTGGAGAAGTCCGGCAGTACGGTGCGTCGGCTGGCACACAGGCGCTGAGTCTGCTGAACGGGGGAGAGGGCGACTGGGCGGGGCGGTGGAGCTGGAGGGCCCGCAGCGACAGGAGACGGGGGACGGGCTGCAGTCCCACCCCGCCTGGCACTGGTGGGGTGCGTGGCCACGGCTCTGAGGTCTTCAGCCTGAAGGCTCGCGTGTAGGGGACCTACTGTGCGCTCGCAGAGCCCCAGCAGCAGCGCAGAGCTCCGTGTCCCGCAGAGCACCCAGGCTCGCTGCCTGCGCTCGGAGGCTGGGAGCCCGGCCGAGGGCCCGCCTGTTCAGACCCGGGACCCTCGGTGCAGGACTCTGTCCCATGAAGATGCTCTTAGCCTCGCTCTGCAGTCGCGTGCACTCTCACGTGGTCCCGTGACAAGTCCAGCTTAGATGCCCAGACCTGGGCTCACGAGGCGCCCACTTAGTGTCTGTATTTCAGAAGCTGAGGGGAGGGCCGTCCTTAAGAACAAGGGAAACGTGTGCTTTAGAGATGTCTGTAGTTGGTCCAGCCACGCGCAGGGCACTTGAGATGCTCTGAAGCCTGGGCCTCTGGACTTGGGTCAATGGCTTTACCCCCGGGGGGCAGGTGGTGTGGAGGAAAGAGCGGGTTTGGAGGGAACCACCTCTTATCCCGCTTCGTCTGTGGGGCTCTTGGGGCCCCGCCTGGCAGCCCAGTGGGCAGGAGATACATGGAGAAAACATGAAATAGCTCAGGGTTTATCAGAGCTTTTAAACTCCTTCAGAAGCATGCTGACAGCTGTGGGTTCGTTAGCGGTTTGTGGGGCGAGGAGTGCCTGGTGTAGGAGCAGGGAGACAGTCGGAGTGAGCCCCGCAGCGTCTGCATGCCCGCCCGCTCTGGGGGACTCAGTGCCCAAGGCGCTGCTCCTGTGGTTCTGCCCAGATGAGCCCTGCCTGGGTCCCTGCTTCACGGTGGCCTCGAGAAGTGCAGGGAGCCCCTTCCTCTTTTCATCTTTCTAAGGACAGAGGAGGGAGGGAAGGAATTAACCAGTGATGGTTCTCTTTGTCCCCCATCTTCCATGTTCATGAAAGTAACAGAGATCTGGCATCTTGTCACTGACAGTAAGACGCCGTTTGGCTGTGTCGGGAGGGTTGTTGTTTCAGAGCAAGGAGCGTGGATGGGACCCAGGGGCTTTATGGCAGCCGGACTGGGACAGACTGCACATGAGCGCCCTGTGAACAGTGATGCTGGGAGTCGGAAGGGTCCCGCCGATGCTGGGAGTCGGAAGGGTCCCGCTGATGCCTGTTTGCTTTGCAAAGGATGGCTTCATGCTTAAACGCTCGTACCAAGCTCCCTCCTGTTTACTTGGGAAATCCTGAAAGCACAGCTCCCTTGGTGGAGCAGAGCTGGGGAAACCGCATCCTGGGGGCTGTAGGCGTCTCCACAGGAGGGCCTTCTGCAGGGTGGGGTCCTGCTGGGGCTCGTAGCAGGGTCAGGACCCCAGGGCCCGCTCTGCACTGGGGCTTGGAGAGTGGGCCCTTGTGCTCATGGCTGAGCTTGCCTGATCCGGGCGGGTGCAGGTAGGGGGCTCTAGGGGCAGGGCCTGGGCAAGGCCGGCCTCGGAACAAGGTCATGATGGGCTGCGGGGGTCCTCAGCCGGCTGCATCCATCCTGCAGGGGGCGCTCTGGGGAGGAGAGCCTGCTGGAGCTAAAGAGTTACCTTCTGGTGGAATAAATATGAAAACCTGTTTAAAAATCAATTTACTATGCAAATAAAACTGAAGGTTGAAAAGGGACAAAGTATCGTGACCTATAAATCCGTTGCCAGGCAACAAACTCGCCTGTTTCACAAACAGGTCTATTCGGCTGCTTCAGACTCTAACAGGCTCTTCGTTTAGATGAAAACCACGTGGATTAAGTAGTTAAAAGTCTGGGTCTGAATTTAGAGATAAAGGCTACTTAACAGTGGGGAAGCTGGAGGGCAGTGTGGATAGAGTGTGTGTTTTTCACGGAGGGAACGGTTCAGAGCACTCACTGCCCAGTGCAGACCAGGCTGTTCCAGGAAGCTCGTGTTTTCGGCCGGTAGTTCAGGGTTTCCTAGTAGATGAATCAAAGGAGGGCGCTGAAGTGGAACTGGGTGTGGCGTCTGCTTCCTCGTGGCTCCTGCTAGGATATTGCACTGGATCAGCGGGCACTCCTGTTAGAACAGAGGTGTCCAGGGGTTTGAAAGGTTTGCTTCACAGAACTGAAAGCCCTCAAAGGCTAAGTGCCTCCTGGACACAGAAATCCTGATGGAAAGACAAAGAAGATGGAGAGAGAGACGCGTTGTTTGTGTCTAATTTCCTTAGCTATAGACTCAAACTACAGGTTCTATTCAAAACAGCTGTAAAAAGAAAGCTTCAAGACTTAGAGGTCCCAGTGATTTTAGCCACCTATGAATCTTTTAGAATGTGTTCTATTTTATGATACTGAGTTATTTCTCTTTTCTTGATTTGCAGTATTTTGAATTTTGTTCCGAGTAATTTCAGTCATTATGCAAAGTGGAATTTTCAAAGGCGTGATTAATTTAGGAAGAATTTAGGAACATAAGGGCGATGATGAGACAGGTTCTGCACACACGTTTGCAAGCACAGAACTGCCGCCTCTGCGCTGGATGCGGTTCCGTGCCTATAATTACGTGCCCAAGTGTGCCGGGCACAGGCTCTCCCTCAACCCACCTCACCACCCCACACCTGCGGGCAGCCTCTCGGGCACCTGTGTTCAGAGGCTGCACCCTGGCTTGGGGGACAGAGGTTCTGCGTCCGTGGGCCGTGGGCTTGGGGAAGGGGGAGGTTTGCACATCTAGAGGCGTGTTCTCCAGCATTAATTCACAAATACTCTTGCACACCTGCTCCGTGCAGCGCTGGCTAGCTGGGGGTGGAGGGCAGGGTGGGGAGGTGGGAAGGATGAGCAAACCCAGGAGTCCGTGCCCTCTGGAAGCTTCCTGTCCATCAGGAATGCAGGGCCTGAGGTCAGAGCAGAGAGAGACTGCATGAGGCGGTTTTCCTCCCTTTCCTTCAGCGGGACCCTGGGAGGGGCCCCACCATCTGGCTGGGACCCGCCGCCCCGTCGGTCAGCCCCCTGCTCCCTGACGCGCCAGGGCTCGGAGGACTCGGCCTGGGCTCAGGACAAGGGCGACAGGCGGATAAGTTGGGCTTTGGGGCAGCACGAGGGAGAAGCTATTTTTTTTCTGAATCTGGTGAACTCGGGTGGTGTGATGGTGAACTCGGGTGGTGTGATGGTGAACTCGGGTGGTGTGCTGGTGAACTCGGGTGGTGTGCTGGTGAACTCGGGTGGTGTGGTGGTGAACTCGGGTGGTGTGGTGAACTCGGGTGGTGTGGTGCCGGAATTTTCCAGTAACAGTAGCTTTTTAATAAACACGCTGGTGCAGGGAGAAGCCCGCCTGCATTTAAATTGGGTCTTTGTTAATATTTCATGTGCGTGCTTGGAGCTGCCGCTGCATGGCGGGAAAGGTAGAAAATCTCTCTCTGGCTTCCGTGCAAAATACCGCCCACGCCACAGAGGCAGGCTTGAAGTGTGATGTGTGAACGACAGTTTGGAGATGATTTTCAAATTCTGAGGAATATACACACTTTTTTCCTCTCATTTTGGCTAGTGAATATTCATAACTCGATGTGAGTAAACAGATACCAGCCTCTCTGCTTCCAGACATGAGGGCTTCAAGTTCCTCAGAGCAGAGATACTGGTCGGCCGCTCCCCTGGACACCGTCCGGGTATAACGGGACGGGCCTGGCCGGGGCCGGGGGCCTGGGTGGCTGTGGGCCATGACCCGTGGGTCAGCGGTTCTGCGGGTCATTTTGGAATATCGAGTGTATTCGTTCTTTAAACGAAAGAACACACAGCGTCTTGCAAGGAGGGTTTGTGACTCTGGGCTGTTTTCCTCCGATGTCGCAGCTTTGATGCCCGGTCAAGGCGGGCGCTGCTGGAGTCCCCGGCACAGCTGAAGGAGGTGTCGGAGGGGGCTGTTGCTGTGGGACCCCACGCGGGTGCCCAGGGCTGTGAAATCGCTGAGCGGTGCTGTGTGGTCATGGAGCCGACCTAGCGGAGGCGTTGGCACAGAGCTTCTCCGCAGGGACGGAGGGAGAGTCCGCGGGGCGGGCGGGCTGGCAGGACACGGGGGTGCCCCCGGGAGCGCCCGTGCTGGCGGCGTCTGCGGGGAGAAGCGGGGAGGGGCCGTGAAGGGGCAGGGGAGACCCAGACCTCTCCCCCTGCAAGCCAGAGCGGACGCGACGTGAGCTCGCTGTTTCCCAATCTCCTGAAAAGTTAAGCTGCGCGAACGTTTAACCTCACTGGAATAGATTTCTTTTCTTAGCCAGAAACTGAATTGTTTCAGTCCCTACAGTATGGAACTGTCTTCCTAGATTTCTCTTTGAAAAGCAGACTTTGTCTCCCGGCATGAGGAAATCCTGGAAGGGGTAGACTTTTCCAAAAGCAGACGGGCACGGCCCACCCTCCCCTTGTCTGGACGTGGCTGCTGCCTGGGGCTCAGGCCCCAAACACGCCGCCTTCTCTGGGTGTAGGCTTCGCTGCTGATCTTTAAGAGCTGGCGTGTGACCTCACAGAGCAGCTGAGTCCTGGGCAGTGCCTGCGCTGCGATTTCTGGTTCTGACCGTGACCTTGACCATGTGGTTAGAATGCTGAGAATCCTGAGCAGACGCTAGACCGTGGAACCGTGAGGGAGGTTCCGCCTGCGGACGGCGGAGGGGGAGGGACTTGCAGGGGCGCCTGGACGCCGCACGAGTTGAACGTTGAGAAGATAAAACCTCAGGGCTGGTCGGGAGACTGCTCCATTCAAGCGAGCGTGCACACGACTTGTGCAGCGGAGTCTGGCGTGACTTCTACAGCAGTAAGCCAGAAAGCGAGTTTTCTTGCCGCACTTTGCGGGTGTCTTGGGGTCTGTCTTCAGCGTCAATGCCAACACTTCCACTGTTTCTGCCCATGCACCGCTCTCCTTGGCAGACCACCTCCTCAAGCAGCAGTGTTTGCATAGGACCTGCGGGTTTACTGGAATCATATTCATCGTCCCGCGTGTTTCTCCCAGAATTTCCGTTTCTAGTGCGGTTGGCATTTTGAAGCCCGTCATGTGGACGGGACTCCCAGAGCTTGGGTGTCTGCTTGTCTCGTGGAGCTGGAGCATGGGCGTGCTGGGACTCAAAACTCACCCCTTTTCCTCAGAGAGCCGACTGTCTACACCGGTGCCCAGGTGTTTGCTGAAGCCCTTTTTCAAACTAGGAACAACCCCTGTGCTGAGTGTTTTCCAGCATGAGAGGGTTTGGGATTTTGCCAAGTGCTTTTTCTTCACCTGTTGAGCTGATTGTGTGGTTTTTAAAAACTCTGTTGCTGTGATGCCTGACATTAGTTTCCAGGCGCCAGGCCAGCCTTGAACCCCTGGGGCGACCCCGTCGACCTTCCCTGCTCCGCTTCGTTACTCCAGCTCGTCTTCACGATCTTCCTCCGCCTGCTTGCCCTGTATGCAGTTTGCGGTTCATCTGCATGTGTGTACACAGATATATTCAGAATTACTAAAGAAATGTAAAAGCTTAATTAGAAGATACTCTCTAATTTAAAAAAAAGCAGAAAAAGAGGAACAGGAACAAAAATTATGTGAGACACATAGAAAATGAAAAGCAAAATGGCAGACACATTCGAATGATTAAATAACCCAATTAAAAGGTAAATTTTTCAGACTAAATAGAAAAAACAAGATCTATCTTCAAGAGACATTTTAGATACAAATAGATAAAGAAAAGATGGAGACAGGTGTCATAATGAACACAAGAAAGATGGAGTGGTTATAGTAGTGCCATACAAAACAGAATTTTAAGCTAAAATTGTTGTTAGAAATAAAGAAGAGAGAGGTATTTTTTAAAGATAAATGTTTAAATCATCAGGAAGATATAACAATTAAAACTATATGTGCCCCTAAAAGGAGCCCCAAAATGCATGAAGCCAGAACTGACGGCGCTGGAGGAGAAGCAGACAGTCCAGCAGGGGAGCCTCGGCTCCCGGTGTCAGCAGTGGATCGAAGGCCAGCGAGAACCTCGAGAAGAAACTGGGCTCCAGCACAGCCATAAGCCAGGCAGACCCAGTGACGTCTGGAGGCCTCCATCAGCAGGAGGAAAGGGGGATTCTAGGGTTGTGAACTTAGTTTCGGTATATCTGCCTAGGATGCTGAGACAGGGTAGTTTAAGCCCACAGCTTGAGCGGCGCCTCCCGTGGTGGCAGCGTGGCGTTGCCGAGCAGGGCTGACGGGGGCTGGGGACAGCGCTGCCCCCTCCCAGTCCCGAGGCACCGGGCCCCAGCACCTCCTCCCAGCATCTCTTCTCTTCCTCCTTCAGGTCCAGCGCGATCCAGGTGCAGGCCCTGGATGGGGTGAGCTCGGGGCCCCTCCAGTTTCACACGGCCCAGGAGTGTGCCGACTGGCTGAGGGTGCTGTCGGCCAACATCAGCGATCTGATGCTACAAAACGTGAGCGTGGAGATGGTCCCCTGTCCCTGGGTTTGCTTTTCAGTCCATAGAAATAGTCATGACTCTTTGTTATTTAAGATTAACCCTAAAACAGTTGCTCATAACTAAACAGAAGCATGTACTTTTAAAGAAAGCTTTTATTTGGAGGATAATTTCTTTACAGTATTGTGATGGTTTCTGCCGTTCATCAGCATGGATCAGCCACAGGCATCCATGTGTGGATGGATGCCTCCCTCTTGAACTTCCCTGCCCCCCTCACCCCACCCCCTAGGTTGTCACAGAGCACTATTCACAGTGGCTAGGACACGGAAGCAACCTAGCTGCCCATCGACAAATGAACGGATAAAGAAGTTGTGCATGTGTACAATGGAATATTACTCGGCTGTAAAAAGAACACATTTGAGTCAGTCCTAGTGGCGTGAATGAGCCTAGAGCCTGTGATATGAAGGGAAGTAAATCAGAAAGAGAAAGACAAACCTTGTACTCTCTTTTTCAACAAATTGAATCTCTAAGAAAAAGGGAAAGGTTAAGTCACCCGAGAGCTTCCCGGTGCGAGAAGAGAGGCTGAGTCAGGGTCTGGACCCTTCACCTCGGCCTTGTCTCCCGTCTCCTCCTTCCCATGTACCTACACAGCGTTCTCTGTGAGCATGCACTTTTTCATATGTTCTCTATCCAAACGCACTGATGAAATGTGACATGTATTTGGGGAACCCAACTCGGTTAGAGATGTAATTTTCCAAAACATAGAGGAAGCTTAGAAAGAGGCACGGCCACCAGACATTCTCAGCGGCTCACAGCAGGTCCCCAGGAGGGAGCAGGTGCTCTGTCTCCTTGAATGGTCCGTGTAATGACCAAGGTCAATATGGAAATAAATAAATGTGTACTGAAACCGCACGGGGTGGGCGCAGCACTGGACCAAGTCCGGAGTTCCCTAGAGCAGCCCGTGCCCTGGGCAACATCGTGGCCGCCGCCGCGGGGCCCCCGGAAGGAGCAGGACTTGGCTGGAGGTGGCCAGGCCAGTCTCGTGGTCCTTGGGCCCCACCGGCTGGCTTGCCCCGCTGCCCACGTCCGCGCCCCCAGGCCTGCTCTGGCCCAGGCCAGCTGGGGCGGGCGGGGCCTGTGTGCCCGGACCCCGCGCTGCGAGGGGAGGGCCCCGCGGCCGCCCCCGCGGCCTCGTCGCTCTCACCCCTGACTTGCTTCTGGAAGCTGCCCAGTGCTGGTTGCCTGAGCACTTCGGAATACCAGGGAAGCAGAGATGCGTGAGATGTCTATTCCAGGGGCTCTCAGCTACACGGGAGGTGCATGTGTGTGCTAAGCTGCTTAGTCATGTCTGACGCTGCGCCGTGCTGTGGACCGTGGTCCGCCGGCCTCTCCATCCACGGGATTCTCCAGGAAACAACACTGGAGTGGGCTCCATTCCCTCTTCCAGGGGATCTTCCTGACCCAGGGATCAGACCTGCATCTCCTGAATCTCCCGCATTGGCAGGCGGATTCTTCACCACAAGTGACACCTGGGAAGCCCCCCAGACTCTTAAGACCTCAGTTTTCCAACTTGACATTTGATTTCAAGGGTATCTGGTGGATAAAAGGCAAAGAGAAAGGCCAGGTGGTGGCCGCTTGGTATTGGCAGAAACACCGGGGTCCGTGTGAATCTCGCACGCTGGGGTGCTGGGCGGGCCAGAGGGGAGGGTGACCGCACAGAGCCAGAACTGCGGATGCAGAGCCCGTTCCCGCGGCAGTCTTAGCTGTTTTCTTATTCTGGACCTCCATGTCCTCGCCGGTTGGACTTTGCAGGATTGCTGGGAGAATCGGGGAAGGAGTGTGAACTGTGAAACTATAGCCGCCCGAGATGGTGTGTGCGTGTCACATCCCCCAGACTCTCAGATGTTGACGTGTAAGCTGCTGCTGCCCCAGAGCCCTCTTACATAAAGTGCCGGTAGTTGAGAAGCAGCCGTTGGCGTGCTCATCTCGAGTGTCCCATCATGAGACTCGCTGCCACACATCCCTCTGTGCTCTGGTTTGGTTTTCAGGAAGGAAAAGCATTATAAAAGAAACTTGCCTCTGGGGACAGTTCATGCAGCTAATTAATTTCAGTTGCCAATTAGGTTGAATAATTATGCTATTAATAAAATTATACTGACTCTTTGCTTCCCTCTCTCTACAGATGAAAATGGCAAATAAATGCTGTTCTCCTTGTGATCAGGTAGGATTTGTGGTTTTCATGTTGATCATACAATGTCTTCAAAAGTTGCCTCTTTCTGTTTTTGAAATCTAATTTGGAGATTGTGAGAGAAAACCATGTGTGATGAAGTCACAGTCCTCACCTTCAGAGTTAACTCCATAAAGCTGCTTGTTTATCCTGGGGATTGCGTGGCAGGAACCGTCCTGCCTGAGGGTGCCAGGTTACCACTGAGTGATCTAGGGGCGCCTACATTTTACGACAGAACCTTGGCCAAGTGGTGGCCCAGATGCGACTGTGGAGGCTTCGAGGGGTTTGATGGCTGAGACCAGTCTGAATGATTTGGAATTGTCAGTTCAGTTCAGTTCAGTCGCTCAGTCGTGTCCAACTCTTTGCGACCCCATGAATCACAGCACGCCAGGCCTCCGCATCAGCATCATGTAATTTTCTTGGCTAACTCCTTCATTGGGAAGTTTCGCTCTGGGAGGCCTTTGACAGGGCAGGTGCTGCTGCAGGCATGGTGGGAGGAGAGCGCTGTCCTGCCCCAGCCCGCAGGCCTTTGTTCACCTGGACCAGGGTCGCTGCGGCCCCGCGTCTTCAGGAGCCCTCAGCCCATTCCTTCCAAAAGCAAAGTGAAGTAAAGTGAAAGTCACTCGGTCGCATCTGACTCTTTGCAACCCTATGGCCTATACAGTCCATGGAATTCTCCAAGCCAGAATACTGGAGGGGGTGGCCTTTCCCTTCTCCAGGGGATCTTCCCAACGCAGGGATTGAACCCAGGTCTCCCGCATTGCGGGCAAATTCTTTACCAGCTGAGCCACAAGAAGCTCCAAGAGCAAAGTCCAGCTTATAATATACCCAGTTTTCTGACCCAAGGGCAGCTCACTTACGAGGCCCGTCAGTATGTAGTTGTATATCAGATGAATAAGCTTTGACGTCACTATGCTCTTTTTCTATTTCCTTTTTGATAAAGTCATACTTTAAGGTGTAAGTGGGAATTTTTTAAATGGAGAGTGCATGAGCTTTCCACAGCTCTCACAGGTTTGAGGAAGTATTCATTGTAGTCTCAAGTCGAGAAAACAAAAGGAATGTGTGTGGTCTGCTTTAAACAGTGCTGAAGGATAAAATTTGAATTCAGAATGGAAGGCATTCAGGAGTGTAAATACCTGCCAATCAAATATTTACTGAAAACTAGGAAATTAGGACCATGTCTTAAACCCCTCTAAACAACAGTTTTAAATTAGAAAAGAGATACAAAGAAAAGTTCTTTTATTTCTTGTACTGTTTCTAAATTTATGAAGAACTATTTTTGGTTACGGGCTTCCCAGGTGGGTCAGTGGTGAACCCTCCTGCCAATGAAGGAGATGTGGGTTCAGTCCCTGAGTCAGGAAGATCCCCTGGAGGAGGAAATGGCAACCCACTCCAGTATTCTTGCCTGGAGAACCCCGTGGACAGAGGAGCCTGGCAGACTACGCAGTCCGTGGGGTCACAGAGTGTCGGGCTTGACTTAGTGACTAAACAGCAACAACCACAGCTTGGCTCGCATAGCTGAATGCGAGCGGTCAGCTGCTCAAGGAGTGACAGTCCCATGAGTGTCTGAGCTAATACAGGGCTCGTTCCATCTCGTCACACGGAGAACGGAGTTTTCCTGCTGTTCTTCGTGTTTCCAAGACGTTTCTCTCGGACTCTCCCCCGGGACCCACCGCCCCTGCTGCTGCTGAGTCGCTTCAGGCGTGTCCGACGCTGTGCGACCCCACAGACGGCAGCCCACTGGGCTCCGCCACCCCTGGGATTCTCCAGGCAAGAACACTGGAGTGGGTTGCCATTTCCTTCTCCATTGCGTGAAAGTCCCTAGTTCACACCTAAAGCCTGTCTTCTAGAGGCTGAAACCTGCCTCTGGATCCCAACACTAAGTTAAATCTCAGACAGTTTTGGGTGGAGTAGGAAAGAACAGCTTTATTGCCTTGCCCAGCAAAGGGGGCCACAGCAGGCTCT
>SJYV01025522.1:0-63130 GCA_006410875.1 Neotragus pygmaeus
AAAAAAAAAAAAAAAAAGAAAGAAAGAAAGAAACATGGCGTTAATAAGTTTAAACAGGCAGAATTGAAAATCTCAGACATCCTCAGCTGAAGGGTTATAAATCTGTATTACCATTACCTGCTAGTGGTTTTTGCCAGTGGTTACAAGGCATTTCCCAGTTTTACAGAAAGCTACAGCATTCTTCCAAACTTCCAGAGGACAGCACTGGAAAGCTGGCCTCACCAGACTAAGCAGACACAC
Source organism: Neotragus pygmaeus (assembly GCA_006410875.1). NCBI lineage: Eukaryota > Metazoa > Chordata > Mammalia > Artiodactyla > Bovidae > Neotragus > Neotragus pygmaeus. Next base: position 241 of record SJYV01025522.1, read on the forward strand.
ACACCCAAAACCAGACATCCTCTTGTGCTAAACGTTCTTGTTGGTGCTCTGGGAGCCCATAAAACCCTGCAACTACTCATAGGAGACTTCCCAGGTGGCGCTATTAGTAAAGAACCCGCCTAACAATGCAGGAGATGTACAAGTCTGGGGTGTGATACCTGGGTTGGGATGATCCCCTGGAGGAGGAAGTGGCAATCCACTCTGGTTTTCTTGCCTGGGAAATCCCATGGACAGAGGAGCCAGTCAGGCCACGGTCCATGGGGTCGTAAACAGCTGGACATGACTGGAGAGTCTTGGCACCCATTCATAGAAGATTCTACCCATACTCACTGAACCATATGACTGACCTTATAAAGTCCCTATTACAGTACTTACATACACAGTTTACATATACAGTACAGGCTTCCCCAGTGGCTCAGCAGTCAAGAATCCACCTGCAATTCAGGAGACATAGGAGACGTGGGTTTGATCCCTAGGTCAGGAACATCCCTTGGAGGAGGGCATGGCAACCCACTCCAGTATTCTTGCCTGGAGAATCCCATGGACAGAGGAACCTGGAGGGCTACAGTCCACGGGGTCATAAAGAGTCAGGCACGCCTGAAGCAACTTAGCATGCATGCACACATAGACACAGAATTACNTGGCAACCCACTCCAGTATTCTTGCCTGGAGAATCCCATGGACAGAGGAACCTGGAGGGCTACAGTCCACGGGGTCATAAAGAGTCAGGCACGCCTGAAGCAACTTAGCATGCATGCACACATAGACACAGAATTACATCCAAGGAGAACAAAAAAGAACATATAAAAACCCCTGTTCATATCTATTTTCTCTAATCATGATATTATTTGTCAGCATATATTTTATAATATACAGAATATACTGGAGTCCATTATGCAATTTATAAATAGACAGATGTGTATATATGTATATACCTATGGGGCTTCACAGGTGGTGCTAGTGGTAAAGAACCCACGTGCAGGAGACATATGAGACGTGGGTTCGACCCCTGAGTTGGACAATCCCCTGGAGGAGGGCATGGCAACTCCCCCCAGTATTCTTGCCTGGAGTATCCCACGGACAGAGGAGCCTGGTGGTCTACAGACCAAGGGGTTGCAAAGAGTCAGACTGAAGCGACTTAGCACACACATATATTTAGGAGCCAAATTTGAATGAAAGAATAAGAAAACCAATATTTGTTTAGCATCTATTTTGTGCCAGCAGTCATGTGGCCAAAGTACTACTGTCTTCATTTTGCATGAAGAGATCGTGTCTGGGATTTAAAAGCATGTATTGTCCTCATTCACATCTTTATCATTTCCTTTAGCAATGCAACAAAAACCCCAAGAGCATTTTACCCAAGAATCAAAATAGCAGTTATCAATTATTAAGTTCACTTGGTGCAGACCTTTTTCTTGGTTTCTGTTTATCATTTATTTCATCATCACCATAGCCCTAAAAATGCACATAGCATGGTTCTCATTTTATATTTTTGGAAACTGAGGCAGGATGAGCTCAAGAGAATGTCCAAAATGTCACATTTGAGACAATTTTAGATTTAGAAGGGCCCTAAGCAAGTGAATCGTGGCTTTTAGTGATTTCAAAAAAGGGAGCATTTTTTTTCAAGTTCTTTTTGTTTTTATTAATGGTGTCCACTTGTCCAAACATGCCAAATGTTTTGGTTAGAAATCTTGGGCTCTTCCTTAGTAGCATTTTACCAAAACGAGGGCTGCCATGAGAAGACACACAGCCTCAGCAAATGAAAAGCCCCAGACTTAAAAAGACACATTTCTAGCCAGACAGAGAAAATCAAGAGCATTTTAAGAATGCTACCTGAAGCCTGGTCTCCCGGAGGGAGGAGATTGACCAGGCTCACTGCAGCTTCAGAGGAAGAACCAACCAACCAGCTGGCCAGCCAGCCCCCAGGGTCTGGACAGTGTCCCCTTTCTGACAGCCCGATCAGCTCTTTCCTGGAGATTAAAGCAGGGATTAAACTAGACTCAGCCCTTCCAAAGAAAAATGTGCTCGCACCAGCCTTTCCTTGAAGTGACCTTTTTCTATCTTTTTACTTTTTAAAGAATAGAATTATCAAAAGTTTTGCCCCAGTGGCAGAAAATCCATTTCACTTTAAAAGCTCACCGGGGCGNCATGTATCATTCTAAGCCACGTTGTATATTAAGTAGGGTCACTGAATTCTTCCCTGGCGGCTCAGTAAAGAATCCACTTGCAATGTGGGAGACCTGGGTTCGATCCCTGGGTTAGGAAGATCCCCTGGGGGAGGGCATGGCAACCCACTCCAGTATTCTGGCCTGGAGAATCCCATGGACAGAAGAGCCTGCTGGGCTACAGTCTATGGGGTTGCAAAGAGTCAGACATGACTGAACGACTAAGCACAGCACTGAACACTCAGCACACCTCTAGGAGGTAAGCGCTATTATCACCCCCATATTCTCCTGAGAAAGAGGCTGGATCTGTAAGGGAGTTCCCCCTGGTCGTGCAGGCAGTCAGTGCCGGAACCCTGGCCGGCAGCTCTGAACTTCACTGCACTCTGAACTTCAATGGTCTCCTTGCTCTCTTCCTCCCAGCCTCGCCCTCCTCCCTCTCCCTATCTCCACCATAACACTAGTCTTGGAAACCTTTCTGAACCTTTAAACACTGACCGAATGTCATCTTACAATTTTACTAGTTATTTTTCAGTCGTTAACTCGTGTCTGACTCTTCTTGTAACCCCATGGAGTGTAGCCTGACAGGCTCCTCTGTCCATGGGATTTTCCTTCTGGGAGTGGGTTGCCATTTCCTTCTCTAGGGGATCTTCTTGACCCAGGGATCGAACCCGTGTTTCCTGCATGTTAGAAGGAGACTTTATACCTGAGTCACCTGGGAAACCCTAACAATTTTACTTGAGAGAACTTAAAAAAAAAGTTCCCTTAGAGGGCTTTTGGTTTTTCATACCTTTGGAATACTTTGCATGGAGCACCTGAGGATGAGGATTCTGCTGAGGATGAGACCAGTCATAATTTTTAAGTTTAGTTCTTTCACATAAGCTGTCCTTAGTGGACTATGCACCTGAAAGTACCTTACTGCTTGATTGTCCCTTATTAAACCAAAATCATTTTTTTTTTCATAGATTTCTAATACTGGATCCAATAATCTATACACTATATGTCTCACTTACTAGTTTCCAATGGGAAAAACTGCCCTTGAAATCCTTTATCCTTGACAGACAATAGCAGGGTGTATTTGGATATCCATTTTATGTGAGCATTTATGTAGCAGTTAAATTGCATCCTAAATTATTATTACTTCTCTCAGATAATGATGCTTTATTTCCAGAAATGTTCCATTTAACCACATACTCATATTTAATATATTTTTATTATATACTTTATCACTTGACTCTGTTTTCCATCTTATATAATTGCTGGTAGTTACAAAGGAGCTGCCTGGGTAGGGGGAGGAGGGCAGGAGCAGCTTGTGGGTAGAGGAGGCAGGTGGGCATCCACTGTGGGAGGAAGGAGACTGCATGGGAGCAGAGAGAATGCAGACCAAACGGCGAGTTACTATGTCGTGACCATTGGAGAGACTAAGGCAGTGAGGCAAAGACACCAGCAGGCAGATATATGGGGTGTGTAATAAATAAATCCAGAATGCAAAATAAAAAGTCCTCCATAAAGAAGCTGAATTACAGCATGTCCACTTTCCCAGAACACACCTTTTTATTTTGGCCCAACAATAAATAGGTGGTAAATGCCAATAGGAACTTTTGCTGTGGGTATATATCATAGACCTCACAAAGCTTTCCAGATCACATAGACTTAGAGCAGATAAACTGTGTGACATGAAAATGATGGACTTTTGCACTTGGTTTATTTTGCTGCTGCAATACACACTGTGGCTATAGAATATAGTCTAATTACACCATGCAGATCAGGTCCAAACATACAGGATAGCCCAGATAGGCAAACATTGAGAGAATTTTTTCACCACCTATCAACATATGGAATTTTACAGCAAAAATGGAGAAAGACAAAATTCATGTACCTGATGAATGGAGAAAAGGAAGACTAAAAATGAAGTCTCCACTATAATTTGTCTATTTGCTTGGGGATGGAAATAAAGTGAGAAAGTGTAGTTGTTCAGTTGTGTCTGATTCTTTGAGACCTCATAGACTTCAGCCCACCAAGCTCCTCAGTCCATGGGATTCTCCAGGCCAGAATACTGGAGTGGGTAGCCTTTCCCTTCTCCAGGGGATCTTTCCAAACCTGGGATCAAACCAGGTCTCCCACATTGAAAGCAGATTCCTTATAGTCTGAGCCACCAGGGATGTAAAAAGTGGCAAAATTCTGTAAAGCTGTCTTTCAATAAAAAATAAATTAATTAAAAAATTTTATTGTTGTTCAGTTGCTCAGTCGTGTCTGACTCTTTGTGACCCCACTGCAGCATGCAAGGCTTCCCTTCACCAGTACCTATATATGCCAGTTCTTTTAAAAGATTTTTTACAGACCACTTTTAAAGCCTTTATTGAATTTATTACAATATTGCTTCTATTCATGTTTTGGTGTTTTGGCCATGAGCATGTGGTCTCTTAGCTCCCCAGCCAGGGATCGAATCCACACCCCCTGCATTGGACGGTGAAGTCTCAGCCACTGTACTGCCTGGGAAGGCACTTTGCCAGACTCTTTTTAAAGTGCTTGGGAAAGATTAGAAAACAAAACAAAGATCCCTATTTTTATGGTGCTCAATGCTATTAGAAGGACACAGCTAATGACGTTAATGGTAAAAAATCTGCCTGCCCATGCAGGTGATATAAGAGACACAGGTTCGATCCTGAGTTGGGAAGATCCTCTGGTGAAGGAAATGGCAACATACTCCAGTATTCTGGCCTGGAAAATTCCAAGGACAGAGAAGCCTGGTGGGCTACAGTCCATGGGTCACAAAGAGTTGGACATGACTGAGTGAACACACACACACACACACACACACACACACACAGCCAATAAAGAAGGAAGGAACTCAATAAATGATTGAGTAAATTAAGCAGAGTGTTAGAAGACGCCACTTAGCAAATGGAAGAAATAAAGTGATGGTGAGACCAGGAAGGTGGGAGTGGATGTGATGGCTGGTCACAGTATTAAATAGGTCCCAGGAGGCCTCCTTGAGAAGGTGGCACTTGAGAAAGACTTCAAGAAGTTCCCTGGTGGCTCAGATGGTAAAGAATAGGTTTGTAATGCAGGAAACCCAGGTTTGATCCCTGGGCCAGGAAAATCCCCTGGAGGAGGGAATGGCAACCCACTCTAGTATTCTTGCCTAGAGGATGCCAAGGACAGAGGAGCCTGGCAAACAGTTGGACATGACTGAGCGACTAACACTTTCAAGGAGTTAAGCAGTGAGCCATGCAGAAAATGGGGGAAGACTGTCTCCGGCAGAGGCACAAACTGGCAAAGGCTGTGAGGTATCCCTGTCTAGCTTGGTCAGGAACTGGCACAGAGGCCCGTGGAGCTGCATCCCAGGGAATCACGGGCAGGGGTACTGAGGGTGAGAGAGCACAGGGAAATGGCCCCATTTCCCTTTATGAAAAAGTCACTGTACCCAGTCGGTTCTGGAAAAGCAGGCTGCGTGCTGACAATCAGGCAGAGTGAGGCTGGGACTTGGGTGAGGCAGATGAGGTGCCTAAGTGCAAAATTTAAAGAGATGCTCAATCTCAGGTGCCACCTCTGCATTGACACACCATTGAGAATAGACACCTCTATAAGTTTTGCATGTAAGGCATTTCACTCACCTCCCTCTAGTCCTAATCCTGATGCAGAGAATTCCTGCTGTTTCTACAAAACAGGCTGGCATTTCTCTTCCTCACACTCATCCCCACCCAGCGCCACCACCACACACTCACTCACATCTCTGACAGAATTATCTATCCTGCAAATGCACAATAGCAGGAAGCAGAGCTGTGCCAATCAACCGCCAGGATGACGAGTTTCCTGCTCTTTTTTGGCCGCACCTCACCCTCAACTGCAGTAGGCAGAAAGAGGAAGCAGAATTCTGAGCTAGATTTAGTTTTTTTAGTCTAAATCTGTCAACAAGTGTGTGCATGTGGTTGAAAAATTGTGCTTCTGGAGCCCAGGAATAGATGTTCACCAGCCCGTGACTCTGGGGTCACACATATGATTGAAGACCACTTGTAAGGTCGAGTGAACAGGGAGAGTCATTCCAAGCTGACTTGATGGCTGAGGCAAGAAGCAAAAGCTTCATATAAAATAAATATGCCTTAGAATGTGCTTAGTGTTTATATTCCACCTGTAGTCCCTCTTACCCCTAAAGGAACTCAAACAACCTTGAGGATTATAAATGTTTAAGAAAATATAATTGCTCCTCATATGGACTCATGAGGGGGTGATGGGCAGGGCTGTGAGTGGCCCCCCTGGAGGGGGTATGTGCACAAGTCCACTGGTCCCCTAGCTCACAATGGTTCCGTCTGGATGTGTTGTCTCCCATTGCATGATCCTCTTCATCCATCAACAGATGGATGAACCCAAATTGCATCCACTCCACACAACGGTTGTGTGTCCCTCAATTTTTAAAAAGAGCCCAACAGTTAGGGCTGGTATCTTAGCTGACAAGGGACCATGGCAGGAGATGGGAAGGTGGGGGCCTACAGAAATGGAACCAAAATACATGGATCTTCCATTAACGGAAAACCAAAAGACATTGAGTGCTCACCCCATGAATGATCTAGTGAAGGTAATATTGTATCAATTTTACAGATGAAAAGTTAACTTACAGAACAATTAATATAATTTGTCTAAGGACACCCAACTAATAAAAGCAAAGACAAGATTCAAATTTAGCTCTGCCCAAATTCATAGCTCCACAGTGAGATAGAATTGAATAGTTTTCTATTGCTTTTCTTTGATTACCAGCTCAATAAAGTCTTAGCAGTGAGATACCAAGAAAAAAACAAGAAAGAAAGAAAGAAAGAAAGAGTGCTCAACTTCAGGAGCAGATAAAACTTCTAAAGATTTTCATCAGAATTAAGGTCAACCCCATATTAAACATTGTTGTAAAATTTTGTGAAAGTGAAAGTCACTTAGTCATGTCTGACTCTTTGCGACCCCATGGAATTCTGCAGGACAGAATGCTGGAGTGGGTAATTGCTATATAGTAACCCTGCTTATTTAACTTCTATGCAGAGTACATCATGAGAAATGCTGGGCTGGAAGAAACACAAGCTNCCAGGGTCTGGACAGTGTCCCCTTTCTGACAGCCCGATCAGCTCTTTCCTGGAGATTAAAGCAGGGATTAAACTAGACTCAGCCCTTCCAAAGAAAAATGTGCTCGCACCAGCCTTTCCTTGAAGTGACCTTTTTCTATCTTTTTACTTTTTAAAGAATAGAATTATCAAAAGTTTTGCCCCAGTGGCAGAAAATCCATTTCACTTTAAAAGCTCACCGGGGCGGGGGGCGGGGGGGGGGTGTCTCCCTGGTGGTCCACTGGCTAGGATTCTTGGCTCCGAATGCAGGGAGCCTGGGTTCCATCCCCAGTCGGGAGACTAGATCCCACATGCTGACCTTAAAGATCCCATGTGCCACAACTAAGACCTGGTGAAGCTAAATAAATATTAAAAAGAAAAAAGAAAAAAAGCTCTTCCCTGGTAGTCCAGTGGTTAAGATTTCACCTTCCAATGCAGGGGGTGCAAGTTCAATCCCTGGTCGGGGAGCTAAGATGTCTTTTAAAAAAGCTCCACATCAAAAACCCTTTAAAACAGAAAAAAGCTCACCAGCACTGACTGGGGACCCTGAAGAGTGCTGTGTCCAGCTTAACTCTGGGTCCACAGTGATTCCGCTGTTCCTTTCTGAGCACCATGCACTTTGCCTTTTATTGGTCAAGTAACGAGGCACCTCTACTTAAACCCAGAGCTCCTATCTGTCAACAACAGTTATTAGTTCCTGGAATGGCTGGATCTCACTTCCTGAGATTACACCTAGCTCTGCGTATCCCTGGCTGCTGCACATTGGTCACTCCGCTCATAAAAATAAAGCCTGCCCTCACCCTTCAGAGCCAGCCCTTCCCCCGCCCAGATCCCCAGTTAACATGTAGATGCTCCCTCACCTGCACCCTGTCTGCTGGGTCCCTCTGTGTGTGGAGACTTGAGCCCAGCAGTGTGCTGGGTGCAAGCTCTTTGGTTCTAAGCCATAGTGTCCACTTAGGTCAAAACCAGCAGGACTCTCAGAGACGGCCCTGCTGGTCCCTTTGATTGTGAGATATTAAACCCTTGAGTCAAGCTGGACTTTACCAACTGCAAACAATCTTTCAAACGCAAAAGTGCTCATAATCTGCCTCGTTGTTGTTTGGTCACCAAGATTTTTTTCGCAACGCCACGGACGGCAGACGTCCAGGCTCCTCTGTCCATGGGATTTCTCAGGCAAGAATACTGGAGTGGAAGTACTTCTACAGGGGATCTTCCCGACCCAGGGATCAGATCTTTGTCTCTTGTGTCTCCTGCACTGGCAGCAGACTCTTTACCACCAAGGACGCCCCATAATCTGCCTGCTGAGTAGTAAAAAGCATGTACTTTGGAATAAGACCAACAGCAACTTAATTTATGACTACGCTCCTTTTGAGCTGTGTGGCCTTGGGTAAGTTACCAAACTTCTCTGAACCTCGATTTCCTCATTTGTAAAGTGAAGATAGGGACTTCCCTGGTGGCCCAGTGGCTAAGACTCCTCACTCCCAGTGCAGGGGGTCTGGGTTCAATCCCTGGTCAGGGGACTACATCCCATGTGTCACAACAAAAGATCCCATGTGTCACAACTAAGACCTGTGCAGCCAAAGAAAGAAAGAAAGAAAATTCTAAAATAAGCATAATACAAATACAAATCACCTCCCAGAGTGATAATGAGGACTGCTGCTGCTGCTAAGTCGCTTCAGTCGTGTCCGACTCTGTGCGACCCCAGAGACGGCAGCCCACCAGGCTCCCCATTCCTGAGATTCTCCAGGCAAGAACCCTAGAGTGGGTTGCCATTTCCTTCTCCAATGCATGATAGTGATAAGTGAAAGTGAAGTTGCTCAGTCATGCCCGACTCTTAGCGACCCCATGGACTGCAGCCCACCAGGCTCCTCCCTCTATGGGATTTTCCAGGCAAGAGTACTGGAGTGGGGTGCCATTGCCTTCTCCGGATAATGAGGACTAAGTGAACTAATATGTCTAGGGTTGTTGGCACATAGTAGATGTTAACAAATTCTAGTTTTCTGTCTTAAATTGGAATTCACTGCTCATAAATCTCCTTTCTAGATGCCAACTTAGAACATCATAGATCTTGACTTGATTCACTGTATTCCAGTAGCAACAATTAAACCGGCTTCCTTTAGGGGTACATCGATTGCAATGTACCTTTCCAAGTAGATAGGAATTATTTCCACACAGTTTCTCTCCCTTCCTCTCAAGATGTGAAGCTCCTTGACAACAGGAACTGTTCTAGTCACTTCTTTATTTCCCATATAATAAGTCCTAAGAGGAGGCAGAGGGAGAAAGACCACGTGCTCAAGGTTACAGTGAAGACGGCAGAGACAGAGCATGGTCCTGTGGGAAAGCGGAAAGTGTCACGTGCAGCCTCAGAAGCCCCCAGGGAGGAACCAAGCAGACACAGAGGAGGTTTCCATTTCAGCCCCCAGGATGTCATCCAGAAAGGGTATTACCTAATGCCTTTCTGATAGCTCAGTTGGTAGAATCCGCCTGCAATGCAGGAAACCCAGGTTCGATTCCTGGGTTGGAAGATCCACTGGAGAAGGGATTGGCTACCCACTCCAGTGTTCTCATGCTTCCCTTGTGGCTCAGCTGGTAAAGAATCTGCCTGCAATGTGGGAGACCTGAGTTCAATCCCTGGGTTGAGAAGATCCTCTGAAAAAGGGAAAGGTTACCCACTCCAGTATTCTGGCCTAGAGAATTCCATGGACTGTATAGTCCACGGGGTTGCAAAGAGTCGGACATGACTAAGCAACTTTCCCTTTCACTCACGCCTCTCTGCCCCAGGTGTTACCTGAACTCACGTGGTTATCTTCTATTCCAAGCAGGGTCAGAGGGGAGCCCTTCCCGTGAGCATCCAAGCACACGACGTACACTTCTGTTCTTTCCTCGTGAACACTCTCCTGCCCCGGGGGCCCTGTTTGTGCCTGATCTTCCCTCGGCTGACACCAAGGCCAAGGGTCACGGCTCCCCCTTCTGTCCCCCACCCCCCAGCACTCTCACTAGGCTCCAGGTTTCTCCCCCGACAAAGCCACACAGATTCTGTTTGCCTTTCCCACCTCCGCGCAAACTCCAANGCCAAGGGTCACGGCTCCCCCTTCTGTCCCCCACCCCCCAGCACTCTCACTAGGCTCCAGGTTTCTCCCCCGACAAAGCCACACAGATTCTGTTTGCCTTTCCCACCTCCGCGCAAACTCCAACTGCCGCAGGGGGCAACCACGCTCACTCGCTGAGCTGCCCACAGAACCCAGAACACTTTCTTGGGAGCAGGCCATCAGCTCTGTTCATTACCCCCAGGCAGCCGGAGAGAGAGACCCACCCTCCACCCAGGGCCACCCCCGGGCTCAAACAGAAGACATGGCCAGAGGTCTGGAAGGTCTCAGGCCTGAGGTCAGACAGCTGGGTCTGTCCTAAGCCACTGATTAACAACTCCGTGTCTGTTCTCTGCCTCCCACGTGAGAAGCAGAGAACCTCTCTCTTAGATTCGTGGTTTGACATGCAATGCATAAATAGTCTAATTTGGATTCACGGCAGAAACATTTCATTTCCCCTTGGAGCTCAGGGTGAAAGTGAAAGCCACAGAGTCCCTGACCTGCAGAAACTCAAAGGTAGGGAGGAGAGCGCTGGTAAACAAGGCCGTGTGACCCTTGCCTCAGCAGGGATTTAGGCTAGAGGGCAGCTCTGAAGGAAACGATGGGAGGGGAGGTTCTGACTCAGGTCAGTCTCGGGGTGACTCCGGGAAGAGCTGAGTCTGGGAATGAGCACAAGTTTGCCATCCAGAGAGAAGGAAGGGCATTCGGGCAGGAGGTGGGCAACACACGCAGGCGGGACCCTGGGGGGTGACACCCACGTGTGACTGGTGATGCACGTCCTTCCGGATGATGGAGCGCGAGTGTAAGAGGGTGATGAGGGCCAGTCTAGACTGAGCCTTGCGTACACGGTCAGATTGAACTTGGCAGAGTCAGGCAAGGACTTTAAGTCGGCTGGAACAGACTGCCTGGGAGAGAGATTGCCTAGGCTTCCTAAGGAGGAATGTAGAATATTGCAGTATGTTGAGACTCCAGAGGGCATAGTCTGAAACGCGGCTCAGACGGTAAAGCCTGGTGGCTCTGCCTGTGATGTGGGAGACCCGGGGTTCGATCCCTGGGTGGGGAAGATCACCTGGAGAAGGAAATGGCAACCCATTCCAGTGTTCTTGCCTGGAGAATCCCATAGACGGAGGAGCCTGGTGGGCTATAGTCCATGCGGTCACAAAGAGTTGGACATGATTGAGTGACTTCACTGTGCCTTCAAGAGGGCACAAAGCCTGGCTCACCTGGAGGCTGAATGATGGGGAGACAGGACTTAGAAAGAGGAAGAGGCCAGAGGTGGTGTCGCCATCACAGTGCTGGAGGACAGAGGCTGGGGGATGTCGGAGGAGCTCAGTGCACCCTCCAGCCATCCCCTTGCTCGCATTCTGTCCCCTCACAAGCATCCGCCGAGCTACATGCAAAGCCTCACGTGGAGAGGGCACCACAGCAGAGAAGAAAACGGCCGTGCCAGGGAGTGCAGACTGGAGTTCAAGTCCGCGAGAGAGAAAGCCCATCCACGACCTCCGAGAGGTTGGTCTTCCGTTCCCTCTGCCATCTGCCTCTGCTCTGAGTCTCACCCAAAGCACACCTGAGGACCTCAGACCCTCCCACGAGGCCCCTTCTGAGAGACGGCCCTCTCCCAGAACCCCTGCTGACCTCAGGGCCTCTCGGAAGGTAACCCACCTGGCCCCACCCAGACTCCAGCTCAGATCTGAGCTGCCACGGATCCCTGTTCCTTTCTCCTCCCTCATCCCTACAGCGAAAGCTAAGAATCTTTCAGCTAACACACAAGAATGACAACTTTTCTTTGATGAGCCCAAAGTTTCAGAAAACAAAACCAAAAGCAAAGGCCTCTCAAGACATTTCCCATGTCCTTGGTGGGCCCTCCAGGAGGAAAGTGGGCGTGATGCTCAAGGAGCGTAGAGAGAGTCAGCCCCATATATATGATATGGCTATAAATGCATTCAGGCTGCAGGACGGCATCCTATAAACTCTTTGAGGTCTTCCTGGCAGGAAACACCATTCTCATGCAGATTTCTGAGATTTTCCCTTGAGGAACTCATAAACTCCACAGGTGTTGTTTAAGGAAGAAAAGCAGGCTGACGGTTTGACTTCTGTCTAATCTGCTGTTTCTCTAACCAGGGCTGGTCCTGTCCCACAAAACCACCTCAGCACCAGGCCATCCAGACATCTGTCCACACAAGGCCAGGTGGCGCTCCCTGCGCTCCCTCTGGGACTTCCCTTAAGGCGCTCTGGAATGGAGCCACAAAGCCAACACAATGTCCCCACCCCCTGGCTGCTGGGAGAACTGAAAGGGGAGAGAAGCACCTTCAGAATAAAGCCAGGGAAGATTTGCAGGGAGGAAGAAACGACAGGAAAAAAAAACAAAACAAACCTCTTTCCAGAGCCCACCGGGCAGGATCCACAGAGTGTGGCTCATTTCCTTAGCAATTAAAATCCAACTCCCTGCCGTTTTGGGTCCACCTTGTGCAAAACTAAATAGCTCCAATCCCTTCATTTCCAACAGAAAAAAAAAAATCAGGAAACAAATGCATTAAGTGGATTCACTCAGCTTACTGAAAAGACAAACACTTTGCCATTTTTCTACTTAACACAGGCCAGGGCCATCTTATTCATAAGCCAGAAAGCCAGGGCCCACCTNATCTTAGTTTTCTGAATGTTGAGCTTTAAGCCAACTTTTTCCACTCTCCTCTTTTACTTTCATCAAGAGGCTCTTTAGCTCTTCTTCGCTTTCTGCCATAAGTGTGGTGTCATCTGTATATCTGAGGTTAGTGATATTTCTCCCGGCAAGCTTGATTCCAGTTTGTGCTTCATTCAGCCCAGCATTTCTCATGATGTACTCTTCATATAAGTTAAATAAGCAGGGTGACAATATGCAGGCTTGATGTACTCCATTCCTGATTTGGAATCAGTTTGTTGTTCCATGTCCAGTTCTAACTGTTGCTTTTTGACCTGCATACAGATTTCTCAGGAGGCAGGTAAGATGGTGTGGTATTCCCGTCTCTTGAAGAATTTTCCAGTTTGTTGTGATCCATACATGAAGTCATGTATGGATGTGAGATTTGGACTATGAAGAAAGCTGAGTGCTGAAGAGTTGATGCTTTGGATCTGTGATACTGGAGAAGACTCTTGAGAGTATTGGACTGCAGGGAGATCCAACCAGTCCATCCTAAAGGAAATCAGATGCTGAAGCTGAAACTCCAATACTTTGGCCACCTGATGCGAAGAACTGACCCATTTGAAAAGACCCTGATGCTGGGAAAGATTGAAGGCAGGAAGAGAAGGGGATGATAGAGGATAAGATGGTTGGGTGGCATTACCGACTCAGTGGACATGAGTTTGAGTAAACTCTGGGAGTTGGTGGTGGACAGAGAGGCCTGGTGTGCTGCAGTCCATGGGGTCTCAAAGAGTCGGACATGACTGAAAGACCGAACTGAACTGAGTGCAGCACTTTCACAGCATCATCTTTTAGGACACAACCTAAAATTTGGTTTGTTTAATTGCTGTTCAAACCAGTCTTGAGAAGACAGTTGGGCAGAATAATGAGAGAATTGGACATTGGGTCAGAAATTTCTGAATTCTCTAACTAGCTTTGCAACTAGTAACTTTGTGTGATCTCAGCTTTTTGGGGCCTCCATTTCTTCACTATCATTAAGAGCTAGGACTTGGTGGAAGATCTCAAAGGTTCTTTTAGTTCTAACCTTAAAAAATCACATTATCTGGGCTAACATTTAATAATCATATGGTCCATGCTTTCGGTTTTAAGCCTACCTGGGTTTGGTAAGATTGCCCATAGAAAGCAAAACACTAGCAATGTCTTTTTAAAAATTATTATTATTAATGCTTAGTATTTAACTAATTTTTGATTCCAGAATTCTTTCCCATACATTTTTCTCTTGATCCTCACAAAAACCCTTTAGAGATGAAGAGGCGAGCTTAAAGCAGCTAAAGAACATGTGCGATTTCACATGGGCAGTAAACATGGGGTCTATTGAACAGGGCCTGAAAGAGAGACAGTCTATTATGTTTGGGTCAAAACAGCCCTACTCAAATGGCAAGATCTGTTTCTTGCCATTAAGGCTGGATAATATTCCACTGTGTGTTTATATATGGACAATCTCACATTTTCTCTCTCTATTCAGTTGATGATGGACACTTAGGTTGTCTCTATACCTTGGCTGTTGTCATTAATGCTGCAATGAGCAATCAAGAAAATCCTGCCATTGTCACAACATGGATGAACCTTGAGGGTGTTATGCTAAGTGAGATAATTCAGACTCAGAAAGACAAATACTACATGATATCACTCATGTGTGCAATCTAGAAAAATCAAACTCTTAGAAGCAGAGAGAATATAGTTACCAGGGGACTGGAAGTATGGGGAATGGAGGAATGTTTGTTAAAGTTTCACATATGCAGGATGGGTAAGTGCTGGTAATCTAAAGTATAGCTTGGTGACTATAGCTAACAGTGCTGTACTGTATACTTGGAAGTTGCTAAGAGTGTAAATCTTAATTGTCACTCCCTTCACTGCACACACATATACAAAGAAAATTATGTGAGGTGATGGATATGTTAATTAGCTTGACTGTGGTAAACAGTTCACAATGTGTATATGTATAATAATCATATTGCACAAAATACATGCAATTTTTGTCAGTCATACCTCAAGAAATCTAAAAAAAGAAAAAACTCCAGCCCTACTCAAAAATGTAGAAGCAGTGAAATTTAATTTCCTTTCAAATATCACAGTTCTACATTTGTGTCTTTTTAAAAAATCACACTTGAGCTAGGGCTCTTGAGTCTTATGTCACAAAAATGATTGAGTGATAACTATAGATTACTGTGCTCTTACCAAGGACACAAAGTCCCCTAAGGCTTAGTGGAGATATGATGATATAGCTAAACCTATATAAAATGACATTCCACTTATTTATGAATGAAGGTGACTACATTGCTGCAGGGAATGCAAAATGAAACAGTCACTGTGGAAAATGCTTTGACAGTTTCTTATAAGTTAAACATACACTCAAGCCGCACTTGTCCTCCTAGGTTATTGTACTAGAGAAACAAAAACTCGTGAAGACAAAAACACGTAAAAAAAATGTTTATAGTGGCTTTATTCATAGTTGCCAAAACAAGAACACCCAAATGTCCTTTCCTTGGTGAATGGATAAACAAACTGTAGTACATACACACAATGTAGTACTACTCAATAATAAAGAGGAACAGTTTCCTGATAGATGCAACAACTTGGATGAATTTCAAATGCATCATGCCAGTTAAAGTGAGTCAGATTTCAAAGGTTACTTACTGTGTGATTCCCCTGTCGTGGCATTTTGGGAAACTCTAAGTTCAGAAAACAGATTTATGGTTGCAGGTGCTAAGACTGGGGCCAGGGACTGGTTATCAAGGGACACAAGGGAATTGCTTGAAGTGATGAGACAGTTTGTATCTTTTTTTAAAAAAATTATTATTTACTATTATTATTTTTTTACTTTACAATATTGGATTGGTTTTGCCATACATCAACATGAGTCCGCCATGGGTGTACACATGTTCCCAATTCTGAACCCCCCTCCCACCTCCCTCACCATACCATCCCTCTGGGTCATCCCAGTGCACCAGCACCAAGCATCCTGTATCCTGCATCAAATCTAGACTGGCGATTCGTTTCTTATATGATTGGGGTAGTAGTGCAACGGAATGCATTTGTCCAAATTCATAGAACTCTGTAACTAAAAAGGATGAATTTGATTGTATGTAAATTATGCCTTAAAAGCCTGAATGCCTCAAAAGGGTAGAAGTATGTACCTGTGTGCTTTGATTTCTAAAATGTTTTGAGTGAATAGCTTTCTGTCAGAAAAACACCCCATTCTTATGCAGCAGTCTATTTTTTGAGGATGTCAAATGGGGTCAGAATTAATAAAATTTCCAACAAGAAGCATCTCAGTTAAACATACCAACTTGCTCAAATTCGGGAAACCATGAAAGCCAGTTTAGAAATAATCAATGAATAACCTTTCATTGCTTCAGTCTCCAAGACTCACTTCTTATCTTCTGTTTTTGTAAACTTTTAAAATGCTGCCTCTGTAATCGATTATGCTTTTAGTATCATTGCTCATTTTGACCACATACGAGATTGCAGACTCTGAGGTTGGAGAAGTGAGTGGAGCACAAGGCACACCAGGTCACATAGGAAGGAGATTTCTCTTTCAGAGTATGTTTTGAGGATAGGTACAACAGCAAATTAAATTAAATTAGAAGATGCTTGCTCCTTGGAAGAAAAGCTATGACCAACCTAGACAGGATATTAAAAAGCAGAGACAATACTTAGCCGAAAAAGTTCTGTCTAGTCAAAGCTATGGTTTTTCCAGTAGTCATGTATGGATGTGAGAGTTGGACTATGAAGAAAGGTGAGCGCTGAAGAATTGATGCTTTTGAACTGTGGTATTGGAGAAGACTCTTGAGAGTCCCTTGGACTGCAAGGAGATCCAACCAGTCCATCCTAAAGGAGATCAGTCCTGAGTATTCATTGGAAGGACTGATGCTAAAGCTGAAACTCCAATACTTTGGCCACCTNAAGGAAAGTTATGACCAACCTAGATAGCATATTTAAAAGCAGAGATATTACTTTGCCAACAAAGGCCCATCTAGTCAAGGCTATGGTTTTTCCTGTGGTCCTGTATGGATGTGAGAGCTGGACTGTGAAGAGGGCTGAGTGCCAAAGAATTGATGCTTTTGAACTGTGGTGTTGGAGAAGACTCTTGAGAGTCCCTTGGACTGCAAGGAGATCCAACCAGTCCATCCTAAAGGAGATCAGTCCTGAGTGTTCATTGGAAGGACTGATGCTAAAGCTGAAACTCCAATACTTTGGCCACCTCATGTGAAGAGTTGACTCATTGGAAAAGACCCTGCTACTGGAAAAGATTGGGGGCAGGAGAAGGGGATGACAGAGGATGAGATGGCTGGATGGCATCACTGACTCGATGAATATGAGTTTGAGTAAACTCCGGGAGTTGGTGATGGACAGGGAGGCCTGGCGTGCTGCGATTCACGGGGTCACAAAGTGTCAGACACGACTGAGCTACTGAACTAAACTGAATGTTCTTATCAGGATCAATGTAATTCTCTCCATGTGTTCTCTGCCTACTTGTACCAAGCAGATGTACCATGATGAAAGTAAACTCTCTGAGGGCAGGGATTGTTTGTAATTTAGAGCCCTTTATATCTCTTTTACCAAGCACAGGGCCCTTTGATGAATAAACAAGGCAATCAGTCATTGGATTATCTCATCAGTGGCCCAGTTTTTATTACATGCCCAGTGTGTTTCATGTCTGAACCTTCAGTTGACACTTTTAGCTAGGAGCAAAGGATGTAGTCTCTGAATTAGGAGATGCCTCAGAATTGGCCAATGAAATGGGTGAGGATGTTATTCATTTTCAGCTCTCTTCACTTGACTATGGCCTTCTGGAGAGTGAGGGAGAGGTGTCATTTGCTTTTCTAGCTCTCAGCCAGTGAGGCTTAACACAACGTTTTGCATTTGTCAGGGAGCAAGAAATGTTTACTGGATGGAATTTCTGTTGGCCCTGGGCCATTTGTTGTTGCCGTCTCAGCCTTGTTCCCACTACCTACTCTGGACTGAGATTTGAAGTTAGTATAGAACCTTGTCAGGCTTGTGGGTTTGAGCTTCTCCCACTCCAGGAATATTGTTATCATGTGTCAATGTGGTTCTAGGTAGATCTTCCACATTCTACACCCTGATTGTTCAGTTTAGTTGCTCAGTTGTGTCTAATCCTTTGTGACCCCATGGACTGCAGAATGCCAGGCTTCCCTGTCCATCACCAACTCCCGGAGCCTGCTCAAACTCATGTCCATTGAGTCGGTGATGCCATCCAACCATCTCATCCTGTCATCCCCTTCTCCTCCTGCCTCCAATCTTTCCCAGTATCAGGGTCTTTCCCAAAGAATCAGTTCTTTGCATCAAGTGGTCAAGGTTGGAGTTTTAGCTTCAGCATCAATCATTCCAATGAATATTCAGGACTGATTTCTTCTAGGATGGACAGGTTGGATCTCCTTGCAGTTCACAGGACTCATAAGAGTCTTCTCCAACATCACAGTTCAAAAGCATCAATTCTTCAGTGCTCATCTTTCTTTATAGTCCAACTTTCACATCCATACGTGACTACTGGAAAAACCATAGCTTTGACTAGACGGACCTTTTTTGGCAAAGTAATGTCTCTCTTCTTTAGTATGCTTGTGTTACATAATCACTAACTGCTCATTCAAGAGCACAGACACTTTCTAACTTCAGATGTTATCAAAGTTTTTTTTTTTTCTTTTAATCCACCTATGCACGTGCAGTGACACTTCCCACCCTCTAACGCAGGCTACCTCAGATGGACGTCTTAGGCATCTTACTGAGAGAGGCAAGTAATCCTACTCCTGACTGGGGAGGGGGAGAGGCCCCATTGTGATACAGTTGTTAAGTCATGGTCCTGTGGTGCCCTTGGAAAGTGAGGGATACCTGATCTTAGAGGAGAGAACTTTGACAGAGGAGGAAGCTAGTATTCTTTTGGCCTGTTTTAAATGTTCATAGGACACAGATTACAAAAGAACCTGTTTAGGCTGTTTATTTTGACTGGTTGCTTCTTCTAGTGATTAAGTCATTTCTCTTACTTTACATTCATTTAGACAGGCAGAGTGTGGCTCAGACATCCAAAAGGGTCATAATTGGCTCCCCACAATGCTCTTCTGGGACTTCCCCAGTCGCTCAGCAGTAAAAAATCCGCCTGCACTGCAGGAGACGTAGGAGAAGTGGGTTCAATCCCCGGGCCAGGAAGATCCCCTGGAGGAGGGCATGACAGCCTACTCCAGCATACTTGCCTGGAGAATTCATGGATATCGGAGCCTGGCAGGCTACAGTCCAGGGGGTCACAAAGAGTCGGACACGACTGAAGTGACTGAGCATACACATGCACATAAATCAGATACTACCATCAGCTTCTATTCATCTCTCCCCCCAGACTTAACTCCTTCTCTTCCCAGGCTAAACTGGGATTTTTACCTCCTCAGAGAAGCCTTCCATGGTATCCCACGGGGCATATACCTGACTTCATACTCCCAGGGCCCCCCAGCACTCCTCTTGGTGACTTTCTCCAGAGACTTCATTTATACTGAGTGTGTCCACCTGCTCTCCACTGTATTCCCAGTGCCCCTGCTCTGACCTGCTCCATAAAAATTGAATTGTTATTCCATGAATCAATTTTGCCCATAATTTTAATCACTTCTTTCACTAAGCTAGGCTTTAAGGTTTTGTACATTGTTAATTTTCATTTTATTTTTAAAGTTTGTAATTTTATGAAGAAATAAATTTTGGCCTTAATTTCATTTCCTAAAATATCTTGGATCATCATAGCCTGAAGGGAAAGGAGTTGATTTCCAGAATGCCTTAGGCAACCCACTCCAGTATTCTTGCCTGGAGAATCCCATGGATGGAGGAGCCTGTAGGCTGCAGTCCATGGGGTCACAAAGAGTCGGACACGACTGAGCGACTTCACTCACTCACTCACAGAAGTGATTGCCTTTCTTTATTTTCCTTGTGTCTGCCAATGTTTCTCTAACTTTGCAGCATATTAGAATTATCTGGGGATCTTTTAAAATTCCCAATATCCAGCTCAGCCTCAGACCAATTAAAGCAGACACCTGGGCACATGAATGTCAACAATTTTAAAGATCCTGGGAGATCCAAATATGTCTCAGAGTTAGGATATACTAGCGTATAGGGTTTTTTGTTATTATTTTTATAAAGGTAGTCTAAAGAGGGAAAACTCTCCTTTTCTTACCTGAATCCACAGAAACAAAGAGCAAATAAACAATCTGCATTTTATTTTCATGAGGGAGAAAACATCCAGATATAAAGTTATTATTCAGAAATCAGAAAATTATTATTTCCCCCCCAAAAACAATGCAGGTTAAAAGTAAAGATGCAAATGAAAGGAAAGTCTACCAAATGGGCTTTTGTGTTCTATTTCAAAACATATCCTCTGGCATCGGGTGGTCCTGGATTTGAGTTCTGATTTTACAACTCACCAGCTTTGTGATCTTGAAGAAGCAACATTACACTGCTCTGAGCTGCATATACAAAAACAGAGATGAAAATACCTAGCATAGGAGAGAAATTACAAATACTCTAAGTGTCCTTAGAAGATCTGGTGCCAAATATTGACTCCAGTTTTCATTCCCTTTCCTGTATGTTTTGAGTCAGTGGACTCAGCTCTCTTTCCTAAACCTTTCACTTGTAACACATCTCCAAGAATCCCTGAGATTTAGAAAGATTCACTTACCTAAGTGCTTTATCAATTACTAAGGACCATTCTGTGGGTTTCTACACCCATCTTATTGTGAAGGGCGAAAGCAGGAGTGAGAAGGGAAGAGCTTAGGAGCTAGACTTGTGTGTCCTGCAGAAAGAAGTGGATTAGGGGCTCTGTTTTGATAGATCCATCTTGCAGGAAGAGTCAGATGATGATTTTCTGGCTCTGCAGTGATTCATGAGTCCTGCAGGGAAGGCAGATTTTCATTCATTCAATGACTACATACCAGACTAAAATTAGAAGTGGCAGTTTATACTGTCCACCCCCCTCCCCCATAAAGAACCAGGGATTCTTGAGGAAAAAAAAAGAGAAAAAGGCTGATTCCATTTGCTGGAGCTAGGAAGGTACACATTAAGCCTGGAACATTCTGTCTTGTGCCAATAAGTAAGCAAACTAATCAGTGATGTCAAGAAGATACAAGAACCCGTTTGAAGGGGATTTAGCTGGTCCAATCTGGAACAATTTGAGTGATAAAATAAATAAGGACAGTAACAGATTGTAAACCATTGAATAAAATCAATGAGTCAGTTCTGTGACAGGAAGATGGAGGATAGGGACATAAATATCAGGGGAAAAAGAAAGGGCTCTTCCTTATAGTGTAACGCCTACTGATATATGTAGGGGAAGAAGTAGAATTGGAAAAGTCACTATTTTGCAACCCCAGAATTGTTTAGGCAAGAATCATCAATGGATGTCACATATTATTATTTCTTTGTGGTAGAACATTTAAAATCTTGTCTCTTAGCACCTTCGAAGTATATAATATAGTATTGTTGACTGTCATCACATGCTGTTCATTAGAGCTTCAGAACTTAGCCACCTTTTAATTTCAGGAGTATTCTTATTATTAAAAAATACATCCTCAAGTATGAAGGGGTGAACGGGCATGATGTATGCAAATACTCTTCAGTAGTTCAGAAACAAATAAGTACACACACGATAGAGCAGCTGGTGGTGAGATGCTGAAAATTGACCCACTGGGTTAAAAAAGGGCATGAGGGAATTCTCTAGGAAAAGTATTTGCAGTAAAGTCAACAAGTGGAGCCCAGCCATCTGCCTCTGCTTAAGTGTCTTAGTCCAGGCAAGTTATTTATCATCTCTGAGCCTCAGTCTCTTTGCCTTTCGAATGGGAATAACATAGTCACATCCTTTTTGCGTTGTGTGTGTGAAAGGCCTTCTAATTGCAAAGAGCTGTAGACAAATTTGGGGATATTTTACTCTACATAATTCCTCACTTCCAGGGCTCTGGATTGATCTCAAGTCTTTGACTCCTTCTGCTCTATATACCAGCTGCATGCATGCCTAAGTTGCTTCAGTCATGCCCAACTCTGTGCGATTCTATGGACTGTAGCCCACCAGGCTCCTCTGTTCATGGGATTCTCCAGGAAAGAATACTGGAGTGGGCTGCCTTGCCACCTGCCCCCAGGGGATATTCCCTACCCAGGGATCAAAGCCCAGTCTCTTCTGCCTCCTACACTGGCAGGCAGATTCTTTACCACTAGTGCCACTTGGGAAGCCCTGTATACCCAGCTGCTTGTGTTTAAAACATAGCCCCACCCTCCCGAACCTATGAAATAATGGTACGGTGACCACTACTAATACTGGTAATACCTAATGCTTGCGCAGTTCTCTACAGCTTGTCTAGTGCTTTCTGTGCCTGGCACTCTTCCAGTTACTTTGCCTGTATTATTTCATGTAATCTTCACCAGTACCCTAGTAGGTAGGTAATGTTATCTCCATTTTACAGAGGCAGAAACCGAGGCAAGATGAGGAGCAAAGCTAGGGTTCAAACCCAGAGCTGCACCTGACCAAAGAGAGTGTTTTTTCCTACAATTTCCCAAAAGTGTGATAGGGACTGGAAGTGGCCTGGGATTCAAACCCAGGCAGTCTGTCCTCAGTTTCTGCTCTCAGCTAGGACCCTCTCAGTTCAGTTCAGTTCAGTTGCTCAGTCATGTCTGACTCTTTGCGACCCCATGAGTCGCAGCACGCCAGGCCTCCCTGTCCATCACCAACTCCCGGAGTTCAACCAAACTCATGTGCATTGAGTCGGTGATGCCATCCAACCATCTCATCCTCTGTCATCTCCTTTTTTTCCTGTCCCCAATCCCTCTCAGCATCAGGGTCTTTTCCGAGTCAACTCTTTGCATGAGGTGGCCAAAGTATTGGAATTTCAGCCTCAGTATCAGTCCTTCCAATGAATACCCTGGACCGGTCTCCTTCAGAATGGACTGGTTGGATCCCCTTGCAGTCCAAGAGACTCTCAAGAGTCTTCTCCAGCACCACAGTTCAAAAGCATCAATTCTTCTGTGCTCAGCTTTCTTCACAGTCCAAATCTCACATCCATACATGACTATTGGAAAAACCATAGCCTTGACTAGACAGACTTTTGATGACAAAGTAATGTCTCTGCTTTTCAATATGCTATCTAGGTTGGTCATAACTTTCCTTCCAAGGAGTAAGCGTCCTTTAATTTCATGGCTGCAATCACCATCTGCAGTGTGATTTTGGAGCCCACAAAAATAAAGTCTGACACTGTTTCCCCATCTATTTCCCATGAAGTGATGGGACCAGATGCCATGATCTTCATTTTCTGAATGTTGAGCTTTAAGCCAACTGTTTCACTCTCCTCTTTCACTTTCATCAAGGGGCTTTTTAGTTCCTCTTCACTGCTTTGAAATCTATATCTCCTGTGCCTAGCATCGTTCCTGACTCAGCGTGGCACAGACCCATACATGTCTATGGAATAAACAGAGGGGAGCAGAATGATTTGGAAAGTACAAAGGTTTGGAAATTGAAGGACTGGACTCAGAATCTTAGAATCTTCACTCTCCTTTTACCAGCTACACTCAGCTTTTCTGAGCCTCAGGTCCCGTGTTTGGTAAGAATAGTCTTCACATAGGGGGTGATGCACTAAATGGTCATGATTCTCCACTTCCTTCTTCTCCTTTGCCTTCTTCTTTTTCTCTTTTTCCTCCTTCTCCTTCCTCCTCCCCCTGTTTCTCCTCCTGCTTTCTGAACCTTTCACTGTGAACAGCATGAACATTGCTATTAAAGATGCATTCTTTCTCTCTTGCTGCTATTATGATTTTTGCATACCATTTTTATAGTAACTGTGAGCCTCATTGTGCTATTCACTTTCTGTCTCCAATTAGATTGATTTTCTAAGGGCAAACAGTCATGCTGTTTTCATTTTTGTATCATCACTGTCCAGCCCCGTGCATGGCCCTAGGAGCAGAGCCATTGCCAGCTCCTGTCACACATTTGT
The DNA here is from genome assembly GCA_006410875.1 of Neotragus pygmaeus. Taxonomy (NCBI): domain Eukaryota; kingdom Metazoa; phylum Chordata; class Mammalia; order Artiodactyla; family Bovidae; genus Neotragus; species Neotragus pygmaeus. Next base: position 24,211 of record SJYV01025522.1, read on the forward strand.
GAAATTTAGAAAAGGCCCTCCCTCTGGCCAGGTGCAGCTCTGCAACCATGAGACTTGGGCAGCTTTCATATGAAGAAAAGACCCCCTTTCCTGGGAAGACCACAGTCCCCTGCTGGAAGCACAGCCTGGTGAGTGGGGCTATATTTCACTTCCCACTCTCCCTGCTCCTGGCCCTTTGTGTGGTCCACAAAGTAATGACTGTCTGCAACAGCCATTCCTGGGGCTACTTAAAAATGCTTGTTAAATGAATAAGTGAATGAATAGGCAAACAGGTGACACATCCCCTCCTGGAATCCTTTCCCCTCTCAGCCATGACTCAACCAGAGAAGTGATTCCATGGCTGCTTTATACCAATCCCAGAGCCCAACCGTTATCTTCCTAGTTAGACTTTTCACATGAAATGATGCTGCCAAAGGATTTGCCCTTCCTTACATTCTTTGGAGCCTAACTGTGAAGATGGTTGCTCCTCTGTCACAGTTTTTGAGCAGAAGAAGCCCCATGGAGGCCCAAACCCAGGTCAAGGTACTAGTATCCAATCCCAAATTGCCCCTCCCAGATCAGAAGAGATGGTCTCTGCATGGAAGTAGCTCCAGGCTGGACCCCTGGCCTTCACAGTTTTTAACGTGTGCACAGAGAAACAGGTTTCCCCTGCCACTCCCCACTGTGGTCACTAAGTGTAGGACGGGAAAGAACTTCATTTGGCTAATTACAAGCATTGGCACTGTGGATGCCAGGTAAGAGCTCCTCTCAACAGGCTGGAGCCCTGTGATTAACTGACCTGAGCTGGTGGGTCGCATTTGCAGTGAGACCCTTGACCATGTCATTTGATTACACGTAGAAGGCAATGGCACCCCACTCCAGTACTCTTGCCTGGAAAATCCCATGGACAGAGGAGCCTGGTAGGCTGCAGTCCATGGGCTCGCTAAGATTCGGACATGACTGAGCGACTTCACTTTCACTTTTCACTTTCATGCACTGGAGAAGGAAATGGCAACCCACTCCAGTGTTCTTGCCTGGAGAATTCCAGGGACAGAGGAGCCTGGTGGGCTGCCATCGGTGGGGTCGCACAGAGTCAGACACGACTGAAGCGACTTAGCAGCAGCAGCAGCAGCAGGGTCATTTGTCCTTTTTACATGTGATTTATGATTATTCTTTCTCAGTTAAAATAGTTTTGTTTTCAGATAGCAAAGTACTAAAGTATTTATTTGTTGTTGTTTAGTCCCTATGTCCTGTCTGACTCTTTTGCAACCCCATGGACTGTAGCCCACCAGGCTCCTCTGTCCATGGGATTTCCTGGTAACTCACTGGTAAAGAATCCACCTGGGAATGCTAGTGGATTGATCCCTGGGTCAGGAAGATCCCCTGGAGAAGGAAATGGCAATCCACTCCAGTATTCTTGCCTGGGAAATGTCATAGACAGAGGAGCCTGGCAGGCTGTAGTCCATTGGGATGCAAAACAATCAGACATGACTTAGCGACTAAACAACAAAAACAGCATTTTATTACTGAACAGCTCCATAGACAGTGGAGCCTGGTGGGCTGAAGTCCATGGGGTCACAAAGAGTGAGACACGACTGAGTTACTAACACACACATGATAATACAGACAAAAGGAAAAAGAAAAAACAAAACTCATAACCCCACTCAGCCATAACTACCGTAAATTTCCCCTCCCCGCCCCCCAGCCCCCCATACACACCATAGCCTCACCTACATTGTATTTTGGAACTGTTTGGAAATTTAGAGATTATACTGATTTGTAAAAGCGATCAAGTGATCTGCAAACATAAAGTATTATTAGTACGTTANGGGCTGGATGAAGCACAAGCTGGAATCAAGTTTGCCAGGAGAAATATCAATATCCTCAGATATGCAGATGACACCACCCTTATGGCAGAAAGTGAAGAAGAATTAAAGAACCTCTTGATGAAAGTGAAAGAGATGAGTGAAAAGTTGGCTAAAACTCAACATTCAGAAATCTAAGATCATGGCATCTAGTCCTATCACTTCATGGCAAGTAGATGGGGAAACAATGGAAACAGAGACTTTATTTTTTGGGACTCCAAAATCACTGCAGATGGTGACTGTAGCCATGAAATTAAAAGATGCTTGCTCCTTGGAAGAAAAGCTATGACAAACCTAGACAGCATATTAAAAAGCACAGGTAGTACTTTGTCAACAAAGGTCCATCTACTCAAAGCTGTGGTTTTTCCAGTTGTCATGTATGAATGTGAGAGTTGGACTATAAAGAAAGTCAAGAGTTTAAGAATTGATGCTTTTGAGCTGTGGTGTTGGAGAAGACTTTTAAGAGTCCCTTGGACTGCAAGGAGATCCAACCAGTGCATCCTAAAGGAAATCAATCCTGAATATTCATTGGAAAGACTGATGCTGAAGCGGAAACTCCAATACTTTGAACATCTGATGCAAAGAACTGACTTCTTGGAAAAGACCCTGATGCTGGGAAAGATTGAAGGCAGGAGGAGAAGGGGACGACAGAGGATGAGATGGTTGGATGGCATCACTGACTCGATGGACATGAGTTTGAGCAGGCTCCAGGAGTTGGTGATGGACAGGGAAGCCTGGCGTTCTGCAGTCCATTGGGTCGCAAAGAGTTGGACAGGATTGAGTGACTAAACTCGGCAGTGTTCAAGTGGTGTCACCTGGAGACCACTTAAGGGTTTGTAAATCAGTGGATTTCAAACTTTTTGGACCATAACCTTAAAAAAATCAAGTCCCAGTAAAAATAGCAAACTAATACATAAATATACTCAGTTGCATATAAACACAATTTCAGGGGACAGTGCTTTCCTTTCCTATGTGTGATTCAATCTAATATTTGTTTTTGTTCTTTTCTGTTCCATTGCAGTGTACTTTACTGTTTTAGTTTTTTTCTTTTTATGCTGGCAGAAAGCCACAGAATTGATTTAATGATCTGCTCATGAGCGCGGACTTGTAGTTTGACAAATAGTGATACAAAAAGGGAGTGTTTCTGGTAAGCAGGCTCATCTGCTCTTTGATGCTTAGTCCCTCTAGTTCCAGGCTGACACTGCTGCTGAGATACACTTCCCTGCCCTCCCTCCCATCTCCACCTTTACTTGTTACCTCAAACATACCCACTAGGACTGTCCTGGTTCTAAGCATATTTAGCCCTGAATTGTGTGACCTGGAGCTTTACTTTCTCTTTCCACATTCTAGTCCCTGAAATGGTAGACCTTCTGCATTAAAAATTACACTTTGTACCTCACCTAAAATTTGAGAAACAAACCCAACCCACATTGTCAGTTGAATTTTTTATGTAGTTTGATAAAGAGCTTCTTTAGCATAAGTACAAGAAGTTACAGTTAATAGGTAGCTCTAGCTACAGTGTGGTGCTGATGATAATTCCAGTTTCTCTAGGGAACTGGGAAGCACCCTAGGTCACATGGAGTGAACAAAACTACCTCCCTCTTGTTCTGCCCAGACCCTGTTTTCCCCAGGCTTCCTTCTCCTCCTCTGTGTATCCTGAAGTAGGTTTGCTTCAGCTACAGAAAATTCTCAGCTTACTTCTCTGTGCTCTTTAGCAGTTTGTCTGTCACAGCCCAGAGTCAGCCTCTATCACATGTCATTAGCTCAGGCTTCTGATGGCATTTCTACTGGTGTGCAGTGTGGGCAGGCACTTGAAGTTCAAGTTCTCTCCCAGAACATACTAGCTAACGAATTTGAGCAAACTCCAGGAGATAGTCGAGGACATGGCATGCTGCAGTCCATGGGGTCTCAGAGTTGGACATGACTTAGCAACTAAACAACAACAATAGCAATCAGTTGCCTATTGGTTCCTTCTCTCTGCTTTATCACCATGGGGTCTGGAAGGGAGATTTGGGCAGGAAGAGACCTCTTCCAGGTATAACTCTTTCTAAAATTTTCTCCCAGTTCTTTTCCCCAGTGTTTGTTTACTTTTTTGGGGAGTGGCTGGGGGTGCTCTGCTTAATTTGTGTTATATTGCCTCAGACTCTGTTTGACAATAGCACAAAATCAAATGCATTCAAACTTTTCAACCCAGAATTGAGCATATTAGCGTGTGTTATTCTCACTTAATGTCTAAAGCAGTCATTTATGAAAGATGTTATAGTTTCCCCTGTGTATAGGGGCTAACTGGAGAAGGAATGGCAGCCCATTCCAGTAATCTTCCCTGGGAAATCCCCTGGACAGAGGAGCCTGGTGAGCTATGGTCCATGGTGTTGCAGAGAGTTAGACATGACTGAGCAACTAAGCACGCAAGGGGCTAACAGGCTCAGACCATTGCAGTGACTTATATGGCTATTAAGTGTCAGAGGTGGGATTTGAACCCAGGTCTAGAGCCTAAGTCATGACCCCTGTCTTCCACATCAGGGTTCCATGTATCTATCACAGGCAGTCCTTGCTCCCTCAAGACATATGTGACCCAAGACAGAAAGACTGGTAGAAGGGGTTCCCTGATGCCAGGCATGATCTTGGCGTGAGTTGAGGTGATGAGTCCTACTATGTGCCTGGTTCTGTTGATAGTTGGCCTTCAACAGACCCGTCACCCTTCTGGAGCTTCCCTGTTGGTTCGAACAGTAAAGAATCTGCCTGTAATGCGGGAGACCTGGGTTCGATCTCTGGGTCAAAAGATCCCCTGGAGAAGGGAAGGACAACCTACTCCAGTATTCTTGCCTGGAGAATTCCATGGACAGAGGAAGCTGGTGAGCTATCATCCATGGGATCACAAAGAGTCAGACATGGCTGAGCAAGAAGATTTACTTTTGGGGATCAGGCTCGCCTGAGGCTACCACCATTGACCAGTGTACCAAGTCTTTCCTGGCAACGGACGCCGAGTTAGGCTGGGAATGAAATCCAGGGGAAAAATAGATCCATCTCGCCCCACCCTTGCCCTGCAGGGGATGTAGGCAGCCCTCTCTCAGACGGCTGTCTCGGTTCCACGGCGATAGGCGTCCTGAGTAAATACTCTGATAGACTAAACACACATTGGCTGCACTGGCCCGAGGAGCAGCCGTCCCGGGAGCACCCCCAGTCCAGGCCCCTGTGTGGCAGCCCGGCCTGTTAATCATCGCGCTGGCAGGCCGTCCAGGATGGAGATACTTAGCCTGGGCCTTGAACGTTACCCTGTATGCTAATGTGAGCGTTCTTAGAAATGTAATTTCCGTTCTGACCTCCATGGACAGTCCTTATAAAGAACACAGACATAAAACAATTTGTGAAATGTCAGGAAGAAATTGCATCTAATGGGGGGCACTTCTGCCAAGGAAAACACATTTCAGTTTTAAAGCATTCCCATCCATACAGGGATATTTGAAAATGACTCTTGGATCTGCAGTGGGGCCTGAGCACTTTTCCATGTCCTTTAATAAGCTGTAATGTGTGTACCAGCCAGCTCCAGTGCAGGCTCCCCATGGACCGAGGCAGCCTGTGGAGGAGATGGGATAGTAGGCTGAAGGTGACAGCTGAGACCTGTGTGAACTGGCATCAACCAGAAATCCTTCCTGGGGGTCAAACCAAGAAGATTTACAGTGGGAACAAATACTGTGTACCATAATGGTCTCCCTGCATCTGTTACAATGAAGAATCTGATCCCCAGTTGGGTCTTGAACCCTTGGCCCTTCTGACACTTGATACAATGGCTGAGAAGTGTGTCCTTCACCTTTTACAGTCTTGTGTTAGAAGACATACTGTCTTGCAAAATTGTGCTTGTGAACAGAGACCACTTAGAAATAATAATAATGTACTCATAACACTTGCTATTATTATGAGTGTTTATAATATGCCAGGAATAAATCTCTTAACTAAATAATCTCATTTTAACCCTTTCAGTAGCATGACAAGATAGGTGTTGCTCTCACTCCAAATTTTACTTTTCAATTTTCAGGGAAAACTGAAGCACAGAAATTGTCTAAGTTCACACAGGTAGTCAGTGACTGACCTGGAATTTGAAAATCATTTCCTAGACTTGTGCAAGATGGTTGACTGGGGTAACAAAAGGAAAAAACAAACAAACAAAAAAAAAGAAGTATTAAAACTTATATTTATACTTACATTTTAGCTCAGCTCATCCTTTACTCTTTTCAGTTTTTTATATATGTTTTATTTGTTGTTGTTGTTTTAGTCGCTAAGTCATGTCTGACTCTTTTGCAACCCCATGGACAGTAGACCACCAGGCTCCTCTGTCCATGACAGTTTTCAAGCAAGAATACTGGAGAGGGTTGCCATTTCCTTCCCCAAGGGATCTTCCTGACCCAGGGATTGAACCCATGCCTTTTGCATTGGGTTAGAATGATTTTCTGGAGTAGGAAATGGCAACCCACTCCTGTATTTTTCCCTGGGAAATCCCATGAACAGAGAAGTCTGGTGGGCTATAGTCCATGGGGTCATAAAGAGTTGGATATGATTGAGCAACTGAGCATGCACAGATTTAACCTCTTAGTCCAGCTGAGAGAAAGATTTATTTTCCTGATAAATAACTGATAGTGATAACACCATGGGCAAACCGATACTTTCAGAGGATGTAAACTCCTTAAAGGTAGACATATTTGCCTGATTTGTTCACTGCTGCACGGTCAGTACTAGTAGACATTCAAGGTAAAAGGTGGCCATGAAATCTGGGAACACGGATGAACACACACAATGAAGAAACTATTACTGTTGCACTATAACACATGACGTGTTCTGTGATATCACATGGTGTGTGAATGAATCATCCTTCACTAACAATGCAGAACTCAGTGTTTGATGCAGAATTGCAGGGAAATAGATATGATTTCATCAGCCCTTGCACAAATATGAACCTTTCCACATGATGAAGGCAGGAGTGGGGAATTTAGTAGAGAAAGGGCTTGTGATGAGTCAGAAGCGTGAAGAAGGGGAAAGCCAAAATAAAAATCAGATCCAGATTCAGTTTCATGCAGTGATTTTCACTGATCAACAATTGCTCTTTACCTGCCCCCTGAGAAACTGCCTTCCTTGTGCCCATGATGTCCCCACAGAGAAAAGAAGTTTTTTGTGCGAGCTGAGGTAAAGGGGGGGAGGTTCCATCAAGGAGGTAAGATTTGAGCCTGGCCTCGGATTGGTGAGGAGAAGAAACAGATACATCTGAATAGTGTCTAGTGTACAAACCTGAACTTATTCTGTGAGATAGCCTGGTTTTACCCCCATTTTATACAGGAAGGAAAATTGAAGCTTGGGATGGTGAAACAGCTTGCCCACATTAAGACAGCAGGAATTCTGATTGCAGTGCTGTTCTCTCTGTTGGCCTAGACAGCCTTCCCAGCACCTGTCTGGAACCTTTGCTACTGCTAGAATTCTTCTAGGGGTTAAGGGCTTAGTGGTTCACTCCTTCAGTGATCTGTTTCATTCTCTTAAAAATGGAAAGACTTCATATCATTTCTAGAAGTGCTTAAATTTCTTAAAGGGGATAACTTGGGAATTTGAGGACCCTAGTAATATTCTCCTCCTTCAGTACCCCAGTCCAACCAGTGCCAAACTTGTACAGACCAAGGGAAATTTGTGTGTGTGTGGGGCGGGTGGTGGGGGCAGTGGTGATGGATATTTTTGTTTTTCATTAGACAACATTCNAGAACAGAAAATGAAGAAATATATATATAATGTGCCAGGTGGTGAAAAGTGCCAAGGGGGACACAGAGTGTATGTGTGGGGGTGGGGGTGGGAGGAGGTGGGAGCATTTGCTGTTTTATCAGGGGTGAGGAAGGAAGGCCTCTCTCGCATTTTCCACTTGAATTGACATGTAGAGGAGGTAAAAGAGTGGGCCATATTGGGGAGGAATATTCCAGGTAGTGGAACAGTAAATACAAAGACCCCAAAGCAGGAACATGCCTGGTCTTCCTGAGAGAGGTGCTAGAGATGGAAGAGAGCAGAACTAGTTGATGGAGGCCCTTGGTAAGGAATCTGCATTTCATTCTAAGAGCAGTGGGTAGTCTTTGGAGGGACAGTGCTTTAGGAGCCTAGGGAAGGAGAGACTATTGGATATCGGAGGCTCAGACTGACTTTGGATTGGGTCTGTAGGGATGCAGCAGGTTAGGTAGAGCTTAGCATTAAGAGAAGACCTAACAAGAGCCCCAGCAGAAGCCCAGGTGAGGAGCTGGAAGGCAGACTCTTGTGGGCCAGGTGACAGGTGAGCACTGATGTGAGCTGGAGCTCTACTCTGGGGGAGTGCTGGGGCTGATTTGCCTGCATCATGGGGGAGCTTTGCAACCAGGCCAGGGAATTTAATATTCAGTATGTCAACTTCAGGATGCCACAAATAGAACAGTGATGACTCCAAAGTTTCTGTCTAGGAATGTTCTGGGGATGGCTCCCTGGTTGGAGATAGGAGTGATGGAGGGGACAGAAGATGTGTCTTAGCACTGGCAAGTAAGAGTTTGTACTTAGATTGTGCATTTACGTGAGGGTGGCTTTGGGGAGGGTGATGGTCAAGCTTTGAAATCTTGCGCTAAAGCTAGATTGCATAGCAACCACCCGTGTTTTTTCTTGCATTAAGGGATGGGAGCAATGAAAATTATAGGTATTCACCCCTGAATATTCACTGGAAGGACTGATGCTGAAGCTGAAGCTCTAGTATTTTGGTCATCTGGTGTGCACAGACAACTCATTGAAAAAGTCCCTGATGCTGGGAAAGATCAAGGTCAGAAGGAGAAGAGGGCATCAGAGGATGAGATGGTTGGATGGCATGAACTTGGGCAAACTCTGGGAGATGGTGAGGGACAGGGAGGCCTGGCGTGCTGCAGTCCATGGGGTCGCAAAGAGTCAGACACGACTGGGCAACTGAACAACAAAACAACAAATCCTTAGCTCTGTACTGGGAGAACAAAAATTAAAAGATGAAATCTGTGACTTAGGAAGTTTGACAAGAGTGAGTCTGAGGAGGCGTTCATTCATCCATCTATTCAGTGATTAATTTTTGAATGCTCCAATGTGCCAAGCGGCAAAATGAAACTTGGATATCCATGAGTTCAGATCCACTTACTAGCTGCGTGACCTTGGACAGGTTTTATTTAATGTCTTGGAACCTCAGTTTCCTTATCTATAAAATATCAATAACAATATGTACCTTAGCAGTTGCTGTAATTAGAGATAACAGGTACACACTGCCCAACCCGGTGCTTGGCACCTAGTATGAGATGCTCCATAAATGGTAACTCGTGCTGAGTTGCAGGAGATGGGGGACACTGGAGGCAGGGAGTGGTCGTTGTGGCAGCAGAGATTTGCCTCAAGGGCCTGCATTAGGGTGAGGTGGGGTTTTGTAGAGCAGAGGGTAGCTCTGAGGGGCTTTGAAGACCACCTTAAACAGAAATAGGGACCAGAAGGAGAGAGTGCATTCAAAGATAACCTGAAGGTTTTCAGAACAGAAAATAGGGAAATATTCTGCCCTCCCTCCCTCAAAAAAAGAACTGGGAAGAAAGTGGACTGGATAAGAAATCGTAGATAAGAAGTGACTTCCTTGAATCTGTGTTAGTAGCCGAGGAGAAAGAGTCTCTAAATTGATACAGTGGATCCCAGGAGTGAGACTGAACTAAACCCTTGAGTTTAGTATAACCATCATTGTGACAGAGTACTAGTCACGACTGGGCAAAGATGCCAAGTAATAGTGGCTTATGTAAGAGAAGTCAGAGCAGAAGCCATCTGGGGCTTTCCTGTTCTCCACCTTTACTAATTTGTAGTCTTCATTCTCATGGTCCAAGATGGTTTATCTGCATGCTTGCAGCCCATTCAGAGGGAAGGGGAGATGGGGATAAAAGTGGGCATACCCACTTCTTACATTCCATTGGCCAAACTTGGTCATAGAGTCACAGACAGTTACAAGAAGGGAGACTGGGAAATGTAGCTTCCTTCTGAGAAGCCAGATTCCCAGTTCTATTATTTTGGATGAAGTGTTCAGGCCAGCTATCAGTCTCTGCCAAGGTAGTATTAAATAAAATCTTGAGGATGGGTGAGATCATGGAGAAGAAGTTTAAGACGGGAGTTAGAAGTTGGACTTTCATACTTTAGTAAGACTCTCTGCTATGGCAATGGGAGGATTTAAGAAGTTAAGGAAGAAACATGGAAGTTAGACTAGTAGGTCTAAGCTAATCCGTCAGCCCTAAAGGAAATCAACCCTGAGTATTCCCTGGAAGGACTGATGCTGAAGCTGAAGCTCTGATACTTCAGCCACTTGATACGAAGAGCTGACTCATTGGAAAAGACTGTGATGCTGGGAAAGATTGAGGGCAGGAGGAGGAGGGGACAGCAGAGCCTGAGGTGGTTAGACAAGATCACTGCCTCAATGGACATGAATCTGAGCCAACTCTGGGGGATGGTGAAGGACAGGAAAGCCTGGTATGCTGCAGCAGTCCATGGGGCCGCAAAGAGTTGGACATGACTTAGCAGCTGAACACACAGACCAGCAGGCAAACGGGGCTGATATAGGTTGAGGGAGGGAAGAGTAGACAGCTGTGTCGGGTCCTGAGGGCCCAAGGGGAATGGATCGGTGATTCATTATCATGGGGAAGGCTCTCAGTGGTGAGGGATGGGAGTGACCAGAGGCTGGTCTGCAGAGGGTGAGGCTGGGACAAGTGAGGACAGTGAGTGTGGGTGACCCTGGTGAGGTTTGGCAGGCAGTTAGAAGGACCTTGGAAGAGATTGGAACCCCAGGGGCCAGTCAGGTTAAGTGAAATGAAGTTCATGTGTCTGAAAGCGTTTACAGATATTAATTTTACCTTTTTTTTTTAAATTAAGAAGAGGCCTTTTAAAGAAAGAAAAAATCCTCTTAACTGAAAAGAACTAATCCTTTTAGGGAGTTTGCTAATGTAGGCATAAATTTTTTTCTTTGGCAGCTTTTTTTTCCCTCCCATCTTCCTCAGATAATCTTATCTCAATTTTGAATCAGAAATCTTATTTATAGCTTTTCTAAAGAGAATTATTTCAATGAGGGCAGATTCTTTACCCTTTGGACTTATTTTCTTTTTTAAAATAGATAAGTTATCCCTCCTTTTTCTCAAGAGAGACAGTTAAATTATTAATTGAAAAACAATGATTGTGAGCTAAAAGGGGGGCGTAAATCAAAGGAGGAGGAATAGCTTCAGCTGGCTTCCTGTTTTTCTGTTTCTTTTTCTTTTTTTGGAGGGAAACTAAAAATGCCAAAATTCCATCTTTCCCTCAGGACCAGAAGAAAGCTTTGTGCATGTTACATCCTTAACAGACCTGGAATAAAGTGGGGAATTGTGTGGTCTTCTCACGCTCTTTCCTCCACCCTCTACGTCCCTCCCCTCTGCTGGATTTGATCTAGAGGAGCAGCTTAGCATTCGAGGTTCTGAGACAAGTGGGTCATGCATACTTAAAATAGCTATAGTAATTGTACTTCCTTCTGCCTGCATGCTCCTATGTACATTACAGTGTGTATCACTGTGTGCATTACACGCTTACATATCAATACTTTCTCATGACAGCCTCACTTCCTGCTATTGTCCCAAGTTCAGCGATAAAGAAACTGCGACTTAGGGACCTCTCAGCTAGAAAAGCAGCCAAGCCTGGTTTTGAAGAACATCAGTAGTTATGTATGGATGTGAGAGTTGGATCATAAAGAAAGCTGAGCACCAAAAAACTGATGCTTTTGAACTGTGGTGTTGGAGAAAACTCTTGAGAGTCCCTTGGACTGCAAGGAGATCCAACTAGTCCATCTTAAAGGAGATCAGTCCTGGGTGTTCATTGGAAGCACTGATGTTGAAACTGAAACTCCAATACTTTGGCCACCTTATGCGAAGAGCTGACTCATTTGTAAAGACCCTGATGCTGGGAAAGATTGAGGGCAGGAGGAGAAGGGGACGACAGAGGATGAGATGGTTGGGTGGCATCACCGACTCAATGGACATGAGTTTGGGTAGACTCTGGGAGTCGGTGATGGACAGGGAGGCCTGGCATGCTGCGATTCATGGTGTTGCAAACAGTCTGTCACGACTGAGCGACTGAACTGAACTGAACTGAACTGAGTCCTAGGATGGTGTACTTTGGTCACTGAGTACTTGTGTCGTGAGAGAAGGCAGAAGGGCAGGTCCAGCTGTCCTTGCATCCCTGTGACATGCTCTGCTGTCCTGGCTCTGTGGGCACCCTGGCTCCTGACTGTGGTTTTAATACTGGTGATGCCAGCCATCCTAGGGCATGTTCAGTCTGGAGCTTGGATGAGATGATTACTGAAGGAAAAGGAACTCTCACCAATATTCTTAAGGCATGAAGGGGGCATCTAGACCCAGGCCCAGCATGAATTCAGCTCTAGTAAGTTCTTTCTGCATCGTTCTGGTGGGAGACTGGTCCTGAACAGCCTGATCCCTGCCAACATCAGAAAGGCAAAATTTATTCCTAAGGAGGGAAGAGCATCACTGATCACAGAGCATGACCCTCAGGAAGGGACCCAAGAACAAATACTCCCAGATCTGTACCCAGAGTCCCTGAATCTAATTTGTTAGGTAGTTGAACTAATATAGGTGAAATGTTTAATGTGGCACCTAGTGCATTAGTAAGGATTTAGTAACATTGGCTGCTGTTTATTATCAGACAGGCTCAAGGCAGTAGCCTGAATTCCACCCCAATTCTCTTAACTCCCACTAATTCAGTGTATCTGAGGGGTCCTGTATCACTGTCCTATATTTACTTTATGAATTGCTTGTCAACATCTTGGTACTTTGTGGAGAAAGCTTCTGGAACCAACTCCACAGAGAAATACAGTTTTAAATTCATTTTCAAACATCTAAAAATTAATGGAAGACAGTGGTAAAAGAATTCAAATCTTTCTGAAATGTATAAATCTAAGAAAGAAGGCTCCTTGCACCCTGCCCCTGATTCCCCAGTCCCATTTCTTACAGGTCAAATAGGTACCATTTTCTTGGCCATCCTTCCAGAACTTTCAAGAATGCATATGCAAATGTAATGGAGTTGAAAACACTGCACTCTGATGTGCTAAGAAAGTGTAATCACTTTTTAATTAATTAGCTCATCTTGCTCAGCCTTGCCTCCTTCCTGGAGGGGGAAATGGACTTGGATGCAAGCCCTGGCTTCTTCACGTCCTCTGTTTTGGGTTTGGCTGGTCCAGTCGGGGGCTGCTGTTTATTGAAGAAGTCTGTGATTGGTGAACTTGTAATCAGTTCTCTTGGTGGAAATGTTACTTAGTTTAAAAATCATATCACGCATACTATCACCTGTCTACTGTCTATTGCTGCCTCCTGCAACATCTTCCTGAGAGTCACTGACAGCTTGGAATGCCCCCCTGAAGCTCAGAGGTGCCAGTGTTACTGTGCTGTTGCAATTTCATGTCATGACAGGGCCTCTGGGTGTGAATGTCCCCCTGCCTTCCAAGAGTTCCTGGAGAGAAGTGTAATACCTTCTATGAGCAACTTTTACTCTCTCTCTAAAGTGCCTACCTCTGTCCTCCTTCTCCTTTGTGGAATTCTAGCCCATTGCTGGGGATGAAGGTCCATGATGCCAACAAGCCTCTTCTTTCTCCCCATACTTCTCCAAGGCATCAGGGTGGGGGCTTCCCTTACATCCTCTTCTCCTACCCTACTCCCCCCGTCTCCTGCGGTCATAGTTGTGAGACAGCTACTGAGAAGGAAATAAAAAGCATGTTTTGAAAACACTGTATCCACTGCATGAGTCAGTTTATCTGTCAGTCATTCTAACCACTCATTCATTCATTTCACTTTTCTCTAGGACTGTTTTGAACCTCTTTTGTCACTGATCAATATCCCTTGATGATCTTTCCCATGCAGCAGTTAAAAGAGCACGACCTCATCCCTCTAACAACTGTTCCAGAATTCTGTCATACTGCTCCATCATGGTTTATTTACTCCTTTTCTTGTTGATTGGTATAGAATTGTTTGTGATTATGCAACTACGTCTGAAAGACATTTCATGCTCTCTGCTCTGATTTTTTTTCCCCTTCCTTTGCAAATCTTTTTACTTGTCACCTAGTACACAAGCAACAGTACACCCGTCAAGAGCTTCTCTTTCCTTGTGAGGCCCTCAGCTGCGAAGGGCTGCCCATTCTTCCTTTATACTTTTTAGGTTTGCTTGACAGTTTTGACAACAGAAGCATGTGACTGTGGTTTCAGGGGAAGGAGCAGCAGCAATGGCAAATAAATGTTTCAATCCCCAGGTGCACTTTTTTTCAGTAAGTGCATATTCTTAGTCCCAAGTAAGAGAAGTACATTTTCAGAAAGGATCAGCATTTCTTCTTTGCCCAGGGAAAAGAAAGGAGAGTAGAATTACATAGCTGGTCAGTTAGGATAAACCTGAGTATAGTAGCTTTTACAATTTGAAGTTGTATTCTCTTACCTAGAAGTCTGAAAGTAGGTGGCAATCCGCGGTTCATATGGAGGCTCCACGGCATTATCAGGACTTTCTGCTCCATCTGTATCTGCTGTATCCACAGCACGTGGTTTCCATCCTTAGGTTCATAAGATGGCTGCTGGAGTTTCCTTCATCACATCATGTTCCAGGCAGGGAAAAGTAGAAGGAAAAGGACACGTCAGTTGTTGACTTTCATAGGAGTTTCACTACATCCCACGTAACACTTGCATTTGTATCTTACTGGCCGGAAGTTGTCATATGGCTGTATCTAGCTGCACTGGAGTTCTGTTAGTAAGGAAGAAGGAAAGAGTTGATTCCAGATAGGCAGCCCACTGTCTCTGTCTCATGTGGTTTGATCCAGGGCTTGGATTTCTCATTTCACCAAGTGCTGACACATATATGGAATAGTAGTTACTGCTCAGAGCAGAGATGTGAGGTAGCTTAAATTTATTTCTTTGCTCTCTCCCATCATGGGTTTCTGCCTCCTTCTTCCTGAGGATCTCATCACAAACTGTTCCTTCCTGAATGATCAGAGAACTCAGAATCAGTAGTTTACCATTCCAGTGCCAGTTCCCAATGCTTTCCTTACATTCCCCACTTCTTACCTTCCAACAGCACTGAGTCCCCTTCCTTGGATTCACTGTATCCCTTAATGAGTCCAGACACTTGCACGGGCAGCCCCTTCTGCCTGAAGTGTCCTCCCCGTCTGCATATGTCTTCTCTAGCCCCATCTCTAGCATACAGTGCCTAGGACCCAGTTCAAGCATCACTCCCGCAAGAAGCCTTTTCTAGTTCTTTGCCATTAGTGTCTCCCATTTATGCTCACAGTCCCTCAAGCGCCTTGCTGTCACTTTAGCAGACTGAGTCATCTGTGTTAATGCTGACTGCCTCCCCCCACCAGATGCTGGGCTCCTAGACAGCAGGGCAGGGATTTTACCTCCTGCGTCTTATGTCAAGGAGGATCTTTGTTGCTGTTTGTCGAATGAATAAATAGCAACATTCAGTACTTTGATCTGGAGAGAGAGTGTGAATTTCCTTCATGGAGAGATCTTTTGTTGATGGGAGATCTTCACACAACCACATCATGGTGAAGGTATCTTCCTGCTTCAACAAAGCAAAAGGTGTGCCTGGAGTGGCTGCTCTATTAAACTTCTTAGTGGTGGCCCAATGGTCAAGAGCATCAAGGGATGTGCAGCTGAAGGGATTCATGAAACTTCATCGGCCACTTGAATAAAATGCTGGGCTTTCTATAATGGTTTATTTTTGAACAGGAACAGGTCTGTGGCACTAATCCTGTTTGAATCCTGGAACCCTGTTTAGCAGAAAGATGAGCCGGAGACCTCAAGTTACACTTGTTGTTAAAGTTTGACCAGATATTTGGTGTAAGTGTGTGTCATGCATGACTTTGCTTAAGTAATTAACATTCCTATCTAGTTTCCTTAGCAGGGGCTTGTGTTAGAGAGCCCCTCAAAAGACTGATTTAAACCTTTGAACTTCCAGTCTTTCCATTTATTGCCAATTACTGATATGCTTAAGTTTCATTTTTCTAAAAAATGCAAGAAGGATTAGATCTTCTAGGAGAAATGTTTATTGTTAGGAGAATCAAGCTTGGAAAGTGGGGCAATTTCAAAATGAAGAGCTAAGCGTAAATGTGGTATTAGAGAAAGTGTTGGGGGACTAAGTCCAAAAGTACTTTTTTAAGTTAGGGAAAGAGAAGAATTAAGGTGAATGTGACAACAGCATTCAAATATTTTAGGCACTGTCTGGAGGCACCAATTTGGTGCACTAGACGGCTGACTTAATATTTAATTACCTCCCTCTTTTCTTTCTTCCTTTTCATCTTTCTTCCTCTCTCCTTTTCCGCCTCCCTCCCTCATTTCTTCCCTCAATCCTTCCTTCTTCTTCATTCCTTCTTTTCTTGTAGCTCCTATTAAGGGCCTTTAAAATTATAAGGTCCACAAGAGTAGAAGATTGATCTAACTTGTTAATAGGGGTCTTCTTAAGGAAGGAAGGAATGGATGCTCTTGAATGAAGGAAGGAAGGGATGGATGCTAAAATGGGCTTCCCGGGTGGCTCAGTGGTAAAGAATCCACCTGTCAAGCAGGAGATGCAGGTTCAATCACTGGGTTGGGAAGATCCCCTGGTGAACTAAATGGCAACCCACTCTGGTATTCTTGCCTGGGAAATCTAATGAACAGAGGAGCCTGGTTGGCTACAGTCCATGGGCTCACAGAGAGTCCACATGGTTTGGCGACTGAACAGCAGAGAGTAGGAGATCGATCTGACTTGTTAACAGAGGTCCTCTTGAATGAAGGAAGGAAGGAATGGATGCCAAAATGTGCAAACACTGGGAATACTAAAAAAGACAGAAGTGAGAATGGAAAAGTAACACAGATAAGTGCAGTGTGGAGATATATACACGGGGGCTGCTAAGGAAGCAGAAAGCTAGGGCCTAGCAATGGATGGAGGAAGGAGATGGGGGCAGCAAGGCCTCCTAGAGTTGATGATTACTTAGCTGTGTCTTGAATAATGATAGATGATAATCTGATAGGTGCATGGAGAGAGTGAGTTAGGTAGAACCAAGAAGGATGAACGATGTGGAGGTGAGAGCATCTTGACACTGACTGTGCTCCCAAACTATCTCTGTGTTATCTGTGGGTAAGTTCAGAGCAGGGGTGGTGGGTCATGGTGCTTGGAAAGGTCAGTGAGCCACACAATATGTGGCAAGTGAAAGAATGCAGGTTCTATCTAGATGTGATGGGCCACATGATGAATTTAAAGCAGGAAGCTTTAAGGATGCCTTTAAGGAGAAAAAGATAATTCAGAAGTTGTTTACTGGACAAGAATAAGATGGCTCAGTAGAACCAGATGAAGGCTGAAATTTGGATATGGTACAGGATGAAGGGAGGGCATGGATTTGAGAAATATTAGAACTTGCTACCCAATCAACTTAATAATAGTGCCTTATGTACTAGACAGTGAGTTTTCTTTATACATTTAATACCTAGATCAGCATCTGGTATCTAGGAAAGTTTAAATTTCAATAATGTTTGTTTAATGAATGATTTAATTAATTATCTAATTATAGTAACCTACCTACCATATATGTCAAAAAGTGCTAGTTGCCTCCCAGTATCTGTTTCTCTTTTAGAAAAAAAACTCTGCTTTGTGGCTTCGAACATTGCCTCCCAGCTAAAAGTCTGCATTTCCCAGTTGCCTTTACAGCTAGGTGTGGTCATGTGACTAATTTCTAGCCAATGAGATCCAAAGATAACTGCCACTTGGATCTTCAAGGATGACTACTAAGAGGAGGAAGCACCCTTGACTCCTTCCTTTCTACTATCTGCTTTTTCCTTTTAGTTATCTAGAATGCAGATTCAGTGCCTGGAGTACCCGTGTCTGTCTTTCTAAGGATCTTAGAGCAGTAAGATAGATAGAATCTGGGTCCCTTCTATAAAAACTGACATTACAGTCTGATTCAGTTTTTCATTGAGCCCATTCTTGATCAAATATTTATGAGTCTTATTGGATGTCTAGTGCTGTGCCAGGAACAGAGACATTTTTAAAAAATCACATTTCTTGTCCCATAAGGGACTTATAGTTGATCTTCAAAGGTTCTGAAGGAAACATTCCCTTCCTAATTTCTGAGGTGATACAAACCAACTTGTGGATTTCATCAGTGTGTGTGAAATTAGTTGTGCTAATTCACAGGAAGCTTGCACGCTCAGCAGTGGGGCGCTTTTGGCTGTTCACCCAAGCAGTGTTAGTAACACGTGGTGGTCTGAAATCAGCAGTGACTCCTGATTTTTCAATGTGTGCCCGTGCACTCCCACCTTCTTTGTCTGAACATCTAGATGGTGGGCTAGAGGCATGACCTGAAGCTCTTTTTAAAACTAAGGATTATAGGAAGTTTGGGAAGGACATGTACACACTGCTATATTTAAAATACATAACCAACAGGGACCTACGGTATAGCACATGGAATACTTCTCAACGTTATGTGGCAGCCTGGATGGGAGGGGAATTTGAGGGGGAGAATGGATACATGCATATGTATGGCTGAGTCCCTTTGCTGTTCTCTTGAAACTATCACAACATTGTCAACTGGTTATACCACAAAATATAACAAAAAGTTAATAAAAAATAAAACTGAGGATGAGTTTCTTAGCTAGGCATGAAGAGGCTCACAGTTGAAAACCGAGGGAACAGGTTCATTAAATGTGCCCTTAGGTGTTAACTTGGTGTTTAAATTTCCCCATAGTCTTTATGTCCTAACAGATAACAGGAAATAGAAAATAGTCTAGTATTAATTGCTGCTGTTTATTGAACATTTTTTTAATATACCGCACACTGTAGGTATCATCAATTATTTCATTCTAACTGCATGAAGAAGAATCATTATTTATATTTTACAGATAAAGAAACTGAGGTTTGAAGACATTAAGAAATCCCATGTCTAAGGGGACCTATGTATATATATGTGGGCTTCCCCGGTGCCTCAGCAGTAAAGAATCTGCCTGCAATGCAGGAGAGCCTGGTTTCAGTCCTGGTTTGGAAGATCCCCTGGAGGAAGGCATGACAACCCACTGCAGTATTCTTGCCAGGAAGATCCTGTGGACAGAGGAGCCTGGCAGGCTATGGTTAATGGGGTTGGAAAGAGTCAGACATGACTGGAGTGACTGAGCACACGTGTGTGTACATATGGCTGATTCACTTTGCTGTATAGCAGAAACTAACACTGCATTGAAAAGCAACTATATTCCAACTAGAAAAAAGAAATTTCAGGCCTATATGATTCCAAAGCTCCCCAATTAACGCTCCATCCTTCCTCAGTGACTTTCGATGCTACAGTTACACTCTTTTCCTGGTGAGACTGGACAGGAAAGGTTAGACCACCTGGTTTCTCAGCAGTCAGTTATGGAAAGAGTGGCTATTACTGGCTGCTTATTATCATAAATAGTGTTGTCATTGGCAACCAATAACAGGGTTTCTATACTTAACATTTTCCCAGAATTACATTTTTTAACACCCAGCTTGTTAAATGTATCAGAGCAAACTGACCGCAACTTGTAATATTTTCTTTAAAAGAAGAAAAACTGAACCCTGAGTTTCCAAAAGCCCATTAGGGCAATGTGAGGACTCCTTCCCCAGGACTTGCACAGTTGAGAGTCATTGCCAATGAGAGTCATAAGGTGCTTAGAGAGATTATTTTGTACTATTGTGCTGTTGTTGCCTCATTCAATATAATCCCAAGGTCTTAGTTTTTTCAGTGGCTATAACAAGATACCATAAACGGGGGTGCTTATAAACAACCAAATTTTATTCCTCACAGTTCTGGAGACTGAAAGTCCAAGGTCAAGTCACTAGCAGTTTTACTGGATGGGGAGGACTTCCTTCCTGGTTCACAGATGACTGTCTTTTCTCTGTAACTTCCCATTGTGAAAGGGGCTGGGTAGCTCTCTGGGGTCCCCCTTAAAAGGACACTAATTCGAATCATAAAGACCTTCATGACTTAATCACTCCAAAGATCCTGCCCCTTAATACCATCTTATCAGGCATTAGGTTTTAACATAGGAATTTTAGGAGGAAACAGATATTCAGTATGTGGCGTGTAGAGTTCTGCTTCCTATGTCTGGGGATTAAGTTTTTATTATGTGCATGTGTGTGCATGTACTTGGCTGTGTCTGACTCTTTGTGACCCCATGGACTGTAGTCCACCAGGCTCCTCTGTCCATGAAATTTTCCAGGCAAGAATACTGGATCAGGTTGCCATTTCCTTCTCCAGGGAATCTTCCTGACCCAGTGTGTAAACCCACCTCTTTTGAGTCTCCTGCTTTGGCAGGTGGATTCTTTACCAACTGTGCCACCTGGGAAGCCCTCAGTTTTTATTTTATCACTTGCATATGAAGAGGATAGTTCCTTTTTGGAGACTTGGGTTTCAGATTAGTTGACAAAATAATAAATTAAGCTTGCAGTGCTCCTAAACTAAGTATGGGAAGCAGCGATTTTAACAATGCATACCACAGACAGACCTGGATTCTAATTCCATCTTCATTATTATCCAACTCTGTGACAGGAAAACCTGGCATGCTGCAGTCCATGGGGTTGCAAAGAGTTGAGCACGATTGAGGGAAATGAACCGTGATCTTGGGCAAGTCACTAAACCTCACAGCCTTAGTTTATTTCTCTTTAAAGTGGGAACAGGACTATTACTGACAGAATTCTATGTTGGAAGCAGCATGTGGGTCCAGTGTCTGATACAGGACAAACACTGAATATCTGTCACCCACAATCAGTTATCGTTCTGATCTTCATGCTCTGTCATGTAACGTCTCAGATGTGGTAAAAACCAGTTAGCTTCTTTGAACGTTGCCAAACAAGAAGATAGTCATAAAGCACGTTGGAGTCGCTTCTCTGTTGGTTCCGTTACCCAGAACTGTCAAAGTGACAGCTGGAATCCCCTTCATTGAACGTCATCTGTGCATGTCAAGATACGCCTCCTGGGTCTCATGCGTGTATCTCCCCATGGACTGCGGGACACACCCGAGTTCGGCGTGTTGACAGTCACTACCTTGGCTTTTCATGAGAACAGTCTGTTCAGTCTGAAGTCTTTGAGATTTGCACAGGGACAAATAGATGCCTAGGTTTGTAAAATTTCCTGCTAGGTAACCTGGTAGGTATGATCTATCTGAGAGCTTCAAAAACTTTCCTAGTCTGAGGTGAGTTTTTAGATGGGAAGAAGCTAAGGAGAGTCTGAATGAGTCTCTGTGGGTGTCCTGCCCAAACCCCATACCTCACACTCCTCCACCTAAATGATGCTTCCTGCCCATCTCAACCAAGCAGTCCTCATTGAGAGCCTCTTTTTCTCTTTTTCTGTAATTAGGTTCGCTTTCTAATTATTTGACTGCCTCTTAAAACCTCCCAGCTTCCCAGCTGGCACAGTGGTAAAGAATCTGCATGCTGATGCAGGAGAATCAAAAGATACAGATTTGATCCCTGGGTTGGGAAGATCCCCTGGAGGAGGAAATGGCAACCCACTCCAGTATTCTTGCCTGGAAAATTCCATAGACAAAATTCCTGGTGGGCTGCAGTACATGGAGTCACAAAGAGTCAGACACAGCTGAGGGACTGAGCACACACCTATGCAAACATATATTCCATATAATAGAAAACTAGAATAGCATTGTTTCAGGTTAGTCAAATTTTAGTTTCCACTTCGACTGAGGGAACTGGCATTACCTATTGTGAGGCTAATCTCCTTAACTGGAGCATGAACACACATTGAACCAGTTGGTGTAAAAGAGTCTTACTTCAGATCAATTCCTGGGCCAGTCAATAGCACCTTTTCATGTGGCCATGGCATCCTGTTTTTCAGTGACCTGTATTTTCCCCACTTACATTCCACTTTGATTCTGTGCTGTGTTATCAGATGGAATTCTCTAAGTTCTATGGAATTTAATTTATTTGGCCTCTTCAGGTTTGGGATTTTTCTCAGATGAGTTCCTAAGGGGACTTGCTATGATTTAGTAGAGGCTCAGCCTAAATGAATTGCAGTTGACCCTTGAACAATATAGATTTGAGCCATGTAGGTCCACTTTGATATTGATCTTCATCAGTAATAAATACCACAGAACTACAGGATCCATGGTTGCTTAATGTGAGGATATAGAACCTCAGATACCGAGGAACCATGAATATAGAAGGCTGACTATAAATTATTAATGGATTTTCAAGTGCTTGGAAGGTCAGTGCCCCTACTCACCATGTAGAGCAAGGGTCAGCTGTATTGTAACTGAAGGGCTTAGAACAGTGTTTGGCACATAGTAACTACTCAGTAAATCATAGCAGTTTTAGAGGTGACTGTTATTAGTCTAATATTTTATAAACCCTGGTGCATATAGTTATTTATGTCCCGTATTCAATTCTTGGAATAAGTATAAGAAGTTTCTATTCCTTCTTAAGAAATAACATTAGGTTATTGGGTAACTTGAGGAAAAACAATTCCTGCATAAAATGGAAGGTGAAACGGTAAAGATACTGTCCTGCAGGGGAAAATAAACACTGTTCCCTTTGATAACTCCTTCTCTTCTCCTCTTTCTATCCTCTAGCACCATCATCGACCAAGCTGTAGTCATTTCTGTATTTCCACACTTAATACAGAACATGGCATGTGCAAGAGGTTCATAAGCATTGAAGTGACCTAAAGCCACCTGCTCTCATGCTTATTCTTTCATTTGCTATTTTATTTGTGTGACTTTGTCATGAAAGTGGATGATGAAATCAGCCTTTTTCTCTGGAGCTTAGCTTCCTCGTTCATACAGTGGAAGACGGAGTCTGGACTAGAGGGTATTTTAGTTCCCTCTGGCCCTGACACCTCACAATCCTCTGTGGCATTTGGGTTCCTGTGGCCAGTGGTGTGCTATGACATGTTATGAGTGACTATTCATGTGAAGGTGAGGTCATTTTGCACAAGCTTTTTTTTTTTTTTAATCCTGGAAAATGGATTAGGTCAAGATCTGTTTAGGAAGCTCCTCTTACAACTGATACATAATTCCTCACGATGTTTTGTACTCTTTAGGCCTTTAGAGATTGGTAGCAGTATATGTGGAAAAGGAAATGGCAACCCACTCTAGTATTCTTGCCTGGAGAATCCCAGGGACGGCGGAGCCTGATGGGCTGCCGTCTATGGAGTCGCACAGAGTCGGACACGACTGAAGTGACTTAGCAGCAGCAGCAGCAGTATATGTGTGTATGACTGCATGAGTGTATCTCTAAGTATAATATACTTGTGCATCTATTAATAATTTACAGGTAAATGGTGAGAAATTTTTCTGCCAGATCAAGAAAGTTAAATAATGATTACATTAGTAATTACCTAGTACTTCACTTTTAGGAATCTGTCTAGAGATATGGTATAGAATATAGATAATTTTGGAGAAGGAAATGGCAACCCACTCCAGTATTCTTGCCTGGAGAATTCCATGGACAGAGGAACCTGGCAGGCTATAGTCCATGGGGTTGCAAAGAGTCAGACACGACTGAGCAACTAACACACACATATAGATAATTTATGGACAAAGTTATTAATAACAATTTTTCAGTATTGAAAAAACAGAAGAAAATGCTCAGCAAGAGGAGAATGATTTTATAAATTTAGTATATACATAAAATAGAATATAATATTAAGAAATATACTCATTTTATTCAATCTCAACTATTTAAAATAGTGTGTAGAAATGGAGTGGAAATAACCCAAAATGATACTAGTGATTATTTCTGGATAAAAAGATTATGAAATATTTTTATTCTCCTGTTGACATTTCTTTCTGTTTTTATAGCAATGACTAATATGTTCTTAAGAGAAATATAAAATATAGAAACCTATGCAAATAGGGGTATTTAAATACCCCCATAAATTTAGATATTTGGAACTTATTTACATATTTAGATAAGCTTTATCTAAATATAAAACCTTACCTAAAATATAGATATTAATGAACACTAAGAATATCAGTGCCAATTTCTTGGATGCATGGGAATTACGATACCAGAAAAGAGTGAGATGAATCAAGCTATCCTACCCTGAAGTTGATTGTACACATCCAGTAGGTTCATGCTTGGCAGCAGGCCCTTCTCTGAAAGGTTCTGAGAGTGGCATCCAGTGAACTGCCTGGCTGAGATCCGTGTCCACTGCACTGGCAGAAAAAGAAGGTCCTGTGTAAACCCTTCTGCCAGTGATCACAACAGCACAACCATCAAGTCTGCAGGCGTTCACTCAGCACAAGGTGGTGCAGAAGGTGGCACAGGCCCAGGAAATAACAAAGTGAATGAGTAAGTTTTTATCAAGTGTCCTGTGATGAGGTGCACTAAGCAAGACCATCCTTGGAATCCTGGAGTTACAGAGCTATCGGGGAACCTTCCTTATCACTTTATCCTGGGTTCTTTCAGCCCACAGAGGGAGAAATCCTGTTGGGAGTCATCCCAACTACCGTGGCTGTTCCGCTTTCTGGTTGTGTGAACTTAGTTTACTTCATTCAAGAAATATTTACTGAGTTGCTGCTTTGTGCCAGGCTCTGTGCCAGGTGCTGGGAACAAAATATGGATCGAGACGGAGAACCTGCCCTCATGAAGTTTAATGCCCTCAGGGGTGGAGGGGGATACAGACAAGCTATTTCACTTCTTTGGCAACTCCTGCTTTCTTTCCTTCCCCTTAAGTTCTGCTGCTGTTTGTGGTTTGGAACCACCTTTGTACTTCTCTTACATTCCAGGCTCTCACTTGAAAGTTTCATTCTCTCCCATCATCCCAAACAGTACCTGCTGAGTGATGGCTTCCCATCCGTTTGTCCCTTCTGGGTTGCTCTTCTGGGCTCAAACTCAGAGCCGATTGTTAGCTCCCACTGGGTATCCAAGAACCATCTAAAGCTCAGCTCAACCAAGACTGAGTTTGGTGTCATCTCCTCCCATCCCCACCCAAACCAGTTTTTCTCCTGCGTTTTGTCTCTCTACATGGAGAGTCCTCTGTCCATCCAGTGCCAGAAATTTCTCCTCTTCCATCTCCTTTCCTGCTCTCCAATCTGCATCTAATGACCCATCCAGTTCTGTTGATTCCCATTCCTATGGAACTGTTGTTCATTTTGATCCCTTCTTTACTCTATTCCCTGCTTCTTTTCCTTAGGTTTTCTAGCCACCAGTCATTTCTTTTTAAAGAAAAGAAATATTTATCTGGCCACATCATGTGGCATGTGGAATCCTAGTTCCCTAACAAGGGATCAAACCTGGACCCTTTGCAGTGAAAGTGCAGAGTCCCAACCACTGGACTGCCAGGGAATTCCCAATCATCCCTTGAAGAATGTGAAATTCCAGGTTACTAGTCTTTCTTAGTGTAACTCTGATTACATCATTCCTCCACGAAGCACCATCTCTATGGCTCCCCCCGCCCTTAGGATCAAGAATAAAATCTAGTCTGCTTGCTATGGTCATCCTGACTTCTCCAGTCTCATTGCCTGTCCTTCTGCTGCTGTTGCTGCTGTTAAGTTGCTTCAGTCATGTCCGACTCTTTGCGACCCCATAGACGGAGGCCCACCAGGCTCCCCCATCCCTGGGATTCTCCAGGCAAGAACACTGGAGTAGGCTGCCATTTCCTTCTCCAATGCATGAAAGTGAAAAGTGAAAGTGAAGTTGCTCAGTCGTGTCCGACTCTTCACTACCCCATGGACTGCAGCCTACCACACTCCTCCGCCCATGGGATTTTCCAGGCAAGAGTACTGGAGTGGGGTGCCATCGCCTTCTCCGCATTGCCTGTCCTGCTTGTCCTTAAATCTTAAAGCGTCAGCTACCCCTTCCCTCTCTTATCTGGACCACTCCATTTTATTTCTTAGATCTTGAATCAGGCATTACTACCTTCAGGAAATCTTCCCCAAATTCCTAAGTGTAGGTTGGACACCCCTGCTTCCTGTTCCCATAGCACCCCATGCATCCCCCTTTCATCACTGTTAACACATTGCCTGGTTCCTCTCTCACCAGATCATGGGCTCTGCAAGGGGAGGGCCAATTACCTTTTGTGTTTCTAGAATCTAGTGCAATAATAGGTAATGGTAGATACTTAATCAATTGATTAAAAACAAGTAATTTTTATTTCTTCAGGTCACATTAATCTGGGCATGAAGAGAAGCTCAAAATAATAATAATAAAATAGAACAATTGTTTTCTTTTCTTGGTCCTTCTTTGGCTCAAACCCTGGCTGTTAAATCTTTCTTCCATTAGGAGGTGCTCCAGTCTGTCTGGAAAACTGACCCTAGATGGTCCACTCCATGAGTTCATAGGCCCTACATGGATGTGACTAAATCCTAAGATCAGCACACTTAAAAATGAAATAAACTTAACTATACATGGAGCTGCTTTGTTAAATTCTGATCAGAAAGAGGGGAATGCCAACATTAGAATAATAGTTAACATTGATTGAGAGCTTCTCATATGCCAGTCATTATTCTAACTGCTTGTATGAAAAATTTTGATCTTCTCAACAATTCCATGAGGTAAGTAGGATTATTCCTATTGAACAGATGATAAAATTGAGGTCCAGAGAAGTCAAGTAACCTGCCTAAGGACACAAAGCAGAGGCATGGAACCAGCTCAGGCTGTCGGATTCCAGGGTCCTCACTCTTAGCCACTACACTTACCGCTTTCCTAGCTGAGATGCAAAGGGCTTTAGCTCCGATTTTCTATGTTTCTCTGGTGTATGTCTTCAATAAGACATTCTCTGTTAAGGGTCTTCTTCCTCAAACACTATCCGAGGTTGCTCTTGAACCTAGACAACCCAGATGGAGTCAGTCCTTCTGTTAAAGCCTTCTGTGGCCCTTTCCTTACCTCCTGCGTAGATGCTCATGTTCTTCAAAACAGAGAGAGTAGCATTTTGGTTCAAGAGTGGACTCTGGGCTCAAACCACAGCTCCGTCGTCTATTAGGTATATGACCTTGGACAAATTATTTAACCTTTCCATGCCTTGCTTTCCTCATCTATAAAATGAGGAGAATTCTGATCTTGTATAACCCATAGGCTATTGTGAAGATTAAGGGAGTTAATACATGTAATGCACTTAAAACAGAGCTTGGCACATAATAAGCAATAAGTCTGCATTAGCACTTTCATAATTTAAATAATCTCATTAATATTTACTCCAACTGGTATTAGGATGCTTTGATTATTAAATACCAGGGTAGCTCTACTACTGTTCGTGATATAGAAATCTACCAGTTTCTTTCATCTCATTATGGGCTTTAAAAATATATATTACCCAGGAAGATAAAAATAAATCATCTGCAAAACCTCACATGAAAGGTTTTCATAAATCTTGTAAAAGTTGGGCCAAGTTTAAAGTTCGCTGCTTAGGTTGATTTAAAGCCCTTCATTGTGAGCATTCTAATAGCAGTGCTTATAAAGGGAGGATCTGGAACAGTCTGGCTAGCAGTGTGTGTGTGTGTGTGTGGTCACTGGAATCATGGCCCTTTATATACCTGATTGGTGTGAGTGGGTGTGAGTAAGAAGAGTTAGCTCAGGCTCAAGGAGAGCCTGCATAGTCACGCCCACAATGGTAGGTAGTACTGTGTGATGGGCTTCCCAGGTGGTGCTAGTGGTAAAGAATCTGCCTGCCAATCAGGAGACTTAAGGAATGTGAGTTCAATCCCTGGGTCTGGAAGATCCCCTGGAGGAGGGCATGGCAACCCACTCCAGTATTCTTGCCTGGAGAATCCTATGGTCAAAAGGGCGACAGTCCATAGGGTTGTGAAGAGTCGGACACGACTGAAGCGACTTAGCAGGCACACATGCAGACCATGTGATACCAAGTTCGTAGTGCTTAACATGGCATTCATGGGCCATCCTTGATGTCCTGATCAAACCTACCATCTACTCTATATCCTTCTACTCTTACTCTTTCTCCTGCCTGGAATTTTCTCACTCATCTCTCAATAAGACCTGATCCTGTGTGTGTCTCAAGGCCCCAATTAAAATACGTTTTCTTCTTGGAGCATTTTCTGAGGTCCTCAACCTACCGTATGTTCTTTGCCCTACACTCCTTTCTCTGATGTATATTTCAATTCCTAACTGCTGTGTACTTACAGGAAATTTCCCTGGCTCTCAAATATTAATACATTCTTTTGTTTAAACATTAAAACAAACTTGTGAAGCCTAATCATGTTTACTTTTTTGATGAGAAACCCAAAACTCAGAAAGGTTAAATGATTTGCCCAAAGACACAAAGCAAAGTCAGTCCAACTCTGACGCTCTTTTTTCTGCCCTAGACTCTGTCTTTCATGTCCTATGCAAGGCTTGCTCACTTTTACATCACCCCCTGAGATGCCTAGCATAGCTTTAGGCTCAATAAATTTCTTTATTCATTCAGCTCATGCTTACTGAACCTATGAGGTATTAGTTAGGCCTTGGGCCCTGGCATTTTATAACTACAGAGGTTCGGGGAAGGAAAGAAGATGATGTGATAGGAGCATTTGTGTTTCACTTAGTAAAGTGCGTTTCATATGGTTTACCAACTTCAGTGCCAGCAGGGCAGGTAGGTGGTTGGGTGAAGCAGGCTGGATGTAATCATTTGAAGAGTGATGTGGACATCACAACTGGATATCAATACTCTATCTAATGGAAATGGTCACTGTATAACTCTATCAAATTGTTGACGCATTGGATTATAGGCCTAGTGTTATGAGATTTTCCATTTGTTCAGAGAAACTGGAAATCCAGGCTTGTACAATTTCCTTTTTATTCAGTGTTGGCCGTTAATTTAATTTTGTACCAAAGACTGAAGATCTAAACAATACATGGCTGGTGGTTACCACTTTCTGCCTCAACATGCTGAGTATTGAGTTGACTGTGTAGCCCACAGCACCGGCACTCAGAGGCAGGGAGCCAGTGCCAAGCATGAGCTGGGTCCCTCTTCTCTTGGTCTCACCTGCTGGCCCCCCTGGCTTTGCCACAATCACTCCCCCTCTGTGCCCCCTGCTCCCTTGGCCTCTTCCAGGGTGACGGCTGTCCTGTCTCCTCTGTGGAGATCCCTGACATTGGATCTTGCTCTCTCATTTAGCTCCTTGTCTTTAGTGTGATGAATGAAGCTGAGCAGATGACAAGCAGAGATCACTGGGCAGAAGATCAAACGCTCCCCCTGGGCTGCTGAGAGCATATTTATGACTTTGCTCTTTGGGAAGTTCCACCCATGAAAATGCGAGGCCTACAGAGAGTGAACTTCTACCCTCCAGATACCGCTCCTCTGTCCCAGTGGGAAAAGAGAGGTTTGCACAGGGGCTGCCAAAGGAGGACTTCTGAAAACAAAGTTGGTAACAACCTGTTGGGGATTTTCTGTGGCTGAAGCACTTTATAGAAATATGGTCTGCATTAAGAGACCTGTGGAGATACTTCAGGTTTCTGATCTGATGAATCCGAAGTAACATCAGTGTTTGTTTAAAGTGTTGATGAAGGAAGTTATGCTAAGGGACTCTTGGTTTGGTAAATCATATAGTCTCCAGTATCATGGCACAAGATTTTCCGACATATGACTTAAGCGTCAGCAACAGATTTTCCGGATGTTTGTTTAAAATGTCAGTCCCTGGCCTTCATCCCAGATCCAGGAACAGGGTCTGGGAATATGCATTAAAAAAAAAAAAATCTCAGGAGGGTCTTGTGGTCGCAAAGATTACGAAGCTTTGACTAATGGTGAAAATGAAACAATGACCGCAGAGCCCTAAGTGTTCTAAGTGCAGTATATTTATTCCTTACAACTTGCCTAGGAGGTACCTGTTTCTCAAAGTGTGGAGTAGTTTGCAGTTGAAATTTCAGATGACATAGAGATGAACTTTATTTTTAAGTTTTATGCTTAACTTACATAACTCATGTATTTAACCAACTGAACTCATAATTTCATATGTAGTGTATCTTGCTGCTGCCGCTAAGTCGCTTCAGTCATGTCCGATTCTGTGCGACCCCATAGACGGCAGCCCACCAGGCTCCCCCGTCCCTAGGATTCTCCAGGCAAGAACACTGGAGTGGGTTGCCATTTCCTTCTCCAATGCATGAAAATGAAAAGTGAAAGTGAATTTGCTCAGTGGTGTTCGACTCTTAGTGACCCCATGGACTACAGCCCGCTAGGAGTGGGTTGCCATTGCCTTCTCCAATTAAATGAAGGCTAACTTTATTTGAGTACAAACAATGTATCAACTAAGGAAATAGTAAATCAGTAATAGCTCTGGTTGGTCTTCCCTGATGGCTCAGTGATAAAGAATCAGCCTTTCAGTGAAGGAGACACAGATTTGATCCCTGGGTCAGGAAGATCCTCTAGAGAAGGAAGTGACAACCCACTCCAGTATTTTGGCTAGAAAATCCCATGGACAGAGGAGCCTGTTGAGCTACAGTCCACAGGGTTGCTAAAGAGTTAAACATGACCTTGCAACTAAACAGCAACAAGTAGCTCTGGTAACAAAATACTGGGGAAGTAGAATGTTACAACTTGAAGTCTGTGAAGCACTGAAATGTGTAAGAAAGCTCTGTACTGAGCCAGAGGACTTGGATTTAAAATCTAGAATTAAATCCTTCCTAGCTGTATGCCCTTGAGCGAGTCTTTTTCCTCTCTGAGCCTTAGTTTCATTTTCAGCAAAATGGAAACCAACTTTACTAGGCTGTGCTGAAGAGTAAATGAGATAACATAAATAAAAGAGTACATAAGAGATGGTGAAGAAATATTGTCGAACAGCATCAATATTACTTGAATTTTGGTAAAATGTTAATGGAATATGTCTTCCATGTGGACGTTACTTGAATCTTCCTGAGAATGTGTTAGATGTATAAACTTTTATTTTTTCGTGTCTTTTTCCAGCCTATGTCTTTACCACACTTACCAAAACATTTAAAGGAAAAGCACTGAATTGAGTTTTAAGATTTGAGTTCTCATGTCAGCCCTGCCTCTGGCTACTTAAGTGACCTCCAGCGAAGCATTTTGCCCCATTGTACCTCAGTCTTATAATCTACAAAATGGGTTTGCAGTGGCTTCCAAGGTTTCTCCCAATCCCAGCATTCTATTTGCATCAGAGCTACTTCTTTATTTTTTGGAACAAATGGAGAACAGTCAGAGCACAGATCAAATATCATTTTAGCCCGGTAGGGGATTCGCTAAAACTGCTCTCCAGAAGCCTGATTTCCTGGTTTTTTGTTTTTCACATTCCTTTGGGGGTGCCAGTGAACATTAAAACCAAATAGCTGGCGGAAGGAAGAGGGAAAAAGATGATGCTGGAGCAAAGACTCTAGATTCTTCACAAGCTAGAAATATCTCCCAAATGAATAAAAGTTGAATATATGTTGATAGTACTGTAGTTTGACAATACTGTAGCTTGTCAGCGAATCATGCTAGCGTTAGACTTGAGAGTATCCCATCATTCAGTTGTGCCTCTCTGTGTCTTCCTGCTTTAGAAATAGCAATAATCTGGATTTTTAAAGTGGAAGATCAGTTTTTTAAAAAGTAAATAACTAAGATGGCATAATATTAACTACTGGAGTGATTTCTCTGAAATCAACTATTTTGGGCTCAGCTATCTCCTGGGAAATCCCATGGATAGAGGGGCCTGGTGGGCTACCATCCATGGGGTCGCAGACACAACTTAGCCATTGAAATGGCAACAACAAATCTACCAGTTAAGCAGTTATGCAGAATTCTTTCTATTCTGTGCCTGGAAGTATGAAATAGAAAAATCACGGGGTGTTGAAACTGCTGAACACACACGAAGTGGTGCCACAGTGCCCCCACCCTGTGCCAAAGCACATTTCTGAGCATTATATAATTTCTCTCTGGCTTTGAGATCACACAAAGTTGATGCTGTGTAATTTGCTGAGGCAGTATTCCACCAGACATTTCCTTGGTGGTGATATCTTATCTGTATTAGGGACCTGTGAAAGGAATCAGAAAAGAGGCCACCATTATTTCAGCCCACATGCAGTGTCTTGCCATCTTCCAAAATTTATGCTGACAGTTGCTAAAATGGATAGTATTTAATTGGCTGAACATAAATCATGACTTGGAAATGACATTTCTTCACTTGGAAATTATTTTTGATCATCCACTGGGCTAATAGTACTGTGGAATTTGAAAAAAAAAAAAAAAAAGAAACATATATTTTATATGGTTTCAACAGCAAAGTATATGGTAGAGGTTTTGCCCTCAAGGAATTAACAATCCTTTGGGGAGCCAAGGCATGCATTCGTAAGTTAAATAGCAACACAGATGAAAACTAGATACTCCTGCAATAGCCTGGTGATAGAATTAACAAAAAGTCACGTCGTGAATGTGAATGCTGGTTGGGTGACTTTGTCTTTTGTTCCTGGTAAGGAAACTGAAGTGCAGAGAAGTAGAAGAAATGACCCTTAGGAAACAGCCAGGAAAGAATTGGGTTGGGGCTTGAATGCAGATATTCTGATGCCCTTTGACTCTGTTTCCTGGTCTTCTAAGACTGTGTAAACACGAAATCAGAGATTTCAGAAAGCTGTAAATGCTCAGAGGGGAAGATGTGGCCCGCTTTATGAATCAAACTTTCAGCGTAACTTCAGGAAATGCATAGAAACAGAAACCTACAATTTGACTTAATATGATACATACATCTCCCCAGTCCTATGGTGATATCATGCCATTAACTATATATACACTATTGTCAAACCATGGTGCCAGGAAATCATCACTGACTTTCCACCATTTAGGAGAGAGTTCCAGCATGAGGAATACCCATATCCCTGGTTTCTCAATGTCTTCCTTTTTCCTCTTCTTTTCAACAACCATTAGGGTTTATTCATTAGCACCTTCAAAGGGATATGAGAAAATGAAGCTAGTTGGCTGTCACCCTGCAGTTCTGGACGATTTTTCATCTTCACTGAATTTCCTCACCAGTAAAGAAGACAATAACAGTACTAACCTTATAGAATTTTTCTACGAATCAAATGAGTTCATACAACTTAGAACAGTGCCTAGTACATGGCAGGTGCACATGGATAGTGGTGAGAACTCTCCACTATCTTCCTCATCATATCCACCATCATCACCATATGACTGCCTTGCTTGTTCCTGCCTCTGACACACGTTCCACATAAGTTATACTGTTGTGGTATGCCACTACCAAAACGTTCACCTCTTTTGTAGAAAGAAAATGTCCATATCTTCTCTTCCCTAAGATCTTAGCAAGAGTTCTCAGTTGTGTCTGACTCCTTGTGACCCCGTGGACTGTAGCCTACCAGGCTCCTCTGTCCATTGGGTTTTCCAGGCAAGAATACTAGAGTGGGTTGCCATTTCCTAGCAAGTGTGCTTAAATTCAATCTCCTAAGAAACTGACATTTTTCTTGCTGATGATTTCCCTGAATAGATTTTCATACCAGTTTGTGTTGGAAGTGCCTTAGAGATCATCAACCATTGCCCTCCCTTTTTATTGATGTTGCAGAAGTTATTTTGTCTATCTGTGGTGGGTGTACACTGGGGGTTATGATCAGTCCAGCTGAGATTATAACTGGAGGATCTTGACCTTAATCCCAAACCACCTCTTTTATTTCTGCATTCAGGGAGGGAAAGAGGAAGTGCAAGACATGCTTTATAGAGGGAGTTGATGTTGGCTTCCTGAAAGAACCACCCTAATGACCTGTTGAAAGGGCAAAGCTGCATTTATTATTGTGATAAGGGAGAACACTACCTTGAAAGAGAAGAAAAGGAAAAGCTGTGATATTTATGATGTTTGGGGATTTCAGTTAAGGCAGTTCTTTGAATGCAGAGGCTTGATTGAATTGTGTAAGGATCAAGATGTAATAGTTTAGAATGAGTGAACACCACTCTCACTGAGAATGATAAACAATCATTTCATGCTATCTATGGAAAAGTTGATCAGTTTGATGTTTATTAAATGGAGTTTTCAGGAAGTTATTTGCAACCCTTATCTTCCTGGCCAAGAATTTCCTGGAATAGTAAAATCAAGCTGATGAAGATTAATGGAAGTGTAAAGTCATGTTAATGTGGACAATAAAGTGTGCAGTATAGATAATTTTGGTCTCAGTGATAATTATATATTTCTTAGGCAAAAACAGTGTGCCAGATCACTTATATACTTTTTTGTTGAAAGTTCAGTAGGGACAAGGATTATTTTGTAGGGTATTCTGTCTCTAGTTCACACAGATAGTGTCTGGTGCATGGTAAACACTCTGTAAATAATTGTAAAATGTTTTAGTTTTGTTATAGTATTATACTTCATAACACTACACAGTGGATACATTCCATGACCCCAAAATTTTATCTCTGGGTATACAAACCAAAGAAATTCTCTTACACTCCTATAAGAGAACATGTAAAGAGTCTTCATCACAGCATTGTTGATGGTAGCAGGAAATTGGAGACAATCTAGGCGCACATCTTTATAAGTCAGCGTTCTCCAGAGGAACAGAGCCAATCAACTATATAATCATAGCTGTATTTTAAGAAATTGACTCACAGATTCCTGGAAGCTGAGCAGTCTCAGGTCTGCAGAGTGAACCAGCAGGCTAGGAGAACTGAAACTGCAGTTCAAGGTAGAAGAAGTCAGCCTTGGGGGTCTAAGCTACAGAAAGAATGATCGAATGGCCCAGAAAGGGCCATGGACAAAAGACCAGCTTAAATAGGATGCAGCTGTTAGAAGTAATGATGTAGACATGCTGATAATGACATAGATTAATTTGAAAGTGCAATGCTGGGTAAAAATGATAAGTAACAGAAAGGGATCTAAAACTCAATTCCAGGTACAAAACTTAAAACGACATACACACAGAATAGAAATGCACATTTGCAAGAAGTTTTGGGAACTGGGAGATTGCACATCAAACACTGGGGTGGCTGCGTGGGCTAGAGGAGAAGAATATGGATTAAAGGGAATCAACAGAAAAATAAATAAGAGAGGGATTTTTCCTGGACCAGTGTTGATAATGAAGAAGGAATAAGGAAAGGGATTAACTCAACCCTTTGCATCAAGGGTCCAACGTTTTTACTAAAAGAAAAAATAGAGTTGCTGTTAATTTCTTTGATATGAGAGTGAAGCAGCTAGGACCTGAGGAATGTGAAGAACCGGCCCAAGGTTTCGAAGGTGGTGGGAGATCCCTCCCAGAAATGAGAGGCCAGGAGGATCCCCGATGCAGACTGCCATGGCCCTGACTCCATGAGACAGTTAATCCACGTAATACAATGAGTCAGCACCGGTGTGAACTCGTATCACTGCTGTTCCTTTTTTGTGCTCCTTCCTGCTGACCAGTGAGGAATTTCTCCAAATACTAAGGTCCCACTTTTGTTTGAGAATTTACTTTAGAAAAGTACCACCATTGGCCTTACACCTATGATTAGCCAAAGCTTCTATAAATGGTATCATTTTGGGGGCAAGGTAATTGTCAGGTTGGGCCTGGGCAGACACAGACCTCAGCTGTTATCTGCAAGGTCACTTTCAATTTCTTGCCCTTTACCAGCTGTCAACAGATGTCTCACTTGGTTTATGTTAAGCTTAGAAAATGGGGTTTGGGTTTAGCAGGAAGGCATGGTTGGCTTCAGCTGCCTGGCTCTGGGAAGGAGGGAGGTGGGGATGGCCCCAGCTACGCTGGGGCTCTGTGTAAGGGGGCCAAGGAAACACTTGGCCCTCAAAAAGATGCTTGTCTCAGGGGCCAGAGTGCTGTCTGCCCACAAACAAAATCCTTTCCACTGGATAGCTCTCCAGGGTGGTTGATCAGGAGAGGTCAGTTACAGGAATGGGCCCAGGAAGCTGTCATGATCACATTAGCAGACTGTGAAAGGATAGACGAGGCTTTTGATTTTGGGAGTTAGTAGAAGAAAAAATACACACTTGTCAGGATCACTCATCTTGCCAGATCAGAAAAACCTGAACCACTCTGGTGTAATTAATAACAATAATAGCAGTGACAATAAATATGAAATTGACCACCATCATTTATTTTTTCATCTACTCTATAAGAGGCACCATCATTTATTTTTTCATCTACTCTATAAGAGGCATCTACTCTATAGGACTTCCCTGGTGGCTCAGACGGTAAAGTGTCTGCCTACATTGCGGGAGACCTTGGTTTGATCCCTGGGTCAGGAAGATCCCCTGGAGAAGGAAATGGCATCCCACTCCAGTACTCTTGCCTGGAAAATCCCATAGATGGAGGATTCTGGTAGGCTACAGTTCATGGGGTTGCAAAGAGTCGGACATGACTGAGTGAACTCACTTCACTTCATAGGAGGCATAGGAAGCCTGGCGTGCTGTAGTTCATGGGATTGCAAAGGGTTAGACATGACTTAACTACTGAACAATAGGAGGCATGGTGCGTAGGGCTGACATCTATGGTCTCATTTCATTCTCGCGATAATTTTTGTTTTGTTTTTTTTTTAACTCATGGAGACTCTGAGGTCCAACAGACTACACAGCCTGCTGAGCCCAGAATGGAGCCAGAAGAGGATTCAGGTCACACAAGCTCTGCTGTTTCTGCTCCTGCCTCATAGACATTTGGTCCCAACCTTAGCAGTGTAGTCTGTCCTGGGACAGGATAGGGTCGGGTGGGGCTGGAAGCCCAGAGAAGTTAGAAGCATCCCAAGTGGGGCTAAGTGAGACCTCCCAGAAGCTAGGATTGATGCTTGTCTTCAAGGCAGAGTTTGCTTGTTAACATTGTGCTTTCATTTCCTCTCCCCACCTGGAGAGAGTTCCTTTGTTATCTTCTGAAAGGCAACTCCGATAAGGGAGTTCATCCATTGACTCAATCAGGGATGCAGATCCTGATGTAGACTGGGCTGATGCATGACTCCTTCATGGTGTCTTGAGAGTCTGGGGTCCTGGATTTCTCTGGCTGGGAGCCTCCACCTGGTCCTGGCCACTGGGGAGATGGATGGAAGGCAGGGGAGGGTGGGCATGGCCCAGGGTTTCAGGTTTGCTCTGAGAGAGCAAAGGTGCCTTCCACAGAAGTGGGGGCAGTCCGTTCATTTCCCTTCCTCTGGATCTCTTCATGGCTCACCCACCTGGAGTCACACCCTCCCTTCCTTGGCAACCAGGGCCTGGAAGGGTATGAAGGCCCACTTTGCCCAATTCATTTTTAGGACTTTGCTCTCACTGCCTCCTTTTTGGTTTTCTCTTTTTAATGATGCTTTGTCCAGTAACAAATAATACTAAAAATAATTAATAATAATGATGGTAAAATAATTAGTGATAGAAACTGTTCTAGAAAAGACCCTCATGCTAGGAAACATTGAAGGCAGAAGGAGAAGGGGACAGCAGAGGATGAGATGATTGGATGGCATCACCAACTCAATGGACATGAGTTTGAGCGAGCCCCAGGAGATGGTGAAGGACAGGGAGGCCTGGCATGCTGCAGTCCATGGGATCATAAAGAGTCAGACACGACTGAGCAACTGAATGCCAACTGTTCTAATTGCTTTACATTGATGACCTCATTTGATCCTCTGTAATGACCTTGTAAATTATTCTGCCCAATTGGCAGATGAAGAGAGTGAAGCTTGGAGAGTTTGGGAAACTAGTTCAAGATCACACATCTAGAATATTGAGGAGCAGGGAACAGAACCCTATTCTGTTTTCCTTCAAAACCTGGGATACTCTCTGCTTGACCACACTGCCTATAAAATGGGGCTGGGAATAACAGTGGCCCTACTTGCTTTGCAAGCCTGCGGTGAGGATCAAATGAGACAGTAATTGGGAAAGCACTTTGAAAATTGCAAAGCACTGTATAAATACATGGTATTATTCTAATGTATCACTGGCCTACAAAAACATTACTCCAACATCTCATTTAGGAGAAGACACACCAGACCATTATTCAATAAGATAACACCACATGTGATCCTTTTATCATTCTAAGAATGTTTACGAAGTCCATGAAACCAAAGCCATTAAGAAGATTTTGTTTTCTGGGGAGACTCAGTAAACTTGGAGCAAGCTCAAGACATCTTTAAATAGCCAGGAAGTTAAACTGAAGAGACTGCATTAAGTATCAGAGAATTGAATGTCCTTTCAAACTCTGGGAGTTTAAAATATATGATTTTGATAAATTAGAGTATTCCTAGGAACTGCTTTCAAGGAGTTAAATGAGAATTCCCTTGGGACCAATGGGAGCTATGATAATTATACAAGATAATAGTAAAAGTAATTACAACAGTGGAGCAGTGGGACATCCAATCAGACTCCCTGGCTAACTTGATAATACGTACGTGTTTGTGTGTGTGCACTCAGTTGTGTCTGACTCTTTGTGACCCCACGGACTGTAGCCTGCCGAGCTCGTCTGTCCACAGGATTTTCCCAGGCAAGAATACTGGAGTGGGTTGCCATTTCTGCCTCCAGGGGATCTTCCTGACCCGGGGATTGAACCTGTATCCCTTGTGTCTCCTGCATTGGAGGCGGATTCTCTATGTGTGCCTTGGTGTTCTGGTAAAATGGGAATAATAGTAGTGCCTACCTTTTAATGGTATTGTAATGATTAAATAAAAAATTGAAACAGTACCTGGCACATACTAAGCACTCAGTAAATATTACCTTGTGCTGTTATTGTGACTTACTAAGCTCACAAAATATTTATGAACAACAGAAGAGAATGTTAAAGGCACTATTATATATTCAGCTGTAATGATTAAGAGCTTACAATGTGCCAGGTATTGTGATCTATCTATACTTTATATGTATCATCTGTTTGATTGTTATGACAACATCAGAAAGAAATTTTATCACCTTCTTCCATTTTACAGATATGGAAACTAAGGCCCAGAGAATATTGTGTGATAATCTGAATTGCTCTCTAAAATTTCTTTATTCTTTACCACTTCCACAGACTATCAACACCTGGCAGCTGGTAGCAAGTCCCCTGCTTGGTATTGATGATATTGGTTGATACTGAGATCGGAGAAAAAGATTGTGCAGTGTCCCAACCTCTCTTCTCACACTGCTGAGAAAGGGGAAGACCCTGGAAGACCCCAGGAAGACCCCTCTGGAAGTGATGGCTAAGAAAGTTAAAGTGGCCTTTCCATACCTTTTCAGGGTTTGCAGTTT
>SJYV01025522.1:63228-195757 GCA_006410875.1 Neotragus pygmaeus
ATGAACATTGGGGTACATGTGTCTCTTTCAATTCTGGTTTCCTAGGTGTGTATGCCCAGCAGTGGGATTGCTGGGTCATAAGGCAGTTCTATTTGCAATTTTTTAAGGAATCTCCACACTGTTTTCCATAGTGGCTGTACTAATTTGCATTCCCACCAACAGTGTAAGAGGGTTCCCTTTTCTCCACATCCTCTCCAGCATTTATTGCTTGTAGACTTTTGGATCGCAGCCATTCTGACTGATGTGAAATGGTACCTCATTGTGGTCTTGATTTGCATTTCTCTGATGATAAGTGATGTTGAGCATCTTTTCACGTGTTTGTTAGCCATCCGTATGTCTTCTTTGGAGAAATGCCTATTTAGTTCTTTGCCCATTTTTTGGTTGGGTCGTTTATTTTTCTGGAGTTGAGCTGCATAAGTTGCTTGTATATTTTTGAGGTTAGTTGTTTGTCAGTTGCTTCATTTGCTATTGTTTTCTCCCATTCAGAAGGCTGTCTTTTCACCTTGCTTATAGTTTCCTTTGTTGTGCAGAAGCTTTTAATTTTAATTAGATCCCATTTTTGATTACATTCCCCAAATAGAACTATCCTTAAAGCTGCTTTGAACCTGATTTTAAGGCTTTAGAAATATTCAGTAAGACAGGTGTATGGGGCTGGAACCTTGTAGTCCCTCAGGATTTCCATCTGGGTTGATTTAGAGTATTATCACATCAGTTGTTGCTTAGTCGCTAAGTCATGTCTGACTCTTCTGTAACCCTATGGACTGTAGCCCATCAGGGCCCTCTATCCATGGAATTTCCCAGGCAGGAATAGTGGAGTGGGTTGCCATTTCCAGGGGATCTTCCTGACCCAGGGCGTGAACCTGCATGTCCTGCATTAGCAGGCGGATTCTTTACCACTGAGCCCCCTGGGAAGCCCCTTTCACTCCAGACCACAGTGTTAAAATTCCTTTAGGTCCCCCTTGTCCAAAGAGATTCAAAAGGCAAGAATACTGAAGTGGTTTGCCATTCCCTTCTCCAGTGGATCATGTTTTGTCAGAACTCTCCACCATGGCCATCCATCTTAGGTGGCCCTACATGACATGGCTCATAGTTTCTTCGAGTTAGACAAGTCCTTGAGAACACCATGAACAGGATGAAAAGGCAAAAAGATATGACACTGAAAGATGAACTATCCAGGTTGGTAGTGCCCACTATGCTACTGGAGAAGAGTGGAAAAATAACTCCAGAAAGAATGAAGAGATGGAGCCAAAGTGAAAACAATACCCTGTTGTGGATGTGACTGGTGATGGAAGTAAAATCTGATGCTGTAAAGAAAATATTGCATAGGAACCTGATATGTTAGGTCCATGAATCAAGGTAAATTGGAAGTGGTCAAACAGGAGATGGCAAGAGTGAACATCGACATTTTAGGAATCAGTGAACTAAAATGGGCTGCAATGGGCAAATTTAATATGCCATCAATATGCCAACAAATTTGAAAAACTCAGCAGTGGCCACAGGACTGGAAAAGGTCAGTTTTCATTCCAATCCCAAAGAAAAGGAATATCAAAGAATGTTCAAACTACTGCACAATTGCACTCTTCTCACATGCTAGCAAAGTAATGCTCAAAATTATCCAAATGAGGCTTGAATAGTATGTAAATCAAGAAATTCCAGATGTTCAAGCTGGATTTAGAAAAGGCGAAGCAACCAGAGATCAAATTGCCAACATCTGTCAGATCATAGAAAAAGCAAGAGAGTTCCAGAAATACAGCTACTTCTGCTTTATTGACTATGCCAAAGCCGTTGACTGTGTGGATCACAACAAACTGTAGAAAATTCGTAAAGAGATGGGAATACCAGACCACTTTACCAATTTGGGGAAGGAGTATGTCAAGGCTGTATATTGTCACCCTGCTTATTTAAGTTCTCTGCAGAGTACATTATGAGAAACGCTGAACTGGATGAAGCACAAGCTGGAATCAAGACTGCTGGGAGAAACATCAATAACCTCAGATATGCAGATGACACCACCCTTATGGCATAAAGTGAAGGGAAACTGAAGAGCCTCTTGATGAAAATGAAAGAGGAGAGTGAAAAAGCTGGTTTAAAACTCAACATTCAAAAAACTAAGATCATGGCATCTGGTCCCATCACTTCATGGCAATAGATGGGGAAACAATGGAAACAGTGACAGACTTTATTTTCTTGGGCTCCAAAATCACTGGAGATGGTGACTGCAGGCTTGTAATTAAAAGATGCTTGTCCCTTGGGAGAAGAACTCTGACAAACCTTAACAGTATATTAAAAACCAGAGACATTACTTTGCCAACAAATGTCCATCTAGTCAAGGCTATGGTTTTTCCAGCAGTCATGTGTGGATGTGAGAATTGTACTAAAAAGAATGCTGAGCACTGAAGAATTGATGCTTTTGAACTGTGGTGTTGGAGAAGACTCTTGAGAGTCCCTTGGACTGCCAGGAGATCCAACCAGTCCATCCTAAAGGAAATCAGTCCTGAATATTCATTGGTAGGACTGATGCTGAAGCTGAAACTCCAATATTTGGCCACCTGATGCAAAGAACTGACCTATTGGAAAAGACCTTTATGCTGGGAAAGATGGAAGGCAGGAGGAGAAGGGGATACAGAGCATGTGATGGTTGGATGGCATCACCGACTCCATCGACATGAGTTTGAGCAGAATCCAGGAGTTGGTGATCTACAAGGAAGTCTAGCATGCTGCAGTACATGGAGTCTCAAAGAGTTGGACACGACTGAGCAACTGAACTGTCCAAAGGAAAAATGTTTTGATTCTTTAATAAGCATGGTAGAGTGAAGTATGTTACACCTTCAAGATCCAACAGACCCAAGTCTGAATTCTGGCTCTAGCTAGAATCATCAACTAGCAGCAGGATTTTGAGCTGAGAATAATTTCTCAGAGCCAGTTTCCTCATTTACTATGTAATGCTTCCTTGCCAGGTTATTGTAAAGATCAAACAAGAAACAATGGGAGGCAAAGTACCCTACTCCATGTGGCTCACAGTAGTTGATTACTGAATAGTAGTTCCTGTTCTTTCTTTTAGCAAAGCACATGTAAGCCTTTCTAAACAGACCTCAGTCTATATATTAATGTACTCTTACTGTGTGCCCTATAGTTCATAAAGACCAAGTTGAAACATGTCATTTTCAAATTTGTTACAGAAATGAGGTCATTTATGTGAAATTGCCTTGTTTAATTGCCTGGGCAAGAATGGTCTAAATAACGTGGAGTGAATGAGGGTGGCTGAATAGGAGAAGATAGGGATATTGAGAATGTTTCCTTTCAAGGGGTCCCAGATTGAACCTCAGACTCAGGGAAGCCTCTAGAGGGGAGAGGGAAATGAAAAGAAGGGGAATGGTCAATGAAAGAACAGCGTCATGGAACCTGTATACTGCTGCCACCTCCCTCACCCACCAAAGTATTTGCCCCTCTCTCTCCCTGAAGCCAGACCACAGCCTCTCACATTTAAAGTTTGCTATTTGTCCATGCTTGAAAGGGTGGTTCATGGCATAGGGTTAAATTCAGTGCATAGCGATTGCTTTGTGGCTCAGAGAATTATCCCTGGCTAATTCTGCACTGGATGCTAGTCCTGTAAATGTCATTTGTGTGTTGGAGCTAGCTGTTGACTTCATGTTGGCTTTCTTTGTATCAAACATAAGCTCCTGAAAGAGTTTTTGTGCAGAGGGCCATTTAAGGCTGTGTAGTTGGTTTGGGATTGACTGGGAATATAGCCTCTCCTGGAATTGCGTTTAGGATCTTGACTCAATGTGTATTTTCATGCTGATGTTTCTCTTTGCCCTTTTTTGTGTGTGTGTTGGGTAGCTGGAAATGGACAGATGCACCAACATGAAGCCTCTTGGGTTTCTATAGTAACACATTTCATATCTGGCATTGTCAGCTCATTAGCTGTTCTGCCTAAGTGAATTTTCCAACTAATAGAAGCATTCCCTGTTGAATGCCAAATGGTTTACTGTTTGATGGAAATCTTCCTTAAT
The DNA here is from genome assembly GCA_006410875.1 of Neotragus pygmaeus. NCBI lineage: Eukaryota > Metazoa > Chordata > Mammalia > Artiodactyla > Bovidae > Neotragus > Neotragus pygmaeus. The sequence continues at coordinate 67,242 of SJYV01025522.1, forward strand.
GGATTGCCCACACGCCTCTGTCGTTGTAAAGAGGGCTACCTTTTCACAATAATGCACAGTCATCATTGTGAGTTATTGCACAGTGCTGCCACAGCATACAGACCCACTGTCTGTTGAACTCTAGACTCATTGTCCCAAATTGTTAGGCTTTCTGAGTGCTTGGGTCCCCTCTCTTTCTCCTTGGAGTACTTTCTAGTTTATCTGCCTCCATCTCCTTTCCTGCTCTCCATTTGTTGTGTCTAGTCAACTCTAGGCTGAGAAATCTGATAACTAAGTTTATGAAAAGTGTGTATAAACAGCTTCTGAGTGAAGACATTTAGAATTTTCTAAGGAGGATGAGCTTCAGTGCTTAAATTTAGGTTGGCTCACAAAAAACAGAAAGAGCCCTTACTTGGACCATATTTTGTCAGATGTTTGTTTACCTGATCTGCCCAACTTGAGTCCCAGGACCCAATCCAAATGTTAACTGAGACCTCCAAGTTACTACTAGCTGAAGGAGTTCCTTTAAGTGGGATTTATAAGAACTTCAAAAGGATTCATTCAATCATTTCTTGTTTACTGCTAGGCACTCAGCTAAGCATTGGCTATCTAGAAAAACACAGCCCTTGCATTTAGGATAGTATAGTTGAGAATATAGATGGGGAAGAAACACAGCAATAGAGGAAATTGGAGAACAATATGAAGGGGTGTCTGACTAGGTTCTTGTATAGCTCAGAGGAGGGCATGATGTCTACTTGGAAGACTGAAAGATGAGAGAAAATGTGCTCCTCTCCACCTCCCTCCTTTATTTCATTTACGTCTTTACCTCCCTCATTCTTACATTCACTTAGCACCAACTCTATTCCTTGCGCTGAAATTAGTAGTAAATGATGATTCCTATTCTAATATGAACATTGGAGAAAGAATTGGGGGAGGGCAGAGGGATAGAAATGACATCCCAGCAGAGATAACCAAGGCATGAAAGGTGAAGTGTCTTTGGAATGGTGAGCCGTAATTTAACATAGCTGGAATAATGGGAAACTAGATTACAGAGGACTTTGCATGCTCTGCTGAGGACTTTAAACTTTATCTCATGCACAGTCAATGCCCAGTGAAGGTTCTAACCAAGGGATTCTTAGAAAAGTGTAACCATATGGTGTGTGGATTATTTCATGGAAGACAGACAGTAGCAGAAGAGAACCAAACCCATACCATCTAATGAATCATATATAATTTTGAACTTCACGTTTAGGCCTTAAATTCTGGGTTTTCTTCCTTAGTTTCCTAGAATCCATGAATGGCTTTTCTGTTGTTCCTGCCTGTACTGTTTTTACCCCCTTGATGCTTTTTGCACCGACCCAGGCAGTCAGAACCTGTAGGAGGTCTGACTCTGGGAATGGCTCATAGATGAGTCAGCTTTGGTTTTGCTGTGGAATGATTTCAGCAGAAAATGTATTATATAAATAAATATTATACTGGTTTTTAACCTACATCATGAGGACTAAATGAGATAATAAGTGTGAAATTCTCGTGCCTGACCCATAAACACTAAATAAGCAACAGTTGTTTTCAACTGTGCTTGCTCTGCTTTGTCATGCATCTGGCAATGTTACACACGTTCAGCTTTTCCCCACTCTTCTGTCAGTTCTTCAGCCATGGGGGCTGAGGGTGTTAATCTTTGTATCATACTGACTTTTAATTTAGGTTGTTTAGCATGTCATACCCTGATTCAGTCACGCAGAGACACGTGCCTGCTTTCGGAGAGCAGTGGATGTTCAGTTTTAATTTATCATGGCATTTAAACTGGAAGAAAACCTCAGGGTAGTGTTCCTGGAGGTTTTAATGAGAACAACATTCTCTTTGCATTATCAGTGTGCCTCAGTCTCCACTTGGTTGGAGCCACTACCTCTGGCTTCAGTTAGCTATTTACATTCCTCTATTTTTATATAAATTGTGCTATATTAGCATATATTTCACACTGTGACCTAGTGTTTCCCAGATCCTTTAAGCCAGGCTATTTGTACATTAGTCAACGTCAACGGAAGTAAAATCGAAAATTGAGTACAGACTATAGCCCTGCTATATCGCCCACTCTGTCATACTGAAATGAATCCCTTGTTCAAGAAGATTTGCTGTGAAATACAGTCTATTTACATTAAGGAGACCTCTGTATATTTAAGGCATAATTGTTTCAGGGCCTTCATTAATTCTTGAACTGCAAGACCTAGGCTTTCTTTTCTCGTATCTTTTCTATAACAATGGAAGTCGGGGGTTTCCAAAAAAATAACAAATTGGTCCTCATTAAAATGGAGCTGGAAATGGTTTGCTGGTAACGTGCTTTACAAAAATGAGAGAATCTCATTGTAAATCAGTTCCAGGGCCCAGCTGTCCCAGAGTTCAGGCTGGGAAGCTCCAGGATAAAAGGTAGTCTGTATTTGGAGGGAAAACTAAAACAATTTATTACTTCTGTAATGGATGAAGTGCTTATCTTGTCAGAGAATTTTAGAGTTGTAAGGAATCTCAGAGTTCACTTAACCCAGCCCCTTCCTGGAAGAATAATCCCTTCCCCAGCGTCCCTGACATATGGACATCTTGTCTCCACTTGAACACTTCCAGCTATGAACATCTCATTCCTTTTAAAAAATATCATGGTTAGATATACATGACATAAATTAGCCATTTTAGCCATCCTTATGTGTACATTTCAGTGGCCTTCAGTTCAGTTGCTTGGTGACTGTCATCACTCTCCATCTGCAGAGCTTCTTTGATTTTCCAAATTGAAACTCTGTACCCATTAGAAGAGAATGCTCCATTCCTTCCTCGCCCTCAACCTCTGGCAACCACCATTCTACTTTCTATGTCCATGAATTTGAACTTTAGACACTTCACATGATTGGAACCTTAGTATTTGTCCTTTTCTGACTGGCTCATTTTACTTGGCATAATGTCTTCAGTTTAGCCATGTGTCAGAATTTCCTTCCATTGTACATATATACCACATTTTATTTATCTATTCATCTGAACGTGGGCCCTTGGCTTGCATCCACTTTTTACTATTATGAATAATGCTGCTTTGATCGTGTGTGAACAAATATATGTTTAAGTTCCTGCTTTCAGTTATTTTGGGTATATACCCAGGAATAGAATTGCTGAATCATATGGTGATTCTATGTTTAATTTTTTTAGGAAATACTACACCATTTTCCACAACAATTGGACCATTTTACATTCCCACTAACAATGCACAAGAGTTCCAATTTCTCTACATTCTCACCAATACTTGTTATTTTCTGTTGTTTAACTCCTTTTAAAGCAATGTAATATAATTGTAATATCTTGTACTCTGGCTTTGAAACTTGGCTCAATCACATATTTGCTGTGTGAGTATAGACAAATTATTTAATCACTCTCACTTTTTTTTAAAATTCAGTTTGTATTTTTTGTAAAATATGATTAGTAGAGGAGATGTTGATAATAATAACCTTACTAAATTATGAGGAGGAAGGAGACAATTCATTTAAAACACATTTTGATATCAAAAAATTGTAAGCTATCAGTGGATATGGGCTTCTGGGTTTTTGGTGGCAATTGATTATATCATTCTATTTGCAGAGGTTGGGGAAGGCATCTTATTGTTAAATTATTTTCTTTATTTTCAATTAAAATCTGCTTTGGTGTAACTTCTGTAATGGTTACCTTCAATCCACCAGTCCTGTTTCTGCTCCTTGTAACCTCACAGAATAAACCATATCTTCCTTCTGTGTATCATTTGTCTGATATTTGAAAACAGCCATCAGTCATTCACTAGTCTTCTGCTTTGGCCAAGCATTCTGGGTTTCTTCTACTGTTTCTTGAGTAATGTGGTTTCTAGATCTCTCATCATGTGCCTCAACCAGTTCTGTACCATAGTTTGTCTGGTAGAATAAAGTGACTGGAAATTTCACACCGCCCCCCCAACATTCTTTTGAGTTTATTCCCTAACAGTGATGTCCATAAGGAAGAATGGTTCTGTGGATGTTGGTGAATCAGTTCAATAGACTAAGCTTCCCCTCATTCCTTCCCAACATTTCTTTTTCATTGCTCAGAATGCCCGAGGACTGTAGCACTTGCTTTTATTCAGTTTAGGATCAGTCTTGCATCATTTCACATATTCTCCATTTGGTTTTTTTCTCTGAAAAATACCAGTGCTGTTTCTGAAAGTTCCCAAGTAGTCAAATGTATCCTGCATTTTTCTGATTTATATGCCTGATTTATCTAAATATTTTTTCATTATAAGCTCTGACATGCAAGAAGATTCAGTTTTATTATGAACCTTTTACTCCTAAGGACAAAAATCTTAAATCTCTTTTCAAGAGAGGGGAAGTTGTATTTTTATGTAGGATAAAATAATTGAATGGTATTCTCTCTTGGCAACTCAGCTGTGTGTTTGAAAACCTAGTTCCTCAGGTATCATCCTCCAAATCACATGTCATATGTTTATATTTTTTAAAAGGTAAAAGCCAATTTTTTCCTTTCTATAAAAACAAAAGCAGTGAAGGGGAAGGGATAACAACTCACTTTCTTGGCATTTTAATAGAGAACTCAGAATACTCCCAACATAAGGCACTATTCTCCTTGAAAGGTATGTTAAAACTATGTGTAAACTCAAACCCTGGCTTTAGGGAAGGACTAGTAGTTTCACTTACAATTGATGTACATGAGCTTTATGGCATGGGTTTTATAACTTCTTTGGCCACTCGGAACATTAAAAAAATCCAAAGTTGTAGCTATTTTTCAAATATTTACAGCTGCCAGATTGCTGACATGCAGCTAAATAAGGTCTTATTTTGCAAAATCAAATCCATGTGGTCACTTCTTAATTAGCCTGTTTGCCATAAATGCCTTTGGGGTGATGTCATCCATGCCTGGTGATGAGCATCCCAGCAGAGGCATTCCACAACCTGGCAGTGTAGAAAACCAGCCAGCCACCAGTGAAGAGTAGGGAGCGTCAGCTCTTCTTCACCATTTTGATCACTGTTGTCCCCCATGTCTAATTTGGGCTTTGTTGGTTGCACAGTGGTAAAGAATCCACCTGCCAATGCAGGCTATACAAGAGATGTGGATTCGATCCCTGGATTGGGAAGATCCCTTGGAGAAGGGAACGGCAACCCACTCCAGTATTCTTGCCTTGGGAATCCCACAGACAGAGAAGCCTGACGGGCTATAGTCCGTGGGGTTGCAAAGATTCGGACACGACTGAGCACGTCAAGTTGGTGTATCCAGTGCAGCACAGTGTCACTTTGGTTACTTTGCGATTTAATTGCTATATCCATTAAGATCTGCTGCCTTGAAGTTTGCAGACATTGGGAGTTGGTGCTTTTGAGTTTATTTAAGGTAAAGAATGGAAGACTTAGAAATATCTGCGCAAAGAAGGGATACCCAATTGGTAGCTGTTAACCTCTAAGCATATTAGAGAAGCCAGTCTACTTTCACCAACATGGTTGTCATGGAATGTGATGACCCTTCTCTCCTCTGGATCACCTTTCTTACTTGACTGACTGCCTCTCACGGTTCCCATTTCAGTGTGGAGCACATAACATTGCAATAGGAGAGGAAAATGTAAAAGATGATGTAAAAGATTGGGTCTTCCAGGGTAATCCAAATTCCCTGACCTTGTATTTTAACATTATAACTTTGGGGGAGAATTTCCTTTGTCATATTGTTTTGTTTGGTGAACTTAAAAAAAACAAAAAAAAAAACAAAAAAAACCCCACAACCCTTGTAAATTTCAAACAGAATTTATAATGTAAGTAGTAGATGGTGCATTAAATGCCAGAGAATGGACAATAGGTTAATATATATAATAGGTTAATTATGTCATATAGACTTCAGCTCAGGATATTTGTGTTTAAAGAGATGGACTATTTCATACATTATAGTAAAAAGAATTAATTAGTGATGGTGTAAACAGAGGCCACTGTAAAGTAAGAGACAGAACCAAGGGTTCAAGTCTTAACTGGCCCCTTTTCAGCAGTGACTTTTGGCACTTCACTCTCTCATCCTTGGTTTTTGTGGGATAGTAACACTATCCCACAAAAGGGGATGGTAACACTTCAATAAAAGTTTATGAAAGCATGTATGCATGTTCTTTTCAAACTGTCGTCGATGCATGGGTTGTTCTGGTCGGTTGTGCTGCTAGTTAGAGTTGTATGTGCTGTAGTCCTCTCCCCACTCCACTCTTCCTCTCCTGCTCATTGCTGTGACAGCTACCCCGTATCAGTGTGAGAGACATTGGGGAAGGTCCTGCCTCTACTGACCCATGTCCTCTTTACCTACCAATCAGTGAGATTCAGCAAATATTCAGTTCAGTTCAGTTCAGTCGCTCAGTCGTGTCTGACTCTTTGTGATCCCATGAACTGCAGCACGCCAGTCAGCAAGTATTAGGTCCCTAGTAAGTTCCTGGCACCAGAGGATGTGAAGATGAGAGCTCAAAACAAAGCAAAGCAAAACAAAAAGAACATGCAGCCATGTGTAATGAACTGTGTGTAGTTCCCCAAATTTACTCATCTCCCTGGGACAGAAGAGCCTTTGGTTTGCCCAGCTAATGTCTACTTGTCCTTGAAGCCTTCAGAGCCAATGTCCCTTGGCAACCTGTGGTGATTATTTCTATTCCTTGCCCACTGGCTCTGATCAGGTGCTCCTCCTCTGGGGTCCCATACATGCTGGCATACCTCAAGGGAAACACTTATCTGAAGGAGGAATCATTTTGAGTGTGCATTTTTAAAAATTCCCCCATTTTGCTCATGGTATAAAAAACTTTAAGTACAAAAGGATATATGGTAAGAGTGAATTCTTCTTACCCCTGACTTGCAGCCCCTCAGGTCCCCCTCTCAGATGTAGACATTTCTCAATTTTTGTGTATCTGTTTTATAGCTACTTTATATATACATATATGTAAGGATATACAGTATATATATGCACAAACATTATATATATTGCCCAAGTTATATATATATAGCCACAAATATAAAAGTACAGGCATTTTTTTCCTTTTTATACAAATGATATTTTTCTATATACATGATCAGTACTTTGCTCTTTCTAGAAAATGTAACTTAAGGATATAGTTTTGTGATTTTTTTTTTTTTCCTAATGAATACATACAGAGCTTCTTTATTCTTTTTAACAGGTACATTGTGTTCCACTGCAAATATTGGTAGGCCATAATTTATTTAACCAGTAACCATGTAGCCGGACGAGTAGGTTGTTTCTAATCTTTTTATGTTATAAACAATACTACTTTGAGAATATTGTGTAAATATCATTTCATACATATTTTAGAGCATTTGTAAGATAAATTTCTAAAAGTAGAATTGCTATTGACAAGGTATTTGCATTTAAAATTATCATAGATGTTGCCAAGTTGTACCGATTTATGCTCCTACCTATCAATATAAGGGTCCCTATTTCCTTATATCCCTCTCAGTATAGAGAAATATCAAGTGCTTCTTAAATTCCTAATCTGATTGGGGGAAAATCACATCACGTTGACATTTTAATTTACATTTCTTACATTATCAAGTGATCTTAGTATGGTTTCATGTGTTTGAGAACCACTTGTTTTCTTATTTGTAAATTGTCTATTCATTCCATTTGCCCTCTTATCTATTTCATTCTTGTTTTTTTCCCCCCTTGCTTATCTGTAAGAGGTTTTGTTTACTATTATGACCTCTGGTCTTTGCCTTTTGAGTTTTAATAATTTTTTCTTCCTAGTTTCTTCTTTTTTCCTTATTGAATATTTTAAATGCAATCCGATGTATCATCTTTCTTTTTACAGCTTTTAGATTTGTGTCAAACTTTGAAAAACCCTTTTCACTCCAAGATTGCTAAGTAAAATAATCCTGTGTGCTAAGGATACACTTGCTTGATGGGGAGCTTGAAGCAGCAGGTCAGGAAAAATAAGGGCAGCAGAGAAGGCTTGTAGGGGAGGCCTGAAGAAGAGGGAGGACTCGGGCTGATGACAGCTATGGGACCTCCACTGTGACCTCGGGGGGAGGCAGTGTAACAGGACCCGTCAGCTCGCTTCCTTCTCCCATGCAGTTCCATCAGCTGCAACAAATCCCCCCAAATACCTTGGACTTCCTTGACTGAAAATGGATGCCCACATTCCATTCTGTGGGGAAGGTATACACCTTCTCTGAGCAAAGCAGTTATTGAGAATATTCTCTTATCAGCAGGCGATCAAGTAGCCCATCATGGTAGGTGACACACGTGAGTGAACAGGCCACCCCATCCATCACATGCACAGTAGCGCTGGTTGTTCCTGTTCACTGCCAGTGACCAGGAAGGCCTCCTGAAATGCTGCTGTTTGACAGCTCTGGGAGGAGGAAGAGCCCTCCCTTTTCATATAAGAGGGGCTCTTTGGCAAATCCAAAGCATACTCTTGCACTGTCGTGGAAAGTTCCCATGCCTGCAGCCACAAATACCCAGCTGTTTAAAGGCTGCAGGTAGAACTACATTTCAGATACAGATATCAACACCTGGGAACCAATTCAAACTATTTCCATCAGGTTTGAAAACCAAAACAGACATGGCAGATTGATGGTGGAAGAGAAGAGTCACAAAATCAACTAGATGCAAAATTACTTTTCTTTCCTATCAAAGAATGAAGGAAAAGAATATTGTACAAGGGGAATGACCAAGTGACCAAGTCAGTATTCTTTGAATCTTAATTGCTTTAAGTTGAGCCTGTGTTTACAAATGGGTAAATATCATTCCTTGTAGATCGTTGTGTAAAAGGATTCTGTACTTTTGCATCTCTTCAGTCTAATCAAATGAGCTGTCCACACGCACCCCTATCTGATGAGGGAGGTTCACCCTGATGGGTGGCACTCCATCCTGCTTCACAGCAAGGAAAAGAAGCTCCTGCCCCATTTGTCTCTTGCCTTTAGTTTCTCAAACTGGTTTCTGATGCACGAGAATATTTCAAATTTGGTCAGTTTATTTAGTGGAAAGACTGTGGGCTTTGGAATCAGAAAGACTGGATTCAAATCCTGACTTTTTCATTCTGTGACTTTAGTTCTTAACCTCATTGAGCCTTACTATTCTCATCTGTAAATGGGTATCTATAACCCACAAATAATGCACATAACAAACCATCCCACAATTTAGTGAGCAGAAGCAACAAGCATTTATTTATCTCATGAGTCAGTGTGTTGGCTGGATGGTTCTTTGGTCTGAACTGGGCCAGGCTGGTCTCAACACCTTCTTGTAAGCCAAAGCAAGTCACTAAGTTCAGCTCAGATTCAAGTGAGGGAAGTAGACTGCATCTCTTCATGAGAAAAACTGCAGAAAGCTGCAGGTACAAGGAGGAATGAATTGTGGCCATTTCCATCTGCTCACTACTTCAAACACATAAATGTGATAGCGCATGGGGAGTCACTTACACATTCAGAAGACATTTGTTGAGTGCCTGCTATTGTGTACAAGTCAACAGCTCCTGCTGTGCATGATGTAGAGTTAAGTCAGATCTTGTCTCCAGCCTCTATAAGCCTTCAATCTTTGTAAAGAGCACTGAAGCAATTGTAGGTCACCTTACAAAGTGTAAAGTGTCTTAAGAGAGGAATTGATAAAACAATATGTGATCTAGAAGAGGGAGAGATTAAGAGGCTCTGGGAAGAGATTCTGGCCCCAACGTATGCTCTGCTTAATGTTTCCCTCTATTTAATTTTAATTATTGATCTCCCCAGGCTATCAATAATGACATGGTACAGGAAACCCAGTCCAGATGGGCAAAGCATTTTAAACTGGAGCAATTTGAGGCAAATTAAGTATTTGAAAATTGCCAGCCATTTAGATCCAACACGCCCAGGCTAATGTGGCTGGAGCAAAAGCATCTTACTATCTTGTAGGATAATAGTTAGTAATCCTCCTAAATTTACCTCTGATTAAAATAATTTCCACTAATCCAGGCACCCCTCAATCCCATTAACTTAAACAGTTGGTTTCCAGGGACAGGCAGAAAATACAAATTATACTTTCAGTAGATTTTTTCTGAAAATAGTTTAAAAAAATGTTTACTCCCCACTCTTTGGAACTTTGAAATGACTGAATTAACAGTGTGCTAGAGGGGATTAGAGAAAAGCCAAACCTTAATACTGGAGATGAGATTTCACCAGCAGGGTAACAGCTTGTGTGGAGCCAGGTTTGGGTGAAGGAAGATGGTGCCTACCTTCTCTTGGGACTTGATAACATGCCAGGGGACGTTAGGCAAGTTCTCTGGCCGAGCCTGGGTTTCTTCGGCTCCAACCAGGGTGTCATTATCTCGGGCCTTGATCTTTCACATGTGGAGTCACGAGCTAATGTCTGTTCTGTGTACAGGCTTTCTTGAAAGGAAAAGTGCTACCTAAATACAAGATACTTGTATTACTGTGAGGTGCTTGAAATCTTAATAGCTTTTTCACTGCGTCCAAAGTGGCCTTCTCTTTGTAAATGCTTTAAGTGGATAAGAATCAAAGCTGAAAAGGGTTTTGTTCCTCTCACTTTATATGCCTATAGTCGGAGGACTGCTCATTTTTAGAGTGTGTCCAGTTTGCCTCTTTGGTGAAGAGCTTCACAAACATAAAAATCCCAGCCATCGAGACCCATGTAATGGAGAGATATTGGTGGGGATAAAACTGTCCTGCTCTTCACAGAATGATAATTTTCCTCCCAAGAGTCCAATTGGCCAAATTGTTGGTCAATCAATTAAGAGGACCTTCTAGTTAAACATAAATACTTTGCTTTGAAAGACTTTCAAGTGGTACTGATTTTGTCCTTGGTTAATATTCACTGGGCTCTCTCAGTATGGATGAGATTTCTGACTACTTTGAGATTTTATGACAAAAACAAGAATCAAGTTTAAATTAACCAACTCCCTTTACCTTAGATTCTTAAATTACATTAAACTTCTCAGTTCAGTTAAACTTTTTTGTGTTGTTTGGATTTTTTGGTAGGCATATCATTATATGAGTTTCCCCACACTGGTGGGCTGTAGAGAAACAGTGCTAGACTGGTTATATAAGCCCCACTTTGGGAGATTTAATAGTTTAGGGATAGGAGTTTCAAGAATCTGTATTTGTCTAATATGCTCCCCAGCTGAGTTTGGGAATTGCTGCATTAAATACCCCTCAAGTTGCATCTATGGTAAATAAAATAGTCTTTACCAATCAGTGATAGCTGCTACTCTGCTGGCCACTGAACTCATCTTCGAGTATTTTCCTAGTTAATCCTCATCACAGCCCTGCAAGCTCACTACTAATATGCCTGTTTTATGTATGAGGGACTGAGGTTTTGAAATAGGAAGTAATTTGCCTGAGGTCGTAAGTTAGTGTGTGATAGACTCAGTATTTGAACATGCCTGATTCTGAAGTCAATATAACCCTTTCATTCATTCCTCTGCCATGGTGCTTCTCATCTAGCATGTTACATGGTCATGTCAGAACCAGGTAGGACACAAAGGAAGCGTGAGACATGATCTTTGCCCTCAAGATTTTTGCCAGGTACTCAGAATGAAAGGAAGACACTGACTGATGACTGAAGGACACGTGGATCATAGAATTGAGGGCAAACTGCAAAGTAGAAAATTAGAATAAAAGTGTAGTCTTTGTCTTTTCAATAGAAAGCTGAATATCACTGAGTTAGCAGATTTATTATATTTTCCTATTAAACTGCATGTTGTTTTGCTGTGATTTAAACATAGCTTAAGGTAGGAAACAAAGGTATCTTATTTGAACTTCAAACACGAGAAAGATTTTATTGATGTCAGCACTGCACTATTTCAAGGAGATGAAATTTGTGCATCAAGTATTCTGTTTTATATATTCCATTTTTTTATTGGTCTGGCTAGAGCAGAAGTTATTTAGCTTGTGTGTCATATTATGTTGAATGGACAAGTATTTTCTCTCTTTCTAGAGCCAAGTATAAATCAGAAAGGTAAAAGGAACTAGAAATTTAAAAACTCTTAGGTTACACTAGCCCTCCATTACTAGCAGATACTTATGTTGCTAAGGAGATAAAGACACAAAAGACCCACTCCTGGTTGAAAAATCGATGTAGGAAGTGCACAGGGCTGGAGCTAAATCACTAAAGCTGGAAGAGACATTCCCTGTTCTAATAGGAGACTCATGTTAGTAGCCAAGTTCTGCAGGCAAGGGCAGTTACGTGACTATGGCAAGTGAAGACATACCCACTGCAGAGGTCTCAATCTTTGTTCACTTTTTGCAGAAGTCAATCCTGTTGTATTCAAAGGAGGAAATTAGATTACTCAGGCTCCTTGTGTCCATTAAGCTTCTGGCTCTCTATAAGCCACATCTATTAATTGCATCACCAAAATCTTTGGTCAGGACAGGATTTTCTGAGACTGTGCTAAGCCCCTTTACCTCCCCCACCCTCATTAACCCCCTTCCCCATTGCCAATCTCCATCCCATACACAGTGTTTATCATATGGTGTTTTAATTCTTTATTTATTTCTCTGTGTTCCTACCACACAGTGATTTCCATGAAGAAAACAAGTCTTGACTTTGTTCACTAGTATGTTCCAGCACCTAGATAGGACTTGACTGGTCAGGTACAGAGTAGGTACTTGGTAAATATTTGTCAAGTGAATGAATGGATGGATGAATTCATGAACAAGTGAATATGATCACATTAAACTCCAGGTGAAAATAAGGAGTTTTTAAAGAAATCTTTTGCAGCCACACTATGGCTTTAGGAAACACCTGGCGCAACTTAATTTCCTTCCCATTGCGTATAGGACTTAACCAAGACTTCATTTGTTTTGCAAAAAAATAAAACTCTCAGGCTGTCATGGAATTGCAGCTAAGAAAGCATCTTCCTTGGATCTCTTGTTTGTTTTGAGATGTGGGTGACTGAATTGACCAGGGACAATTATAGAGTAACAGACTTCTATTACAGAAAGGATGATAGAATATAGAAATGAAAGTGTGTGTGGGCCATATAAAGGGGGAAAATAAGTGGAAACCCCAAAAGACAAAGACAGATGACACAGCAGGATGATAAGAAGGAAAAACTGCCAAGAGGTGCTTTTGAGGGGAAAAGCCTATAAGGAAGAGCAGTCAAGTAGAAACAAGAAGAAAAGAGTGAAGTTTGTTGATGTCATTGGAAATCTGAGGTGTTTGCAGCACCGGAAAGGAAATGAAACAAAACCTCTCTAGGAAGATAAGACCAAGTTCTAAGCTAAACATTTTTCAACATGCTTCCTTCCTTTTTTTTTAAACTGTCTTTGCTAGCTTGTTCTGAAGCCAGAAATAAAGTAGCTCTTTTGTTGCGCTAAGCATCCATGAAGTCTAGTGGCACCACAGGTGGATGAGGGAGTGCTAACTTTGGGTCTGTACATTTGAACTCCTCATTGGGGAAGATTAAGGTTTGAGCCATCTGGAAGTTTCTCTTATAACTTTGTACTAACCCCGGGAAGAACCGTCTTCCCCAGTGATTAGTTGAGATGTTTCCTTTTTTCTTTACAGGAAACAAACAAACAAACAAACAAACCTAGACGCCCCTGGATTTTGACAATACTATTTGTTTCCTTCTTGAAGAAAGCTGCTTCTGTACAACTGAGTGTGACCATTGTTGATTTATGTGCATGTCCCTTAGTGTGCCGTAATATTTCTAATATTCAGGCCTCCTCTCAGACTATAACAGTCTTTCAAAACTTCTGACCTTTTCAGGTTTCTGTCCCCAAACTGGAGGTTGTGCTATTCCTCAGTGCTGCCTTGGAACCCTCTGATCACCTCTATTGTACCTCTCATCACAGATTTATGTTTAGAGTTAAGTCAAACTTATTTAACACATTTTCTAACTTGTTTGCTTATTATTGCCCCTTGCATGCAACCCCTTTGTTCTAGACCAATTTCCCTCTTACTCAAATACAAAAAAATTAGCACAAAAGGCTACAAGTGTGTTTGAAACAGTTTTATTTTTAACAGGAAGAAAATGGAAACAACTAAATGTCCAAGGTGAATGGTTACAGTGTGGTAGTATACTTGAGCTGTGGAATACTACTCAGCCATATAAAAAGAATAATCCATTGATACACACAAGAAATTGGGTGGCTTTCAAGGCCTTATGTAAGCCTGTTTATATCACATTCTTGAAACAAAAGACTTATAGAGATGGAGACCAGATTAGTGGTTGCCAGGGATTAGAAATGGTTAGGAGTGAGGGATGGGGGTGACTCTTAAAGGGGTAGCATGAGGGAGATCTTTGCAGTAATGACATAACTCTTCATCTTGATTGCAGTGATAGTTATGCAAGTCTATTGTTGTAATGAAATTATAGAGTACTATACACATACATTGTAACAATGTAATATTCCAGGTTTTTAAATTTATCTTTTAAATGTTAATTATTTTTCTTATTTGGCCATGCTGGGTCTTAGTTGTGTCACTCAGGATCTTTGATCTTCATTGCAGCATGCATGACCTTTTGAGTTGTGGCATGCAGAATCTTTTTTCAGTTGTGTCATCTGGGAACTAGTTCCCTGACTAGGAATTGAACCCAGGCCCCATGAAGAGTCTTAACCACTAGATCACCAGGGAAGTTCCAAATTCTAAGTTTTGAAAACATGAATACATAAAACGTGGTCCACTGGAGAAGGGAACGGCAAACCACTTAGGTATTCTTGCCTTGAGAACCCATGAACAGTATGAGAAGACAAAAAGATAGGACACTGAAAGATGAACTCCCCAGGTTGGTAGATGCCCAGTATGCTATGGGAGATCAGTGGAGAAATAACTCCAGAAAGAATGAAGAGAAGAAGCCAAAGCAAAAATAACACTCAGTTGTGGATGTAACTGGTGATGGAAGTAAAGTCCGATGCTGTAGAGAGCAATATTGCATAGGAACCCAAAATGTTAGGTCCACGAATCAAGGCAAATTGGAAGTGGTCAAACAGGAGATGGCAAGAGTGAACATCAACATTTTAGGAATCAGCAAACTAAAATGGACTGGAAGGGGTGAATTTAACTCAGAGGACCATTATATCTACTACTGTGGGCAGGAATCCCTCAGAAGAAATGAAGTAGCCATCATAGTCAACAAAAGAGTCTGAAATGTAGTACTTTGGATGCAATCTCAAAAATGACAGAATGATCTCTGTTCATTTCCAACACAAACCATTCACATCACAGTAATCCAAGTCTATGACACTACCCAGTAATGCTGAAGAAGTTGAAGTTGAATAGTTTTAAGAAGACCTACAGGACCTTCTAGAACTAACACCCAAAAGAGGTGTTCTTTTTATTATAGGGGACTGGAATGCAAAAGTAGGAAGTCGAGATACCTGGAGTAACAGGCAAATCTGGCCTTGGAATACAAAACGAAGCAGGGCAAAGGCTAACAGAGTTTGGCCAAGAGAACGCACTGGTCAGGGCAAACACCCTCTTCCAACAACACAAGAGAAGACTCTACACATGGACATCACTAGATGGTCAATACACAAATCAGATTGATTATATTCTTTGCAGCCAAAGATGGAGAAGCTCTATACAGTCAGCAAAAACAAGACTGGGAGCTGACTGTGGCTCAGATCATAAACTCCTTATTGCCAAATTCAGGCTGAAATTGAAGAAAACAGGGAAGACCACTAGACCATTTAGGTATAATCTAAATCAAATCCCTTACGATTATACAGTGAAATGACAAATATATTCAAGGGATTACACCTGATAGAGTGCTTGAAGAACTATGAACGGGGGTTAGTGACATTGTATAGGAGGCAGAAATCAAGACCATCCCCAAGAAAAAGAAATGAAGAGAAACAAAATAGTTGTCCAAGGAGGTCTTGCAAATAGCTGAGAAAATGAATGATGTGAAATGCAAAGGAGAAAAGGAAAGATATACCTATCTGAATGCAGAATTCTAAAGAATAGCAAGGAGAGATAAGAAAGCCTTCCTCAGTGATCCATGCAAAGAAATGGAGAAAAACAATAGAATGGAAAAGACTAGTGATCTCGTCAAGAAAATTAGAGATACCAAGGGAACATTTCATGCAAAGATGGGCACAATAAAGGACAGAAATGGTATGGACCTAACAGAAGCAGAAGATATTAAGAAGAGGTGGCAAGAATACACAGAAGAACTATACAAAAAAGATCTTCATGACCTATATAACCACAATGGTGTGATCACTCACCTAGAGCCAGACATCCAGGAATGCAAAGTCAGGTGGGCCTTAGGAAGCATCACTGTGGTCAAAGCTTGTGGAGGTGCTGGAATTCCAGTTGAGCTATTTCAAATCCTAAAAGATGTTGCTGTGAAAGTGCTACACTCAATATGCCAGCAAATTTGGAAAACTCAGGAGTGGCCACAGGACTGCAAAAGGTCAGTTTTCATTTTAATCCCAAAGAAAGACAATGCCAAAGAATGTTCTGACTACCACACAATTGCACTCATCTCACATGCTAGCAAAGTAATGCTCAAAATTCTCCAAGCCAGGCTTCAATAATATGTGAACCGTGAACTTCCAGATGTTCAAACTGGATTTAGAAAAGAAAAAGGAACCAGAGATCAAATTGCCAACATCCACTGAATCATCAAAAAAGAAGAAAGTTCCAGAGAAACATCTACTTTTGCTTTATTGCCTATGCCAAAGCCTTTGACTGTGTGGATCACAACAAACTGTGGAAAACTCTTCAAGAGATGGGAATACCAGACCACCTTACCTGTCTCCTGAGAAATCTGTATGCAGGTCAAAAAGCAACAGTTAGAACTGGACATGGAGCAACAACAGACTTTCCAAATAGGAAAAGGAGTATGTCAAGGCTGTATATTGTCACCCTGATTATTTAACTTCTCTGCAGAGGACATCATGAGAAATGCTGGACTGGATGAAGCCCGAGCTGGAATCAAGTTCACTGGGAGAAATATCCATAACCTCAGAAATGCAGATGACACCACCCTTATGGCAGAAAGTGAAGAAGAACTAAAGAACCTCTTGATGAAATTGAAAGTGGAGAGTGAAAAAGTTGGCTTCTCAACATTCAGAAAACTAAGATCATGGCCTCCAGTCCCATCATTTCATGGTAAATGGATAGGGAAACAATGGAAACAGTGACAGACTTTATCTTTGGGGGCTCCAAAATCACTGAGGATGGTGACTGCAGCCGTGAAATTAAAAGACTCTTTGGAAGAAAAGTTATGACCAACCTAGACGGCATATTAAAAAATATAGATTTTTTTTGCCAACAAAGGTCCATCTAGTCAAGGCTATGGTTTCCCTGGTAGTCATGTATGGATGTGAGAGTTGGACTACAAAAAAAGCTGAGCACCAAAGAATTTATGCTGTTGAATTGTAATATTGGAGAGGACTCTTGAGAGTCCCTTTGCAAGGAGATCCAACCAGTCCATCCTAAAGGAAATCAGTTCTTAATATTCGTTGGAAGGACTGATGCTGAAACTGAAACTCCAACCCTTTGGCCACCTGATGTGAAGAACTGGCTCATTGGAAAAGACCCTGATGCTGGGAAAGATTGAAAGCAGGAGGAGAATGTTATGACAGAGGATGAGATGAATGGATGGTATCACTGACTCAATGGACATGTGTTTGAGTAAGCTCCTGGAGTTGGTGATGGACAGGGAAGCCTGGCATGCTACAGTCCATGGGGTCACAGAGTTAGACATGACTGAACGACTGAATAAAACTGAACTGAACAGAATACATAAGTTTCATTGGAGAGAAACTGGGTGAAAGGTACATGTGACCTATTTGGTCTTTATACACCCTTTTGATTTCTTGTGGGGACATTTTTCCCTATCCTAGCCAAGTCCTAGGTGGACTCAAGCGCCCTAGCAACTTCTCTGGCTTTTGGCGGAAGTATTTCAAGCCCCTCCCTCAGAGTGGGGAGATCTCCCAGGCTCTCATAAAGGCTTTAGGCAAGAATGCACAGCTCCCTCTGGCCAAAGGTTGGTTTTCCAGTGAGTATTGCTAATGCAGCCCCTAACCTGAGGGACCTGTGTTTATAGGTATCTTCTCCATCAGCTTCTACTGAACTGTTTTCTTTTTTTTTGACACCTGAGAATGTCCTTTCCTTTCAGTTATCAGCTATATATTATATTTTTTCCTGTGGTATTTTACTCAGTACTCTTGATGTTTTTTGCCTAGTTGTGGTGGGGGTGTGGGTAATGACTTGTGGGAAGAGGAATACCTATCTGTCCATTTCTGTGGTAAAGAATATGCCTGCCAGTTCAGGAGATGTAAGAGGTACAGGTTTGATCCCTGGGTCAGAAGGATTCCCCAGAGAAGGAAATGGCCACCCACTCCAGTATTCTTGCCTGGAGAATCCCATAGACAGAGGAGCCTGGTGGGCTACCGTCCATGTGGTTGTGAAGAGTTGGACATGACTGAAATGACTTAGCACACAGCCCTCCCCTCCCAACAGACTGTAAGTTTATGAGAAATGTTATGGACCAGGTCAAGTTTTTACATCCCAGTTCTTATAACTAGAAAGTGTTACTTATATTGAATTTATGGATGAATGAGTGAGTGACTCTCTAGAGTTCCATGGAAGAGACCCCAACTATGGTAGTTTTTAAGTAAGGTAATTTTCAAAACTATGTGTATTCATTTTGAAGAAGATGTATGTCATTATGGTGCTTTGTGTAACATAATTCCTTTAAACACAAGAACTACATATGATCTATAGTATTAATTCAACAGATTTCAAGAAGGAAATAATATTTCCAAAGAAAAAAGACATTTAAGTATGATTCAAAAGTATCTCCTCTCTTCCCTCTGTGTCTCTCACCACCTTGGGGGGTTTTAGAATTAGGGAGCCAAGCATTGATGAAGAGGAGTGTGGCCTCTGGTACTGGTTGTTAAACTAAGTTCTGCAGAACCTAGAGTTCATAGGGGTCCTCCGGAGCAGAGAGGGCTTAAGCTAGAGAGCAAGCGGTTATGTCTTTGGGCATTCCCTGCCCCCTGTTTTGGCATAATTGGAGACACTAGCTCTGCTGTCAGACTGCCTGGGTTTGACTACAATTCCCACCCCTCCCCAGCACCCTGAGTAGACAGGTGCCCTGATTCTCTACCTCAGGCTCTCCAGTCTTGGAATGAAGGTAATCATGGTACCTATCTTATGGAATTGTTGAGAAGATCTCTTGAGTGTCAGCTTCTCAGACACTGAGAGGACAGTGGACAACTGTCCTGGGCAACTTTTTTTTGTTTCTGCAATTCTCTATGTATAAAAATATGAATAATACTAAAGAATTTGGTATATTTTTAAATTTCTCTTCAACAGATTAATGACTGCCACATGAACCAAAATTGTGCCACTTACGAGGTCTTCGTAGATTTTATTAAAAATCTGTACGTGGTATCGATGGGTATTGGAACAGTTTAAGGCTGCAGGATTGTGCCTTCTTTCTTTGTGACTATACTGGTAACTTTTTTTGAAGATTGCATTAGACATCCAAATTTAAGGTCACTGAGGATTAGGTCATTGTAGACACTGAGCATAGTAATTCTCCACCCCTGCGTATCCCACACTGGGTGAGGGAGACTCTGACTTTCCTCTCCCAGAGTGGAGGGGCCCCTCATACAGGACCTTAGATGTGGAATGATTGTGAACTGAGGGCTGGAGTAATGCTCAGGCTGACTAACCCCCAGAGCAGTTGGGGGATGTGGCCTGCCTGCCCTTCTCAGGAGAGCAGATTGTGACTTTCCCAAACAGGTACCTTTGGTGAAGCTGACACACCTGGCTGTGGGCTTCTCCACTGAGGTGCTGGTGGGAGGAAGGAATCAAGGCCAAGCATGTTGTGTGTAAACTGACACTTCACACCAGAGATTTTGAAGTCTCCTTCCCATCTTCTTCCCCCAAATGATCACAAACAGGAGCCTTCTTTTACCACAGAAGACAGTGTGCCCCTTTTGTGTGCCTGACGCTGGCTGTTTGGAAATTCCCTGTGCGGCTCTCAAAACTCAGTTTCTGACTTATCGTTCTTACGGGCACAGTCAAGAGAAGATGGAGAGCAATGAGGAGGCAGTATGCATTTATTTCTGTTTTTAAAATTTATTTTATCGAAGCATGCATTTATTCCCAAGCCATTTCTAAGGCTTGTATCTATCTTAGAACTGTGATTTTGGCCAAGTCTCTAGACTGCTATGGGCCTAATTTGTTTCATATGTCAGATGAGGAAGTTGTATCAGATAAGAGGATTAAAATATCTTTTGTTTAAAGCATTGTGCCTTTTCCATACACCTGAATATGTAACACAGAGAAATGCGGAATTGTTCCTGTTGAAGAAGGAGCTATTGCCTGTGTCTCTTGTCTTCTGTACCTGCAAATCCTCCAAGGTTCCCTGTAAGGATATTTCCAGAAATCCTTAGGCTTGAGTCATGACCTAGTTGAACTTCTAAGAAATTAGAATACTGAAAATAACACTGCATGACACTTCAGTTTTATATCTAAAGAGAGAAGGACCTACATATGGATTGTCACATTAAAATGTGCACCCCTTTCAAAAAGTGATAAATTTGTTAACTCTGGGCAGGGGGATGCCCCAGAGTGGTTGGTTATTAAAGTGTGACACACAAGCAGCAAAAAACATGCAAAAAACAAAATACATAGCTTACTAAATAAGTCTTTGGCCTCTAAGGCTCACGCAGCTATCACATTGTAAACTCAGTGTTACTGGCCAGAAAAGGCCCTCGGGTAGCCACTTGTTCCCTCACACTTGGCCTTTGTGACCACTGGGCTGGCCACCAGTCTCGTGAGAATGCTGGTTTGTGCCTGTGTAACCTCAACTTGTCACTGGATCGGGATACAGGATGTGGCGTGGCTGGGGGCTTCTTGGAAGAGCTTGCGCATCCTGTGAACATGGGGTCGCTCCCTGCCAACAGCTGAGATGAACCAGTAATCCTTGTGGAGAGCACAGGCTTTTATCAATGAGAAGGATTCAAGGCTTATTATTTTTTTTCCTTTGCTCCAAATAACACTCCCACTGTTCAGGCTTAAATACCAAAACCTTATGGTTTGCAGAGTCGGTGCCAAAAAGTCACTCATCAGTGAAACTGCAAAGATAATAGCTCCTATTGATCAACTCCGGAGAAGAATGGCTTGCCCTCCTGCAGAGGTCAGGAAAGATAAGGGATGGAGTTTTCTCAAACATGCTGGATTTGCCTAAATTGGATAAAACCACATGGAAACACTGATGTTCTAAGAGAACTGGAGACTGATTCAGGAAAACCTCACAGAATGAAAAGATCATCTTGGATTAGTAAGGCATGCAAAATAGAGTCTTTCTTAAAGTACAGCAAATGTGTTATTTCAAACTGAAACAGTGACACAGCCACTAAACTGGAGTATATCATTGCAGGGTATGTCCATCTGCCTTTCTAGACAGAGGGCGAGGCCCAAAAGATCTTGAGTAGCCACTCTATGCTGGGCACCCTCTTGGGTGCAGGACCCTTTTGGTCGATAATCTGCTCTAGACCTTACCACATTTCCTATGAGATGGCTTGGATTGTCCCCATTTTCCAGATGAGAAAATAGGGGTCAAAAGATGTTAAGTGACTTGTCCTGATCACAACATTAGTAAGTGGCAGAAATTAGTATTTGAATGTAGGTGTGTATTTTCATTAAAAATCCTACCGTCTCCTAGTTGGCATGTACGCATTTGCTATTATCCCAGTGATGTTACACAAAGAGAAGCTGCTGGTCTGGTATTAAATATCTCATCCTTTTGCCACAGTAAAGAGAGGAAGAGAGGAACTGAATCAATCCCCGGAGGTCCCGTAGAGTCAAGACTGGTGGTCCCATCTCTCTAAGGCTGCTGCTGACCTTGGAATCGAGGCTGCTTAAATCAAGATGTGCTCAATTTTTCTCACTTAAGATTCAGTCTTCTTTTCAGGAGGTGAGGGGGAAGCTTATTAAACATCACTTTTGTGAGGGACAATTACTAACATTAAACTTTTCACATTAAATAATCCAGCCTTACTTAAAAAAAAAAAAAGTAGCCTAAGAAGATAATATTTGTCAGGGAGAATATTCATACTTAAAACTATTTTATCTGTTTTTATTATCCTTTTATCTGAAGAGCTGAACATGTGGTTATCTCAAGGAATAGATCTTGACGCTGAGAACAAAATTCCTCAGACTCATCACAATCAATTAATGAGGTTATGAATTGAAATTATCTTTTCTGTAGCCCAAGAACTGAGTGGTAATTAGTGTCCAGGGACATGTGGGGGAACAATTTTACTGTTAGCAGTGCCAAGAATCTATTCATTTGTCATCAGTCTCAAATTATATTCAATCAGCAATTCAAATTCAGGCTAGAAAAACCAAACGACATATAGCTAACTTTCTATAAAATTAATACTGTAAAACGAAACCTATGTTTCTGGCAATTCAGCTGTGAGCAGCAGTAAGATGAAGCTATGAAAATATTGAATGTAAATGCTGTCAAGATCTGTCTTAGTCCCACCACTTCCCCACCCTTTGCTTCTTGCCCGAGTGGCCACCGTGGCTGCCATGCTTCTATTCCCAAGCTCCCTGAAGTCTGGGTACTGGAGTGCTTGATGAGCCTTTTTATAAGAGGAACCACAATAGTCCAAAATACTGCAAACAAAGGGCCTTTATTCCAAGAGCCAAAGTGGGTGGCAGCAGCAGGGGATTCAGAGCGGAATTGTGGTTGGAGTCACACGTGGAGGGCTCTAGGATGTAGACAATGAGCACTTCCTGGTAAAATCACCTGCATGAAACACCCATTTCTAGGACAAGTGGTTGATAACAGGAGCACTGCCTTCTCCTGTGGTTTTCTGTTTAGCAGTTTTCTTACTTGGGCAAATTTTCCTTTTTGGCTTTATATTTTAGGATCCTGTTTGCTCTGAGATCCCAGCCATACTGCCCATCTGACTTCGGTTCCCCTGAAAAGAATGCATGCTGTTGTTGGCTCAGGATGTGGGAGGTGACCGGGGCCTTTTAGGGTGGGTAGGTTTTGTGTGGCTTGTCTACTTTCTTTCCCACCTGTTTTCTTACCCACCTGGACAGGGGAAGAAGAAAGCCAAGAAGGTCTGCACAAACCAAACAACCCCTTTGTCTCTGCTCTGCATGGCAGGTTGATTAGAGACTCAGTAGACAAGCTAGAAGTGGCCTCTGCAAGCTCTCAGTGGGTAAACATCCTGCCCTTGGCAGAACTCACTGATGACGGCATGCGGCTTCTATGGCCATGTGGCAGATGGCCTACATCAGTAAATAAGGAAATGTAGAAGAGTGTGCTTATCTTGGTGAAAGGGTAAAGCCAGAGAGAAGTAAGGTGAAAACTAAGTCAGGTTTCAGACTTGACAACTGGGCAGCCTGGGCTGCCAGGAGCTGTGTGGGTGGTAGAGTCAGACAGACCTAGGTTTAAATACTAGTTCTTCCTCTGCCTTGCATTCTAACACAGATCCATTTTCAGTGGCTACCTAAAAAAAACATGTTGAAAGGCTGTAAGGCAGATCCCAGGTTTATAGGCAAAAGGATCCATAATTGATCAATGATATCTGAAGGAAGGGGATGTGATAGCATGGGTGCCATAGATCTAATGACCCAGTCTCTGGGCTCTCTGAGATCCTACCTAACACAAAAGCTCTGTAATACAAGTTGTGTGTGTGTGTGTGTGTGTGTGTGTGTGTGTGTGTGTAGGTACACGGCCTAAGGGGAGATTAATGCAATCCTATTAGAATGTGCTAGTAGGATGTGTCATGGGTTAAATATTCAAAAATAAAAGCATTGTTTGTATTTACAGTATATCATAAAGAGTTTAAAATTTTTCATAGTGTATCTATCATGTCCTTAATATTTTGGATTTGCATGTTTGTTTTAATTTATGGTAGTTTTTAAAGTTATCTTTGAATTTTAATTACCACAAATTACTCTCCATATTCAAATCCTTAGCTTCCATTTGTCTTGACTGAAGGTTTCAATATAAAGAAATCAGTTGGTCTATTATAAGAGAAATGCTATGAATTCACAAACATAAATGAAACCACCATCAGGAGCAATGTTGGTCTCATGTTTCATGGAAAGACTATTGACTCTATTAACCTAAGACTGGTCTTTCAACAAGAAAAGGAAGAGTTTGTATTTGATCATGTTTGGTCATTTCTGCAGGTTTGATTTTTTGTCAATGAAATATTTGTATTTAATTTTCAAGCCTGTGTTTTAAAGGAAAAAATCCTTAAATCTGGCCTCCAGTATGTTTGTCTGGATAGCCTCTATAATACAGGCGCCTCTGCCTGGCAGGCTGAGCAGACATTTAAGTTTAATAAGCTATGGGACTGCGTGGTCTCTCTCGGAAGGCAGGGCCTTTGGAAATCTCCTGTAATGCTTCTAACAGCCCATAAGTTACTATATTTAATATTGCCCTTGTCTTTCTTCCCTCCCTTCTCTTTCTTTTCAGAAACAGAGTTGTCAGTCACTGCTGAGTTAGTGCCTACCTCATCATGGAACATTTCAAGTGAGCTCGACAAAGGTACACAGTGGGGACACGCAGGGCGGAAGTGGAGGAGGGGAGGCGTGAAACACCAGGTTTAATCCTGGCATGGCTGTCCTTGAAATCAACTGCTTTTTAGATCACCAGGAGGAGGCAGGGGCCAAAATAAATCCCCTGTTAACTTTGTGATCAGTTAACATTTAATTACTTGGAATTCTATTATTTCTGGAGAGGGGTTTTTTTTTTTTTTCCCTCTCTCTTTCCTTTCCCTTCTTCTTCTAAAGAGTTCCACATGGTAAAAATGCTTCAAGATGTGAAAAAGGGTAGTTTCTGACCTTCCTGACACTGCATCCAGTGGATCTTATTTAGAGGATTTGATTCTGCCTGAGCCAGGATTGATCAGAGATGTTTGTTGGGTGACCTTTTACGGTGAGTATTTGATGTGCTTGCAGGGTTCAGGGCAGAGTATCTGGAAGGTTTGTAATTGCCTGCATGTACAGATGGCCACTTCCTGTGTGCAGCTGGAGAACAGGCTCCTGCTATGCGGCTGTTGTAGCATTAATTAAGCCCTACCATATGCTAAGCACTGGCTACTCTATAGAGATCCTATGTCCTGGAAGATAAATCAGGCCGTGTTCAAACCCCCTGCAATTGGCTCATCCTACCTTTCCAGCTTATTTCTCTTTAGACTGCTCTTTTATATGTCTCCAGCTAACTTTCTGTTTCATTGTCTATATCCTGTGCTTTTCTGCTTCTGCCTTTTGTCTAAGCTGTTCTTTCCATCTGAGTTGCCCTTCCTTCCTTGCTAGTCCCCACTCTCTCCCTCTACTGGGCTTAGTCACTCAGTCATGTCCAATTCTTTGTGATCCCATAGACTGTAGCCCACCAGGCTCCTCTGTCTCTAGGGATTCTCTGGGCAAGACTACTGGATAGGGTCACCATGCCCTCCTCTAGGAATCTTCCCAACCCAGGGATTGAACCCAGGTCTCCCACAGTGTAGACTGATTCTTTACCGTCTGAGCCATCAGGTAACACATTACTTAAGTTTGAGCATGTAGTCTATATTAGCCACAGTCTTATCTAATCCCTCAGCAGGAAGTAGCCTTTCTGTATTTGGAACCCTTTTCACTCTCATGCATTGGAGAAGGAAATGGCAACCCACTCCAGTGTTCTTGCCTGGAGAATCCCAGGGACGGGGGAGCCTGGTGGGCTCCTGTCTATGGGGTCGCACAGAGTCGGGCACGACTGAAGTGACTTAGCAGCAGCAGCAGCAGTCTTTTCTTATGCTCATCTCTTAGCATTTTCTTTGTTATATCATGGTGATTTATATAACTGTCTATCTTGCCCTTACACCTGGAAATTCCTTGTAGGTAGGATATCTATTTTGTTCTTTTTTTTTCTTTCTCCTGTCTCTATCAAAAAATCTAGTACATACTCTCATTCATAAGAAATTCTCCATAAATATGCATGGAATGATGAGTGAGTCTTACTGTATCTAGAGTCATATATATGGATGGGCTATATCCATATATATGTGCAAGAATACTCAGATTCAACAGTCTTATCAAGTTTCTAATTTAATTCAGGCATGATTCTAGGTCCTGGAATTATAGTGATGAAAGGAGCTCAGAAGCCACTGTCAAAAATTGCCTTTTATGATGAATTCTTTGTCTGCTCATGTGTTCAATGGGAGTTGGATTTCCTCCATAAGGAAAGAGACTGTTACTTTATAAAACAAAAATGGCAAATTTAGTTTGCTGGTTATACTTCTTAGGCATTTTAGAGTGGCAGGATGAGGTGAGATGTCTTTTCACCTTAGATCAGAGGACACTTGGGATAATTTTTATTGTCAAATTTGATGCAGATATTCTTTCTCTTTTAAAAAAACATTTATTTATTTGGCTGTGTCAGGTCTTAGTTATGACACACTGGCTCCTTAGTTGTGATGAATGGGCTTAGTTGCTTCATGGCATGTGGGATTTTAGTTCCCTGACCAGGAATCAAACCCACATCCCCTGCATTGCAAAGCAGATTCTTAACCATAGGATCACCAAGGAAGTCCCTGGACATTCTTTTTCTAAGTAAGAATTAAAACAGAGGCATAAAATATGTTACACCTCTCCATCTTCAGCACCAAGCACAGTGCTTAGGAGGCAATAGATTTTCAACAAATATTCATAGATATTTTTAATGGAAAAGAAGAAATAAATGCACTAAATGTGCCTACTCTGTGCCAAACACTGTGCTAGGGGCTTTCGAGTCTGTGAATTTACTTGGCAAGCTCTTTATGGAACCAACAGAAAAGAGTATATATCTTTGCACAGTACATGTTGCTGATCAAGTTCCAGTTATGGCTCTTGAAGGATATAACGTGTGTGTGTGCTCAGTCGTGTCTGACTCTTTGCAACCCCATGGACTGTAGCCTGCCAGGCTCCTTGTCCATGAAAATTTCCAGGCAAGAATATTGGAGTGGGTTGCCATTTCCTGCTCCAGAGGATCTTCCTGACCCAGGAATCGAACCCACATCTCTTCCATTTTCTGCATTGGCAGGTGGATTCTTTACCACTGAGCCACCTGGGAAGCCCCAGAAGGACATCAGTATGTGCTAAAAAGGTAACAAAGCTACCAGTAAGAACCTAGCCTGCCAGACTATGAATTTCTAGCAGACTAGCACTATAATTCGGAGAAGGCAATGTCACCCCACTCCAGTACTCTTGCCTGGAAAATCCCATGGACGGAGGAGCCTGGTAGGCTGCAGTCCATGAGGTCTCTAAGAGTTGGATACAACTGAGCAACACTTTCATTTTTCACTTTCATGCATTGGAGAAGGAAATGGCCACCCACTCTAGTGTTCTTGCCTGAAGAATCCCAGGGACGGGGGAGCCTGGTGGGCTGCCGTCTATGGGGTCGCACAGAGTCAGACATGACTGAAGTGACTTAGCAGCAGTAGCAGCAGCACTATAATTATCAGCTGTTGCCCTTCAAGAAAGAGGTACTATCAAGAGTAGAGAACCTACTGGTCAAAGGGTGAAACTAAGGCAGTGGCTGAACTCCTTTGATTGGTTAGCATGGCCTCCCAGAGAGCATGGATGACTTTCCAGGGATTCTTGATGTCTTCTTTCTCATGAAGATATTTAGTATATGATCTCTACTTCCCATTGAGAGTGTAAGTGAAAGATGATTGATTTGTTTGTTCATTGAACGATGAAATCTTTATTGCTTCCTACTCTGATCTGGACATAGTCTGAAGAATCAGGATCAAAAGATGAATCAGACCAAGGTTTTCGTCCTTCATGAACTCGGATCTGAGAGAAAAAGACTAGCAACGAAAGGCATAATAAAATCTTTCTAGTCAGATAGAGTTGTCAAGGGACATTCCTTCCAATCACAGAGAGATGTTAGTGTAAATATACAAGGGGGAAAAAATCCATCACCAGGCTGGTGTGCAGAAAGGAGAAATCCCCAGGTGCCTGAAATGAAGAGCAAGCAGTGATCAGTGGGAAGGAATGAAACAAAAGATCCTGTGAAAACATGGGAAATATGTATGATTCTTAGGGGGCTGGAGTTTTAGAATCCTTTGGGGATGAGAGCTGAGGCAATAGGAAACAAATTCCTTACCAAGGCTGTCAATGAAGAATGAAGGGCCTTAGCATGAAATAAGGGAATTTCTGCCGAAGATTGAGTAGGGAAGTCTATCAGCTGTGCTGGGCTGCTGGGATCACCCTCAAAAAAATGAAAACCCCAGTCTATGCTCTACATGGGTATGGGCTTGGGGTACTTCTCTTATAGTACACAAGCCACAAGCCAAGAAGATAATGTAAAAAACTGTGTCTGGAATTGATTAAACTATGAGATCCTGAGAGGGGCCGTCCAAAGCCAAGTCATAAAAATATCTCAACATTTTTATGTTGCATGGGTTTCCCACAAAAAACAAAATTTAAAAACTGAAAACCACAAAACAACAAACTCATGATGTTAAGTGTACTTTTAAATATTTTAGTGTGTAGAAGAGAGGGAAAAAGCCACCATTAGTGAGAGTCAGACAAAAGACATGGAGAAGTTCCTATCTTAGAAACTACAGGCAATAGATCAATTTGAGAGAAAACATGTTTAACATGTTTTCCGGTAAAAGAGGAAATAGAAACCATAGGGCAAGTACAGGATAAGATGATTGAAAAGTAGACATTTTACATGAACTAAATAGAAATTCTGTCATTTAAAAATATAGAAATTAAAAATTCATCAAATAGGTTAAACAGTGGATGTACTCAGCTGTAGAGAGAAATGGTGAACTGAAAGATAGATTCAAGATAATATGGTAGTTCAGAGATTAGAGCATCACCTTAACCATTCCCTCACCTGCTTTTCCCCACAATGCTTAGACAGACACTAAGACAACATTCCGGCTTTGGTGGACTTTGCCTTCTAGAGGGAGAAATAGACAATCACGAGTCCTTTCATTGACCCCATTGACCATGCTATCAACAATACCTCAAAACATTTAATGTGGGGGTGCCATATCGCCCCATACCTGTTCTGCGGCAAATCCTTACCAGGCTGTATTGACATCAACAATTCTGTGCCCATCTCTTTTAAAGTCAGGACTCTCTTATCCTTTGGCAGCTCTTATTGCCCAACACAGTGCCTGGTGTGTAGTGGAAAACATGTGTTAAATTGTATGGGTTCCAACACCATCTGTGTCAATTTATAGTTATTATGTGTGAATTCCTACTAGGGGTGGGGCGCTTGCCAAGCATGTGAAAGCATCATTTGAATTCACAGCATCCTGTGCAGTAGAACAGACAGGCATCTGAGGCTCAAGGGGGTTAAAGAACTTGACTGAAGGGCAAAGCTGATGAGTGGTAGTGCCAGGTTTCCCACCAAGGCCTCCAGGCCAAGTCCAGGGAGCCATGCCCAACATGGCAGCTGATTATGCTGTCTCCTTTGCATTCATATCCCCTCCTCCAGTGGGACAATTGTCCTTACATGGAGAAGAAGTAAAATAAAAGTCTGCCACTGGGTATTCTCTAATGCCTTTCTGTTCATCGACCTGCTGTATTCCACTTGTAATCCCAGATTGGCTTCTCAGCTCTGTTTCACCCATCAGTCCCACTCTGGTTCCCCAGCTTCACACTGATCCTGGTTTTCTGTTAAGTGAGTCCAGTCAGTGGCATTAAACAGTTACCTGTTTATCCTTTCCAACAGGAAATGAAATTTAAAAGAGACAAGGCCACCTGGGAAGAGCCGTTGAAAGCTACTATTGATGGGGCACAGGGGTAATCTCTGAAACAAATGCTTCAGAACCAAGTGCCTCCTAAAATAAATCGATCTACAGGGGCCTAACCTCAGCTTCCCCATGGGGGTTTTGGGGTGGAGCGTGAGGAGGGCCTCTTTCCCCCTCTTCCATTTTCAGTCACATGAGGTCTCAGAGGTTCTCTATAGAAGGCCAAATGTTTCTTTTGGAGAAAGCACTGGAAATTGCGAAAGGGAGGGAGCCTCAACTTAAAAAAAAATACTGAGGCCTGATTCCAACTGCCAATAGTTNTTTATAGTCCAACTCTCATATCCATACATGACTACTGGAAAAACCATAGCCTTGACTAGATGGACCTTTCTTGGCAAAGTAACGTCTCTGCTTTTTAATATGCTGTCTAGATTGTTCATAACTTTTCTTCCAATGAACAAGCATGTTTTAATTTCATAGCTGTAGTCACTATCTGCAGTGATTTTGGAGCCCCCCAAGATAAAGTCTGTCACTGTTTCCATTGTTTCCCCATCTATTCGCCATGAAGTGAAGGGACCAGATGCCATGATCTTAGTTTTCTGAATGTTGAGTTTTACGCCAACTTTTTCACTCTTCTCTTTCACTTTCATCAAGAAGCTTTTTAGTTGTTGTTTGCTTTCTGCCATAAGGGTGGTGTCATCTGCATATCTGAGGTTATTGATATTTCTCCTGGCAATCTTGATTCCAGCTTGTGCTTCATCCAGCCCAGCATTTCTCATGATGAACTCTGCTTATAAGTTAAATAAGTAGGATGACAATATACAGCCTTGACGTACTCCTTTCTCGATTTGGAACTAGTCTGTTGTCAACCCACATTTACCCACCAAGTGGTAGGGAGCCCAGAAACCTGGGAATAATCTCATCTAGTCCATGGTCTAACAATTCTATGCAATAAGGAAATTAATTCATCATGCTTAAATTGTATTCTGAGAATTCATAAGTTTTTACATCTCAAAGGTCTTCTCCATGAACTTAAAAATTATCAATTTAAGAATCAGTTAAAGGAAATTTTCAGAGAATCATTTCAAATGTTCTCATAAATAGTATGTCATCTCTCACTTCTCTTTCCTTATCCCCCTATTCTTGCCCACTGAAACATTTAGAGTTTTTATTGATTTAGACCATTTGTTATAAATACTGAATGTGTCATGCCATTTATATTGGATTGAACCATTTGTGACCACCTGAGGCATTTTCTTTTCTCCTTTCCTTCACTAGTGGCCTTGATAAACCTGTCCAGGACTGCACTTTCACTCCCAGAGGTAGGGTTACCTTTAGTTTGTGTGGCTGCTGAGGAGCAAACCAGAATAAATGGTATTAAATTGAAACAATAGGAGATTTAGGTTAAAGAGAGACATGTTGAGAAAAGGTCACTTAAACACAGGACAAGTTTCCTTTGTGAATTTAAGAATCTCATCATTATAAGATTTTTTGTTTGTTTGTTTAGCATAGTCAGACTGAAGTTCAATAAGAATCCCCACTTCATAAGGACAATTCAGTCATTTTTCCACCTTAATGAAAAGGTGAGAAGAGTCTGTATTACTTGCATATGAGATTTAATATCCTATGAAAAGGAAGCATTTCATGTTATAGCCTATATAAAATTTCTCCTTCTGTTCTTAAGCATCTACTTGTGACTCTGAGGAACAAAGTTGAAAAACCACATTTGTCACTAATGATGGAATTCTGTATCCGTTTTGAATCCTGGACTACACATTTGCTTTGAAGGATTTGTTTGAAGCTATTAGTCTATGACTGTTTTATAAGGCCTAGTGGAGTCATCTATACACACTTAACACTTAGTTTCTGTTCATAATGCTGTTAAATGGAGTTAGTTCTCTAATAAGTGTAACAACGAAATCACATCTCTTTTCCCTGCAGGCTAAGGCATGATGCATTCTGCTAGCAGAATGGTGGTGTCTATCAGTCAAGGGATTTGTAATTGGAGAGAAAATTCTAGCTGTGGTAGGATAGAGCTCTATATTAGAGGCAGGCTACAAATAGGTGAAATGGGAACTTGCCTTATCATTAATACTCTTGTCTTTCCATCGTTATTGGTCAGAGGCCCTGTGCAAATCACATCGATTGACTGATTTCTTAATTGTTTTTCTCTTAACCCATCAATTCTTAATTTGGCATCTCCTCTATTGACACATGTCACCATTATTAATGGCTAATCATGTTAGTTTTAGAATAATGAATATATCACTCTGATATAAACAAATTAACATGTTTAATAAACTTCTCACAGTAATGCAATTCCCCAGCTTTCCTTGGCCCCACCTGTGGATCTGTAATGTAGTTCACTGGAGGTGATGGGGAGGGAGCAGAGTCCTTCTTCATAATTTTTATAGATGTTGAATGGTGTTGAAATAAAGGTCACATGCTGGTTGCCTATGGGCAGGATTGAATCTGCAGATGTATTTTGTTTGGTCCACATAATGCTGTCAAGATGTTTGATGGA
The DNA here is from genome assembly GCA_006410875.1 of Neotragus pygmaeus. Taxonomy (NCBI): domain Eukaryota; kingdom Metazoa; phylum Chordata; class Mammalia; order Artiodactyla; family Bovidae; genus Neotragus; species Neotragus pygmaeus. Next base: position 99,420 of record SJYV01025522.1, read on the forward strand.
GAACTTTGGTTCTCTTGGTAATGGCTCAGGAGATTGAATTCTCTGTTGAAACATTTTGATAATCTCTGTCTAATGATAGTGGCTGGATTGTGAAATAGATTTTTGCAAAGAGCAGAATTACTGAAAAGAATTGCAGATTTTGAGCTAGTTACAAAACGGCTTTGAGGCCTTTGTCACCATCTATTGTTTACTCCTTTTTGATTACATGATATACTTCTATCAGTGGCTTTTTTGATTGATCTCTTATACTTGAAATCTCAGTTATATCCCTTCCTTTTAGCTATGATTTATCCACCTTCCCTTTCTGAGAAGGATCAAGGCATCTTTTGAAAAGTTAATTTTCTCTTCTCTACTGCATCATTGCTCTGTTTCCTTACGATTTATTTCATTCTCTTTTAGTTGATTTTTTTCCAGTCTATGATCATGCTTTGAATTTTTCTGTCTCCTTTTTTGATGATTATTTATCTCATCACATATCATTTAGCCAGTTTATTAATTTAAAAGAAAACATTTATTGAACATCTGCACAAAGGTGTAAGTTTTATCAGTTGCCAGGTTCTACATCTTTGTTAACGAAGACCAAATTAAGATCTGATAGACAAATTTTTTAAAACTATTAATTCTACTATAATAAAAAGGTATTTATAAAGAAGACTCTTCAAGGAACTGTGAGAATACAGAAATAGGGAACTAATTCTTCTTATAGTGTATGGAATGTAAGGAGCTAAGTCTGGGAGACAGGAGACTCAAGGAGAGCATCTACACAGAGGTGGTTTCAATAAACCCAGAAGTGGACTTAACTAATGAAGCTTATACTTCAGGGCCTGGCAGTTGCATGGATCTCTTCCACTGTGTTCTTGTGGTCTTGTGTTTTGTGCAGTATATTTTACCCATTGATATTTAAGGTCATTTTTTCTTTTTGTCTTACTCCAACATCCCCTCTAACACACTTCCTTTAGGTTCAGGTGGGCTTGGAGAGGCCACATCCTTTTTAGAATGTGATCATGTGCTTCCCTGGTGGTTCAGAGGATAAAGCGTCTGCCTGCAATGCAGGAGACCCAGGTTCGATCCCAGGGTTAGGAAGATCCCCTGGAGAAGGAAATGGCAACCCACTCCAGTATTCTTGCCTGGAGAATCCCATGGACAGAGGAGCCTGAGCAGGCTACAGTCCACAGGATCGCAAAGAGTCGGACACGACTGAGTGACTTCACTTCACTTCGTGAGAAAATAGACTTGGAAACAGTTTGGGTTAGTGGGATACTTTTCTGTGGTTTGCAGTCGTATCCGTGTATAGACAAGTTATTGCNAGGCTACAGTCCACAGGATCGCAAAGAGTCGGACACGACTGAGTGACTTCACTTCACTTCGTGAGAAAATAGACTTGGAAACAGTTTGGGTTAGTGGGATACTTTTCTGTGGTTTGCAGTCGTATCCGTGTATAGACAAGTTATTGCTAGCCATCACAATGTATATATCAGTTCTAGGATATTCCTCTAATATACAGTGTCAACTCACTCAGGGTTGGGACACAAAGGTACAGGGCCAGAGTTCATATCTTGATATGAACATTTCCTGTGGAACTGACACTATAAGAATGTGGATGGAGGCAGAGAAGCAAGATTTAAAATGTACAGAACAAGAAATTAATCTGTGGAAAATTCTTCCAGTCATTTGGTGTATAAAATTATAAATCTGAGAGGATTTGATCTCATTGGTAAGTGGTCAAAATGAAAAAATAGTGTATTCTCTCTTCCCAGGAATACACTCAATAGTGCCTTAAAATCTTAGAATATATATGAATAATATTAGAGATTTTTCTCAGATTTTCACATTCCTAAAAAATAACATGACCATACAATGTTATGAAGCTTAATGAACTTTTCTAACTATCAAAATATTTTTCATCCATACGAGAGGAAAGATCAGCTTGTCTTTGTGTTTTCTCTAGTGAAAACAAGATTACAAAATTGTTGTCATATAAAGAAACAAAGAATATGTGAGCAACAAATGTTGGCAAAACCATGTTACAGAGCTGTGTCAATAGGTTGATTAATAAATATTATTCTATTTTCTCCAGTTTGGGAAATTTTATAATATAGTTTTTAATGTGCAACATGTTATCATTTATTTTCTCATTCTAAATACCTATTATACTTAGATCTATATTTATAAATTTGTATTATTTTTCTTAGTGAGGACCCCTAAAATTGCATAAACTTTTTGCAGCACAAACCAGACTAGATGAATTAAACTTCTCCAGGCAGATCTTGAATTTTCCAAGTTGAAGAAATAGTTTGTATAAGATTGATGTCACATATGATACAAGATCCCACTAAAATTAGGCAAACTCAAGTTGGCCTAAATTAAAGAGTTCAATAAAGAGATATTATTAAAGTGTCAACAGGATGTAGAGGAACCATAAGGCATAGTGCATCATATCTATTACCTGTTTTTTATCAGCCCTGAACCTAAAGGTGTGAGGGAAAACAACAATACTATAACTCAGAGCCAAGAACTTTGGCAAGAATGCCGCATGGATAGGAACTGAGTACTTTGGAAGGCAAAGAGACCACGGTAACAACACTGGGATGGAGTTGGTGAATTACATACACAAATCTTCTCTCCTTTCACTCCCTCCAATCTCTAGACTCATTCTTCCATTGTCCTAACCCTACTAAAGCACAAGGGAGCTAGGAAGGCCATTCAAACGTATCAGAAAGCAAGAGGCAGAAAATCAGGTAGAGATATGTATAACGTGGGTTTGATGAAGCAAACAAAAATATCCGGCTATATATAGTATGCATATATATACNACTACTATATATAAAATAACCAATGACCTACCTAATAGCTACCTAATAGCATAGGAAACTATTCTCCATATTCTGTATGCTTCCCAAGTGGCTCAGTGGTAAAGAATCTGCCTGCCAATACAGGAGACACAGAAGACGTGAGTTTGATCACTGGGTTAGGAAATTCCCCTAGAGGAGGAAATGGCAACCCACTCCACTATTCTTGCCTGGAAAATCCCATGGACAGGCTACAGTCCATAGGGTTGCAAAGAGTTGGACAGGACTGAGCAACTGAGCATCACACACACATAAGGAAAAAGAACCTGAAAAAGAATTTATATATAGATGTGTGTGTGTTTGTGTGTGTATGTAGCTGAATCACTTAGCTATATACCTGAAACTAACACAACATTGTAAATCAATAATCTATCTGCATATTTACAGTCCCTAGCAATAATGTAGGAGAATACGCCATTCTACTTATTATCACTTGAACTAAGTATTGTCATTTTCTTAGTCATTGTCAATTTTAAAAGCAAAAATAGAATGCCATTGTTATTTTAACTTTCATTTCTTTGATAACTAAGTAAGGTTGATTTTTTTTCCCTCCATTCAGTGGCATTTTTTCCTTCAATGAATATCCATTCCTTTTTCTCACTTTATTAATGTATTTATCTTTTTTACTGTTTTGAAATCTGCATTTTTAAAACTAACTTTTAATTTTGCTATGGTATATGTATCTTTTTCATATAGATAACTTTTAACTTTACAAAAGCAAATCTAGCAATCCTTTCCTTCATGATTTTTTACTTTGGTATCATGGTTAGGGAGGCCTTTCCTTCCCCAGGGTTATATAAGGATTTATATTTTCTTGAAGATATTATAAGTAAACACTTCCTTTTCAAAATCTGGATCAAGCTGAATAATATTTCCAGCCCTAGAGAGAGCAACAAATTAATCTAGTGCCAGAGTCAACCGTATCTCCACAGCTTAGTCACACAGTATCTCCCAGATGAACTGTCCCTTAGATGCATAACAAGCTGTGGAAAATTTTTAAAAAGATAGGAGTATCAGACCAGCTTACCTGTCTCCTGAGAAATCTGAACATGGGTCAAGAAGCAACAGTTAGAACCGGACATGGAAAAATTGACTGGTTCAAAATTGGGAAAGAAGTACATCAAGGCTGTTACCCTGCTAATTTAATTTATATACAGAGTACATCATGCAAAATACTGGGCTGGATGAATCACAGGCTGGAATCAAGATTGCCAGAGAAATATCAACAGCCTCGGATATGCAGATGATACCACTTTAATGGCAAAAAGCAAAGAGGTGCAAAAGCCTCTTGATGAGGGTGAAAGAGGAGAGTGAAAAAGCTGGCTTAAAACTCAACATTCAAAAAACTAAGATCATTGCATCTGGTCCCATTACTTCATGGCAAATAGAAGGGGAAAAGTGGAAGCAGTGACAGATTTTTATTTTCTTGAGTTCCAAAATCACTGTAGACAGTGAAGGCAACCATGAAATTAAAAGACACTTGCTCCTTGAAGGAAAACTGTGACAAACCTATACAGCACATTAAAAAACAGAGACAACACTTTGCTGAGCAAGGTCCATAGAGGCAAAGCTACGTGATTTTTCCAGTAGTCCTGTATGGGTGTGAGAGTTGAACCATAAAGAAGGCTGAGCGCCAAAGAACTGAGGCTTTTGAATAGTGCTAGAGAAGACTCTTGTGAGTCCTTTGGACTACAAGGAGATTAAAAGTCAATCCTAAAGGAAATCAACTGTGAATAGCCACTGGAAGGAATGATGCTGAAGCTGAAGTTCCAATACTTTGGCAACCTGATGCGAAGAACTGACTGGAAAAGACCCTGATGCTGGGAAAGATTGAAAGCAAAAGGAGAAGTGGGCAGCAGAAGATGAGATGGTTAGATAGGATCACCGACTCAATGGACATGAGTTTGAGCAAACTCCAGGACACAGTGGAGGACAGAGGAGCTTGGTGTTCTGCTGTTCATGGGGTTGCAAAGTGTCAGACAGGAATCAGCGACTGAACAACTATATCATATAACCCAATCTTCTAGCTGATTCCTAACTCTCTTCTAAAAGCCTTATACATGATTCTACACTGACCTTCTATATGAACACTTTCTGATTAGAAAGCTTTTACATGAACACTTTCTTTAGTGACATTATAGAAGCCTACTCTACTCTTCCTTTTGAGAAGTTCCAAAGTTAGGATGGTCTTTCTTATCCTGAACCAACTGGCCTTCATTTTCACACTTCCTACCGTGTCTACACCTTGTCAGAAACGTGGATGAAAGCTGCTCTTCATAGTCACATTGGCCTTGTTTCCACTCTGGTGCTCAGTAGCTGTATAGTCTTCAGTAAATTACTTAACCTCTTGGAGTCTAATTTTTTATCATCTATGAAACAAGGATTCAAAAATTCCTATTATTACACATTCTAACTGTGAGCACATAACAAGCTGAGCAGTTGTGTGTTGTCATTTATGACCTAATTATGACTCAAGATTTCTTTAGTTCTAAGCTTCTAAGATGTATGTGTACTGTTGGAAGCAGTGTTTTATAACCTATGATTAATAAAGAAAGGCATAGTACATGTCCTGATGTTTGTAAGTACATTGAAGAGAAGCAAGGGTCAAAATCAATGTCATTAATGATAATTTCAGTAATTTGTTATGAAACTTATTGTTACATAGATGTCTTCATTAGTACAAGTATTGCTTTGAACTTTGGAATAAAATGACAGATAGTCTCTGGGGGTCTTTTCTGTTCTTAGGTAGAGGATCTGGCATATGGACACCTAGACGTCTTGAGATAACCTTAAGGATTAGGGGAGAATGTATATGACTGTGGTAGTGCATTATCATTATGTTATTGCCCACAGAATCTTCTCTTTCTCAGCCTAAACAGTTACTGTTCTTTTCATTATTTTTCCTCCTAACTTGTTTTCTAGATCCTTCCCCCATAAGAGGTAGCTTCCTGGAGTGAGCACACAGTATTCCTGGTAGACCTTGGACCACATAAGATGCAGCAGCACCATCTCCTCCTTTTGCATTTTTATTCTTTCAGCCAAAATTCTAAGCCTTTGGGTAGCATCATCTTATTATTGACTTTTGAAAAATTTGCAGTTAGCTAAACTTCCTGTGAACTATTATTTTTGCCATTTACTTGTATTTCTCCTTTCTCATACTTGTATAATGAGTATTTTATATTGCAGTACTCACTGTATTCCTTTTGTATCCAGTTCCCTTTATTGGATCTAGTACCCAGTATTCATATTTTTTATTTCAATATACTTCATTTATCATATTATTTGATGTTATCATTTAGCATACTTAAAACCTTCCACCTTTGTATCTTATTCATTTGGTCTTCATCTAAGACTGTTGGCTGGGAAAGGATATAGACAGAGCCCCCAACCTGATTATATCTTTTCTTGTTGCCAGTATGGAGAGCTATCTCTCTTACACTTGTATATAATTGAGGATCATGTTTTTGAGCTTCTTTCTGTTTCTCTGAATTTTTTAAACTCAGCATTCCTATTTGTCCCATTAATGCATTTGAAAACTGTTTGTTGAACTATGAACCAGAAATGGGAGTAAGTAATATGTGCCTGTTTTCAAGATGCTTACAGTCTCATGGGAGAAACAGGCTAAAAGGAGAGGGTAAAAATAGAAAATATGAGTGAGTTGTGGATAAGGCTTTATGGAGGTGGTGGCATTTACCTGGGTATTACAGAATGCATTGAAGTTTGCATAGCAGAAAGCATATCAAGGACACATCCTGCCACGCCCCAAATTTCTTTCCTTGAACCACATGAATGTCGAAATTGCATGTTCATTTTCTCCCATAGTTCCTGCTGTTTTGCAAATAACAATTCCTTGTTCAGAATTAGATTCTATTACTGGCATTCTAGGAGATGTGACCGCCATTCAGGATCGTTAAGAATAGAGAATATACATCATCTTTTAGCTAGTGGATACTTTTAAGGTGTATTCAGATCACTGAACATCTTCTATCTCTCTAATGTCTTACCTCCGTGCCAGTTTTATGTTAACAGTAATTACAATAATATAATAATTTTTAGCATTTATAAAGTACCTTACATATGCCAGGTAGTAGTGCTTACATATATTATCAAGAATAATATATATCATAAGTAGTGCTTACATATATTATATATTACCTCTTTCTGCTGTTAACAAAGAAGAGGCATAAGTTCGAAGAGGTTGAGAAACTAGCCTAAGGTCAAACAATTAATAAAGCAGCAAAACCAAGATTTGAGCATTAGACTCTCTGTCTCCAAAGTCTGGCCATTTACAGTTCCTCTTGCCAGTTGTTCAGTATACCCATCCACTCTTCTCTTAGGTCTTTACTCATTGATTAGCCTCAGTAGTCGCCCTTTGTATTAGTCTGTGGGGGCTGCTGTCATAAATATCATAGACTGTGTGGCTTGAACAGTGGAAATTTATCCTCTCACAGTTCTAAGGACTGGAAAGACTGAGACTGAGGTCCATGAGGGATCTGTTTCTGGTTATGATGTTCTTCCTAACTTGCAAAGGTTGCCTTTTCACTGTGCCAACAGATAGCAGAGAGGGAGGAAAAGGAGGAGGGAGACAGAGATTCTGCTCCGTATAAGGCCACCAGTCCTATCTGATGAGCTCCCCACTCAAGACCTCATTTAACCTTGCTTATATCCTGAAAGCCCTCTCACCAAATATGGTCTCATTGGGAGTAAAGGCTTCAACATACGGATTTTAGGAGGATACAATTCAGTCCATAGCAGCCTTCTTTAATCATCTCTTACATTTTCACTTCTCCATGCTTTTGCTTATGCTATTCCCCCAGCATAAGCTTTCTGCCTTTCAAAATCCTTCCAGTTCTTGAGTATCCAACACAAATGTCACTTCCCATGAAGGCTTCTTTGATTTTCCCATCAAATTTAGTTGCTCCATCTCTTACACAACAATAACACTTTGATTTAGTCCCTCTTTTACCCAGACTACATTATACATTCAGGCCTCTTGAAAGCAGAGACTCTGCCTTAATATTCTCTCAACTGGCCTACCCCTAATTCTATTGGTACTCCCTAAGGATATGACTTGAGTTATTCGTTACTTCTAAGGGGGTCACGCAGAGTCAGACACGACTGAAGTGACTTAGCAGCAGCAGCAGTGGGCTGAAGAAGAGAAGACTACAGGAAGCCTCATGACTGTCTTCAAATGTTGGAAGTGGTGCCTTACAGAGGGGAGAGAGAAAATGGTTCTGTGTTCCCGACAGTTTTTTTTATTATTATTATTTTTTACTTTATTTTACTTTACAATACTCTATTGGCTTTGCCATACCAGGAAAAAGTTACAAAGAAGTAAATTTTAGTGCAGTATGTGAAAGAGCTTTTTAATAAAATAAAAAAAAGAAAAAGGGAAGAAAATTGATGTTCATTGATAACCAAGAGCTTAAGAGTTGGTCTTCACACATTATTTCTCCCCTCACATATTCTTATAAAATAGTTCTTTTCTTTTATAGATGATAAAAGTAAAGTTCCAAAAGTCTAAAGACCTAGTGTAATCTCATGAGTTAGTCTCCTTCACTCATTCCTTCATGAAGAATCGACCTCCCTCCCCCTAAATGTATTTAAGCAGACTATGTGAACATTTTTTAGAAATGCTATATCAGGAATGCTTTGGGGGAGGGAGCGGTCCTAAGATGGCAGAGGAATAGGACGGGGAGACCACTTTCTCCCCCACAAATTCATCAAAAGATCATTTGAATGCTGAGCAATTTCCACAAAACAACTTCTGAATACTGGTGGAGGACACCAGGCACCCAGAAAGGCAGCCCATTCTCTTTGAAAGGAGGTAGGACAAATATAAAAGAGAAAAAATGAGACAAAAGAGTTAGGGATAGAGACCCATCCTGGGGAGGGAGTAGTGAAGGTATGCTTTGGGGAAATTGATATAATTAATAGTTAATTCTTTTCTATTTCTAAAATGCTATAACTCAGGGATTCTCAATCCCTGACATTGATTTAATGGGAATAGACCTATAAAACCTATCTTCTGTCATTCTTTTTTAGAAAAGATACATTATAAAATTCTTATTAAAATTATTGCAAATGATCATTAAAGTATTTCATGTGTTAGTGGTTCCATTAGTTCATATTTATGAAGCTGTCTGGCGGAAACAGCTTTGGAAATATCCATACTAACAAACTTTCTTGGGCTCCAAAATCACTGCAGATGGTGACTGCCGTCATGAAATTAAAAGATGCTTGTTCCTTGAAAGAAAAGCTATGACCAACCTAGACAGCATATTAAAAAGCAGAGTCATTACTTTGCCGACAAAGGTCTGTCAGTCAAAGCTATAGTTTTTCTAGTAGTCATGTATGGGCGTGAGTTGGACCTTAAACAAGGCTGAGCACTGAAGAATTGATGCTTTTGAACTGTGGTGTTGGAGAAGACTCTTGAGAGTCCCTTGGACTGTAAGGAGATCAAACTAGTCAATCCTAAAGGAAATCAGTCCTGAATAATCATTGGAAGGACTGATGCTGAAGCTGAAGCTCCAAAACTTTGGCTACCTGATGCAAAGAACTGACTCATTGGAGAAGACCCTGATGCTGGGAAAGATTGACAGCAGGAGTAGAAGGGAACAACAGAGGATGAGATGGTTAAATGGCATCACCAACTCAATGGACATGAGTTTGAGCAAGCCCCGGGAGTTGGTGATGGACAGGGAAGTCTGGCATGCTGCATTCCATGGGGTCACAAAGAGTCAGACACAACTGAACAACTGAACTGGACTGAGGCTAGATGGTGGCAACCGTTTTCTAGCCTAGCCTAGATAATGGCAACAGTTTTCAAACAAGGGCTGTTTCATCTGGGGGGAAAAATGACAAAATATATAAGAAGTCAGATGGATAAGGTACTTAGTTTTGCTATCCTGATTACATTCCATGCTGAAAGTGGGGACCCATACACTGAGCCCCTTCACTGTCAACTTCTGCTGCACACAGCCAATGTTCTGAAGCAGCCACCATTTTTCAGGGTGATTCATGTGTGAACATGTCTCCTCCATAAGAATTTGGGTCTTGTTCTTCTAGAGTCAGGCTCTTATCAGACTAGAAATATCTCCTCAAACAAATGCATCCAAGTTGAGAAGTTTATGAATGATAAGGATAGTTGTTCACTCCAAATATGTAGCTGTTTTGGTCTATGATATCTTATATTTGGCTACCCTGCTTTTTGTACTCAACAATATTAGACCTTAGAATCCTGTTAGTGTAAGTTTAGAAATAATTTTTAAATGATTGTATATCTCTATCTTCTCAATTCAGATAGTTTAACTCAATGTTCTCTTTCCTATATGAAGTCATAGTCTTGAATTTAAGCAAGGCCTTCACTTGTGTGGGGGTGTATGTGTATGTATATGCATTTTTTTTTTTTTTAACATTTTGGCATGTGCTATGAAGAATCCTCTCTATTCTGTCTTTTGCCCCACCACACCCCCACTTCACCCTGGTCAGAGGAAAGATGACAACATTGAATGAAGTGCCAGGAATATCTAAAAGTAGTTCAATTTTTTATTGTTGCTGTTGTTTTTTTTTCTCTCTCTTTGCCTCTGATTTATTTTCCCAGGAAAAATATCACAGAAGTCCTCCTCTTGTTTTATTCATTTTCTACAAAATACAGGGTTCCTTGATGGAGCTGGAGAGACAGAATGATATTTTTTAGTAAATTCCAAGGCAAGAATCACACCGGTCAGTCTGACTGCAAGGAGATCAAACCAGTCAATCCTAAAGGAAATCAGTCCTGAATATTCATTGGAAGGACTGATGCTGAAGCTGAAACTCTAACACTTTGGCCACCTGATATGAAGAACTGACTCTTTGGAAAAAAAACCCTGATGCTGAGAAAGATTGAAGGCAGGAAGAGAAGGGGATGACAGAGGATATGATGGTTGGATGGCATCACTGACTCAATGGATATGAGTTTGAGCAAGCTCTGGGAATTGGTGACGGACAGGGAAGCCTAGCGTGCTGCAGTCCATGGGGTTGCAAAGAGTTGGACATGATGAGCAATTGAACTGAACTGAACTGAAGGGAAGAATGTCATCAAAACATTTGACTATGAAGTTGACACTACTTTGGGATCATTTAACCTAGTCAGCCTCAAGTTTAACAGACATGACTCAGAGGAGAAAGATTTAATCAAACAGTACTTGTGTGGTGGAGGTGGGACCAGATCGCATTCCCTTGTCCTTATTGCATAGCCTCTGAGAAGTCTTCCAAACTTGTGTTTGAGACCAGCCTGAGTCATTGGCCACATCATGCTATCAGGGCAATGTGTCTTTACTGCTAAATCACAGTTGGGTTGAAAATCTCAAGAATTTGAACCCACAAAATGAAATCTGCAATTAACTGACATTGTATTCTGCACTCAACCTTTCAAGACAAAGATGGGAAAAGTAAGAAAATAAATAAGGGATTTATTGGAAAAGCAATATCTTGTATTTTTCCACTTATATGAGACACCTGCATTGCAGGCGGATTCTTTACCAGCTGAACTACCAGGGATGCCCTCATACAAGACACCTAGAGTAGTCAAATTGATAGAGAAAGTAGAATGATGGTTTCCAGGGGTGGGGAAGAAGGGAGAATGGGGAATTGTTGTTTAATGGGAACTAAGTCTTAGTTGGGGAATATGAAAAACATTCTTTGAGTGGATGGTGATGATGGTTGCACTAATATTAATGTACTTCATGCCACTGAATTGTACATGTGCTGCTGCTACTGCTAAGTCGCTTCAGTCGTGTCCGACTCTGTGCGACCCCATAGACAGCGGCCCACCAGGCTCCCCCGTCCCTGGGATTCTCCAGGCAAGAACACTGGAGTGGATTGCCATTTCATTCTCCAGCATTGTACACTTAAAAATGGTTAAAATGGTAAATTTTATGTTACATATATTTTACCACAATTAAACAACAACATCCTTGGTCCAATCTAGAATCTTTATACCCTTATGTGTATGCATCCATAGAAACAGGCTGTCCTAAAGAGCAGTAATAACAATGTTGTAGTCATCAAAACTATCAGGGGAAAAGCATGACAGATATCCTCATTCTCACATACAGATGAATGAAGTGAGGCCTAAACTTACACAGCTGACAGACATAAGAGTTGGTACTGGAATCCAAAGCTTCTGATGTATGTTCCTGGAGTCATGCAAGATCCAGTGTAAAAAGTTTTAAATGGATACTTAACCTATTATATTTACTAACCCTGGAAAGTAGACTAATATATGTCAAAAGGGTTTTCAACAACTTGGAACATTGAAGAGGAGGTTTTTAAGATGAAAATAAATTAACTTTGTCACCCCATTATCTAAACATGCTGATTCATTGAGGTTTTATTGTATAGTAATAAATATTGGCACTTACCTATATAAATACTTTATTACATATCAGGTACTATTCTAAGTTCTTTAACTATACTAACTCATTTAACAAAGGGTAGTAGTTATAATTTATAACAGAATTTATTGAAACTAACATGTGCTGAACACTCTCCCAAGAGCTTTATATACTTTATATCATTTAATCCACATAACAATCTGAGGCAGCAGGTATTAATAGAGCTGAGAGGTACATTTGCCCAGGGACATTTGACAGCAAGCGACACCATCAGAACTGAAACCCAGGGCTGCCTACCTCTTTACAGCTACTCAGGCCCATGTGTGGTGTGCATCTTCCCAATCACTGTCGTCTCCACATATTAAGTAGGTCATTCAGGCACGCTGGGGTAGTGTCCGAGTGTGGGTGCTGCTTGGCTCATAGTTTGCTTCTTGAGGGACTTCTAAATTTCACTCTGAAATTCTGGCTGGAAATTTGATTCAGTTGCTGAAAGTAGAAGAAATACAGCTTTCATGTTCACGCACAATTTGCTTTTTCATTTTCTTTTATTATCTTGAGACTTACTGTAAATCATACTTTCCCATCAGTCCTGGAGGTTCTGATTATGTTCATGGGGTCCAGCTAAGAGCAAGGGCAGTAAATTACTGCCACTTTGTTTGAAAATTTTTTTAGCTACAGTACATTAGCTGCTTTTGTTTGCTTTTCCACTGGTGGTATGCACGTTTTTATTTCAGAACTGGTGTTTCTTGAATATCTCATTTGTGAATAGCATAGCTTACAAAGATGGAAGGATTGGAGAAAAACTATGCAAGAGGGTGTCCTGTTGGCATCTGTAAGATTTTAAAGCATTTATAGCTAAAGTGAGTTATTGAGTTCTCTTTTTCTCTCTTTTGCACACAGCCACGTACACATGTACACATACTCTTGCACACTCATTCTCTGCCTTCTCCTGTTCTCTCTGTTCTACATTTCCCCCAAAGCAATTGCGAGGTAATGATCAATACAGCAACTAACATCAGGTAACTCCCAAGAAATGCCTTCTTCCAGGCTTCTCTAAGTATTTTTGTTTATATAAAAGATTGATAGATCAGAGGGTCAGGGGACATGTTTTATTGTAAGTTTCTGTTCTAAATTTCCTGATATTTTCAGTAAGGAAGGAAAAAAAGAAAAGCTTTTAAAGGCAAAAATGGGACTAATATGAACCAGATCTGAAAGTGATTGTCAAAATGTCAAAAAATAACTGCTTTTCCTGTTTTCAAAAGCATTAATCTTGAGGCAGCTACCTTTCTGTAGAATCTCCCTAATGGTTTGACTTTATTCTCTTGCTGGACTGTCCACAAACAGAGTGGCTTCTAAAGTGATACTCAAACTCCTTGATAGCTTGTAGTAATTGGTGTGGAGTTCAGAGGAGGCATTTATGTTTTTCAAGTCACTTCATGTGATAAAGTGGCAAGAAAGGAGGCCCTGGCAAGCCCGAGTTTGAAGGTCTCCTTGTAAGCTGGCATTGCTTTACTGTTCACAGGATTCATCCTAAATGTGCTAGAAAACAATGATAATTATACAGGGTCTGGGTGAGAGTGGAAAGTAACTGTTTTTCCATGAAATTGGTCAGTTTCTGAAGTGGTTTTGGAAAGGATTTCAGTGTACATGAAGAAGGAGCTTAAGTTAGAGAATTTTTATCCTTACTGATAATCTACATAATAGTTCTTTCATTTTCTTGAATTTTGTAATAGACAGCTCTGAAGGAGCCTGCTTACTTTACAGTAACTGCCCCATTATCTGTTAACTGCTCCCTGGACCCACTGAGATGGGTCTTCAACAGTCATGCTTATGTTATATAACCCTACCTCTCTGGGGAGAGTTGATTGGGTTAGGAAGGAGATGCCCTAACCGCACTGAGCCAGCCAGAGTCTCTTTCCTGAGAATTTGGAATTGGAATTCAGAGACAAATAGTCAGTGTTTGTGAGTTGCTGGTAGTGCCCTGAGATGAATGTGGGGGCCATGCAATGGATCTCTGTTGTGTGTCAAAAAGCCAAGAAAACTGGTTTGCAAAAGAGAGGAGATTTAAGTAGACTCAGAGAAAATCAGAGATTGGGGGTGGGAGGGAGTCTTGACCTGATTCCCAGCAGCTTTCCAGTCCTGGTTCCTGTTCCTCTGGATGCTTTGCCATAATGCCATAAAAACCTTTGCATCCTATGTTAAATTCCCCATCCACCTCATCAGTCCCTCCTCACCCTCTTAAATTAGCTTGAGCTAGCTTCTACTACATGCAGAGTCTTAACAGGTTGACTCTCTCAAGCATGTGTGCTTGATTACAGAGATGACCTAGTGAACAAATAGGTGAATGTTCATACTTCCTCTTTTGTGCCCCCTGGAAGCTTTGAATTGGGAACAAACCTCAGAGATCTCTTAGTCCTATCCTCTCATTAGACAGATGAGGAAACTGAAAACTATAGATGTGAAGTGATTTGCCCAAGGTCACACAGCCAGTACTTAATCCCTGGACCTCTAGTTCTTAAACCAGCCAGTACTCTTTCTAGGCTGGCTCCCTAATGTCTTCCATCCATTCTAGCTGGCCCCCTAGAACAGTCCATATATATCCAGCCAACAAATATACATAGTTCAAAAGCTCCTGTTCTATGGCAAGTCATGGAGTCTTGCTTTCTATGTTTAATAACCTAACTGTGTAGTAGAATTAAAATTCTTATGCTTATTTTCACTTCATTCCATGGAGTTTCCCATCTGAAGGACACCTGGCTACCTTTGCTAGTCCATCATCAGAGCAAATTCATCCAGAATTCTCTCAGAGCATACTGTTCTCTGTGCCTCTCTTGTTGCTCTCTTCTTAAATATCTCTAATAATCTGTGTCCATCTCCTATCTCCCTTGGAAGCCCCTTGAAAGCAGCAACTGTGGATGAATCATTACCTGCTTTTCCTAACCCAGACTCTATCACAAGGCATGTCTTCCATCAATATCTGCTATTCTGGAGAATTTATTTCACTCCTTAGAATTTCAAGTGAGACTATTTATCAATCATCTATTGCTGGGTAACAAATCAATCCAAACTTCATGGCTTCAAACAATTGTCACCTATTAATAACGATTCTGTAAGTTGACTGGACTCTATCTCTGGTTCTTGCTCAGTGGTTGCAGTCAGATGTAGCTGGGGTTGGGGTATGTCATTCACAAATCTAGTGTCTGGTCTGAGAGGATTCAGACAGCTGGTGGTTGAAACAACTGGGCTCTAAGAGTGACTCTTTCTCTCTCTCGCCATGGACTCTCCACATGATGGCCTCAGAGAAACTGCATTTCTTACATGGTGCTTGAAGGCTCAAGAAGGAACTGTGCCGAGAGACTAGCAGAGGCTATGTAGCCTTTTCTAATCTAGCCTCAGAAGTCACTCACAGGTGGATCCTATTCCTCAGAACTGTCACAGAGGCCCCTCCAGAAACAAGGAATGAAGACACAGACACTGCCTTTTAATGAGAGGCCTGTCAGTGGATTTGCAGAATTTCTGCATCTCTGCCTTCTACTTCTTCACATATAGGCGAGGTGAAAGGAAATCAATCATTTATCCGTGGCCTCGAGGAGTTTGAGTTGGGAGCCATGGTTTTCTGGCAACCTCTGGCTTCTGCCCCTCTGACAGTTACATCCTTTCCATCTGCTTTGCCACTCCTAGTCACAGTCACCCACAGCGTCTGGTAATTATGAATGTGTGGCCTAGGAGCTAGTCTGAGCAAGTCGGCAGGGTGAGGCTGTCATTTGATCATGATATTCTTATTGCTGGGTCCTGTTAGGCACTCTGGAGGAATGGACAGAAAACTCACATTAGGGCCCTACCATGAAGGATGGCCCTACCAAGATAGAAGTGTAACTTAAGGAAATAATACAAAAGGGGGAAAATATTTAAGCATAAAGGTGTATACTGAAGCATTATTTTAAAAGTAAAGAAATAAAAGGGAGAGCTAAATACTCAACTATTGGGGTCATCCTTGCCATCCATCTCTGATGGAAATCCATCATCTTGTGTCTGCTTTTTCCCAGATCTGAGGTGGTGTCTATTTATGGAGAAAGAAATAGTGATACAAAATTGGAACCGCAGGAAACCACCCCCTTCCCATCCCAGCTCCTCATTGACATGTTCCCTGCCCTGCTGGGTCACTTCATACTTCAGGAAGCCCAGCTCTGAACACAGATGTTCCCCTTAAGCTGAGCTGTAGGAGTATCAGGGGAGGAGGGACCTGGAGAGGTATTTGTTAACATGATGGTTATGAAGTCCATGATGTAAAGATGCTTCAAGCACCCTCAGTGTGGTTGGATATGTGGGTGCTGTTTTTCGTTGTCCTGATGATTAGGGGATGCAGCCGACATTTACTGGGCAAGGGCCTATGTTGGTAAACACCATGTAATGTGCAGGGCAATCCTGCAAAAGGAAGAACTTCTTGCCTCAGTGATGACCCCATTAAGGAACACAGGGAAGTGAGAAAGCCGAAGGAACGACACTGTAGCAGCAGATGCATGCGGGACGTGCTGGGAGGGGCATCGATGCTGGTGTCTTGCGTGTCCCCAACAGCTGTATGGCTCTTTCCTACGGCCTTCGCTCCCTCCCTCTCTCCACAGCCTTGCTTTCTCTGGCTCCCAGCCTCTGCTCTCCATCAAGGCCCAGCTCGAATGTGACTCCCTCCTCTCTCAAGCCTTCCCTGACTTACATAGCTAGGTGTGCTCACCCCCTCCAGAGCAGAAACATTTTTTTCTTGCTTCCCCTTATGATTATTTTTATCAGTTTCTTTTCCATCAGTACTCTATGAAGTCCAGAAAAGATGGGATAAGTACCGCCCCAGTGCCTACACAGATGTTTAATAAGTGTTTGCTTATTTTTCTTCTGTTTTCTCCTTCTCTGGACTCCTTCCCTCCTCTAAATGCCTGCACATTCCCAGCAAGAGGACAGGAAATCTGGGGTTTCTCTCCCGTCCACTCTGCTCTGGCTCTTGTACATTCTGCCTGACAAAAGGCAGGGGACTGCGGGGCCCCTCTGCCATTGCCACACAGCCATTGCCACACAGTCCCCCGGGCAGCCCATATTAATCTCACCTCCCCTCTCTCCTGATGCCTTCAGCACTCACTGTCTTGACCACATGCTTAATTTTTATGCTCACTCTGACTTGTACTTTCAAGTGAGATCCCTTTCTTTCCTTCAGAATCTTAAAAGTCTCCAGAAGGACAGAAGCCATATCTCTTCCTTTTAAAAAAAATCTTACCTGCTATTCAATGTCATCTCCTTAGGAAGCCCTTCTCTGACTCCTCTGGCCCAGAAAGCAGGTTAAGTTTCCCCCTTCTGGGGTCCTCTGTCACCATGAACATACTCAGATCACACTCGATCATGATTGTTTCTTTCACTGTTTGATTCTATAGCCAGAAGGAGAAATCTTTGAACACAGGTACCTAAGTCCCTTGGTTCATTTAGTCATCAAGCATTTTCTGCATCTATTTAGAGCAAACCTGTGCTAGATTTAAGTTGCTTTTAACACTGAAAAGAGCCTCGTTCAACCCCCAAATGTTCAATCTTGTGTGTTTGATTGTTGCCGCTTGCAGTTAATATTAAGAAAATATTACCCCCTGCAGTTTTCATTCTAGATGGCTTAGTACTTTTCTGGTTTCTTGAAAAAGCAGTGGAGCCAATAATCTCTAATTGTTGAGGAATTTGGTTCCAACTTTAAAGGCAAAACCATCCCATTCAGGACACAGAATATTTGGGTGACAAGAACTTCCTTGATGCATTGCCCTGCTACCAAGAGACCTGAGATGTGGTCAGGTCAAAAGATGCCTTCAAAAGTTGAAGTACAAATCCTGGACAGTGAATGAAGATGGGAGAAGAATGTTTTGTGTGTCCTTTCATGTTCCCTGAAGTTTATTTTCTGGTATAGCTTGAGATGGGGTTTTTGGTCTTCGTGGAGTGGAGCTAGAAGGCTGGGATTGACACAGAAGGGCATTCGAGTCCTGCTCAGTCAAGATGTGGCTTTAGGAGACTGAGAAGGTATAGCTGTGTGGTCCCTATAGGAAGAAAAATTCCTTGGCCAGAATGCCAAACTTTTATTTGGAAAACCACTCAGGCTCCACTTAGAACCATTGAATGCTTGAGAATTTCTCTTGACTGGCCAAACTGCTTGTTACAGAATTAGGCCTGTGCAGTGAACACACATGAGGACTTGATCTCAGAAGGTGCCTAACATGGCTTGGTTCTTCCTCACACAGAGCCCCCTAGCAGGGCTGAACACACAGCCATTGCTTGTGCCTAACGTAGAATCATCTACAGGCTTCCATAGCAAGCGTCACACGTCCTGCTGATGCTGAGGCATCTCCTAGCCATGGTATTGGAATCACAGAGATGATATATGATGTGTTCTGTTTGTGTTGGCCACAGTCCAAACCAGAAACGTATCTCAGGCCTGGCCTTGTAGATACTATCACCAGTCATTTTAAACTTCATTATGTGGACCCTCTCATTCTGTGCAAAGGTCCATCAGCATTTTACAAAGGTTCATGGTTCAACCATAAAGAGAGACAGGCAGTTTTCAGCTTTCATTGTGGCATGCAGGGCCAGAGGCCAGGAGTCAAAAGCTTTGCTTTTTGTTGTTTCTAAGTTAGAGCCTTGGGCTTCCCTCAGCAGTAAAGAATCTGCCTGCCAATGCAAGAGACATGGGTTTGATCATTGGGTCGAGAAGATCCCCCGGAGGAGGAAATGGCAACTCACTCCAATATTCTTGCCTGGGAAATCCCTTGGACAGAGGAGCCTGGCGCGCTATCACTATGGGGTCACAAAGAGTTGGACACAACTGAGCAACTAAACAAGAGTGATGTTATAATATTATAATGAAACAGGTATAGCTCATGGTTTTGCTGGTATTACTTGGTTTGATTTTGTAGGATTGGGGAAAAGCTGCTAGTAATGTCTTAGCATGTAGATTTACCCTGCACCTGAAGAATTCTTAGGCCCATGAATTTATTTATCATCCTAGCATTCAGCTAAAAATAGGGGTGGGTATGGGGTGGGAGCAGAGTAGTTAAATTTTTTTTCACCATTTTAAAGTTGGGATGGATAGAGACCTAGGGAGTCAGGAACAAGATTAGGAATATTTCTCTAAGAAGCAGAGACCATTCCTCAAGCCAGGAATCTTGTGTCCTGGTGAATTTCAATTCAAAGAGATTGATCATGTCAAAAATCAAGTCATTGTCCTGATGATTAAGTGTGTTTCTGTTCATCATTTCAAAGTGTTCTTATTATTTCTAAATGTGAACAAAATACGCACACAGGGTCAATGTGAAGTAACAAAATGATACCCTCAAATGATAAAATGACAGACATTGTGGTAAAATAGAATGAGTAGTCCAGTAAATCGCCGAAATCCACAGAAGTTTGCAACTAGGAAAAAAGTCACTAGAGTGACCCTGTTAGCAGTGGCTGATGATCTTAATAGATAACCTGCCCCAGGAGTAGCAGTCAGGGCAGGTGAAGACCACAGTGTCTTTGCCAGACAAGGGGGCACCATCCAGATGGATTCAAGTGAGGTGTTAATGGAGAAGTTCTTGGTGACACTAGGGGGTGTGTGTGTGTGTGTGTGTGTGTGTGTGTCTGTTGCTCCTTGCGACCCCAGGGACTACAGCCCACCAGGTTCCTCTGTCTATGAAATTCTCCAGGCAAGAATACTGGAGCAGGTAGCCATTTCCTTCTCCAGGGGATCTTCCCTACCCAGGGATCGAACCCGGATTTCCTGCATTACAGACAGATTCTTGACCATATTAGCCACCAATTGAGATGGGGCAGGTTGGGAGTAGGGGCAGAAGGAAGAGTCAGGATACAAGAGTCCAGTCACAGACAGCCCTGACCTACTTATGCTAAAACCTCTGGAAGCCTTGGGTGTCTTCCTTAGGATGAGGCTAAAAAAACCTGCAGATATGACAGAGGTCTGGAAAGGATAAAATACAGTAATGTATGTAAAGGCCTGATAGAATCAGTGTTCAACATATGTTTATTTCCCTCTCCTCCTACCTTTATTAATTATAGCCAGAACACAAAGTCATCTCAAGGCTGGAGGCCAGCCACTCATTCTTTGTAGATCTTAACTACTTCAGAGGAAAAGTAGTTTTCCTGAGCTTTTAAGAGTCTATTTACATACAATTGGCCTACTTGTTAAAAAAAAAAAAAAAAAGACCTATTCTTTAAAACAAACCTCTTGGTAGTGGCAAAGTTTTTTTAAACTTTTTTGAATTGCTAGATGCACTTTCTGTGCTTCCTAAGGAAGGACCTAAAAAGATGGCATCTTTTCCGTTAGTCCAGATTTATAGGAGGTTTGCTGTAAGAGTACATTTGCAGAACCATTTCTGATGTCTGTGAGTTTCCTCCCCCTTCATTGACTGCTTGTTATCTTTGGTGCTGTGGATACTCTTTTTGTTTATTATAAATTTAACTTATTTCACTTAGACTCCTCTTTTTTATTCTGAGATAATGCCCCCACCTACTGCTTTTGCTTTTTAAAGGTGCCTGATTAACTGTAGCTACAGACACTCTTTAAACCTGCTCAGAGGTCACAAGCCTGAACTCAGCTTGAAGCATTAGTACTTCAACTTTTAAGAAAATGTGAGTGTTAGGCCAGAGTGTTGGGTCTGTGCGGACTTTTTTTGTTTTTGTTTTTGTTTAGCCATCATGTCCCATGGTCTTCAGCAGCTTGGTTCAGCCAAAAAATGTTTATCTTCATTGAGTCATCTCTGTACTTGACTGGAGACAGGCTTGAAGACTGGCCAGTTCAAGACAGATGTCTTGTTTGGAGCTGTGGTTTCACTCTTGATCAATAACATGACCTTAGGCAACATGCTTGGTGGCTCAGGGCTGCTTTCTTTGGAATAATGAGGAATGTATCAATAGTAGAGAATCTTTCTGGAGATCTTTGATCCATAAAAACAGGGCTTAGCAGGAAGCCCAGCAAGGATCAGTAGTCAGATAGCTGTCACTACTCTAGCCAAGTGTTCTACGTTCACTGCTGAGGAGAATCATTTGAGTAACATCTAAAAAATGCATATATGTGGACTCCACCCAGGATCAACTAAATGTGAATTGCTAGGGCTGAGACCCAGGTGCCATGGAATTTCTTTTATTATTATTATTCCTCAGGCGATAGTGATGTTCTGAAGGGTTGAGAATCTTTGGCTTTAGCTCCCTATAATGAATGCTTTTCATGTTCCAAAGAAGGATGATCTCATTTAAATCCCACAACACTTTAGGGTAACAAAAGTTATTAGCCCCATTTTACAGTTGAGGAAACTGAGACTCAGGTTAAACAATAGCAGGTGAGAGGAAGTACTCAGACATGGGGACGTGCAGGGTTCATTCAGAGCCTCATTCCTTATTACCATGCCTCAGTTCACTATCATGCATAGCACCTCCAAAGAGGCTCTTCAGTGGAAACTAAGATCCAGCAAGTGGGGTCATCCAGTGGTCTCGGGCTCTGTCCATACCTTCAGCTTACCGACCTCCTGCTTCCCTTGTGTTGGGAACTTCCCAGCAGCCCCAGATAACAAACTGTGGTTATTCAGAAGTCCCTTGCTATTTCCACTGATTTTTATTAAATGCAGCTTGTGGCTCTGACTCAAGAATGTGCAAGCCGATTTAGATTATGTTTTGCATTGAGTTTATTAAGATAAAAAATATTTCCTGAGATAGTGAGTCAGAAATATTTATGGTGAAGTGTGCTGAAAGTGAGTGCAGGTTGATAGCATGAACAGAATGTTCTCTCAAAGTCGAATGTGATGACCTAACCGTGTTTGGCAGCCTTCCTTTATGTTTAGCTAAGCATTTTATTTCATGTTGGGAACCTCCTTCCTCTTCTGAAAAGGATCGGTCCTGTAGGGAGCTAGGATTTGGCATGTGCTTCTTTGGTACTGAGACTCAGGCCCTGAGCCTAATTGTCACTGGCTCCCTGACTGGCTGACTGGGTTGCCATGGCAAAGGGCTGTTAAACTTTCTGTACCTGGGTTTCTCTCACCTGTCAAAATGGCAATATAACTCTTGGCCCTGCCTCCCTCCCTAGGGAGAATGGGAGGGCACTTTGAAAATTAAGTAATAAATGTTGGGAGGGATTTGTGGATGTGACGTATTGTCAAGTGGGAAAGAAATAAATGGGGTGTCTCCAAAGCTCATTTGCCTGGAATACACTTGAGCCTTCCATTTACTTAATCAACCAGCATTTATTAAATGCCTACGAAGTTCACCATATAACACATGGAGTGCTGGGGGGAATACAAAAAGGAGGAAATAAGAGTCTCAGTTCCCAGAGAGCTCATAAACTAACTTCTTTTTTCTCATAGTTCACTTTTTTTAAGTTGATTAAGCATCAAGATGAATGGTGCCTGTGGTTTATTTAAAAAGCTCCTTCTCCATGATGACTTCTAGTTACATCATAAGTAACTAGTGGTGATTAGTTGTTCTCAGTACTAGAGGGTATTTTCTCGTTCTGGATGGACTCATAAAAAGGGCAAGGATATTCCACGGTCCTGGTCAGGGGTGATATGAGACAATGAAAGACTACAGTCTGGCATTATCAGGAAGTGGTGCATTGGCTAATAGTATGGTCTCTTGTGTCCGAAGGTCTGGGTTTGGGTCCTGGCTCTGCCACTTTCTAGCTGCAAGACTCTTGGTAATTACTGAGCCTCTCTGTATCTTGTTTCCTCATCTCTGAAGAAAAAAATAAAAGGTAAGAATAGGGTCTACCTCAGGACTGTTTTCAAGATTAAGTAAGTTAATATGTGCAAGGTGCTGAGAATGGTACCTGGCACCTTGTAAATGCTCAGAAAAATGTTACCCATGATCATCACCTTCTGTGGGTAATGGAGGAAATGGTGGCACTGAAAGAATACTGGCATTTTCTTTTCTTACATTATTAAAAATATAAATATCCTTTTAAAATTCAGATTCCCCAACTTTTTGCGCAGATCTACCAAAATCACTTAGTCTGTGTGTCTGTGCATTAGTCGATCAGTTGTGTCCAACTCTTTGTGACCCTATGGACTGCAGCCCTCCAGGTTCCTCTGTCTATGGAATTCTCCAGGCAAGAATACTAGAATAGGTACTCATTCCCTTCTCCAGGGGGTCTTCCCGACCCAGGGATCGAACCCAGGTCCTCTACATTGAAGGTGGATTCTTTACCTTCTGAGCCACCAGGGAAGCCCAACATCACAGGATTGCCCCCAAATCCTAAGCTGCTTATTCAGAAATAGAAAGCAGACCATACAAGCCTAGCTTATAGCATTAGGGGACTAAACTAAACCATTTTGTTCTGAGAGCCTCACACTGCTTCAAGACCCAGAAAAGTGGCAGAGGGTAGCTGTGAAGTGGACTGGAAAGAACACTAAGCTTAGAGTCTAAACTCTGGCTTTACCTTTTATTACCTGGGATAGGTCTAGGATATGTCTTTAAGTTCACTGAACTGTAGCTTACCCATCCTGATTGTGTAAAAATCATGGTAGGTAAAATTTCTGGGGGCTTATCATAAATTGAAACAGTGATAATACACTGTACCAAATTGTACTACAAGTTATTGTATTCTCTCCCACTGTACATGTGTAGTTTTTTTTAAAGAAAATCCAAAATTGTGAATCACTGTATTGTATACCTGCAACTTACATAATGTTGTACATCATCTGTACTTCAATTAAAAAAAAAAGCCAATCGCACTTAAGAATATCTTTGATGAAACAGCAAAAGTTATTAATTCTTGACCCATGAAGTATGTATCTTTTTGAATATTCTGTATGGTGAAATGGGAAGTAATCATTAGCACTCATGCTGACTGGTGAAGTTCTGTAGTTGTCACAGAGAAAAGCATTTTATTACTTGAAAGAATGATTGATAATCAAACTAATAACTATTAGTTATTCTTGACAATAAACAAAACAAGTCTCCCACTTGAAGGAAACATAAGATAGTATTCAGTTCAGTTCAGTCACTCAGTTGTGTCTGACTCTTTGTGACCCCATGGACTGCAGCACGCCAGGCTTCCCTGTCCACCACCAACTCCCAGAGCTTGCTCAAACTCATGTCCATCGAGTTAGTGATGCTATCCAACTATCTCATCCTCTGTCATCCCTTTCTCCTNAAGAGTCTGGGCTTAATGAAGGTATTCCTTTGGTATGCACCTTAACTATTAGGGCCAGTATTTTGTTTTTATCTCCATCCTGAATCTCCTTAGAGTGTGCTGTTGGTGGCGTAGTGGCTGTTGGCTTGATGGCCACATCTTTTGTTTACTGTTATGGCTGGTGACATTCTTAGTCCACACTGCCATCCAGTGCTCTGTAGCTGCCCTTATGGAAGCAGACACTATTCCAGGAGGTACAGACCTTGCAAGCCCGAGTGGTAGATCATGACATCAAAGCCCAGGGAGGTGAGGGACTGCCTGACAGCTAGCTAGCAGCAGAACTGATATCAGGCCCAGTGTACAGATTTCCTCTTCCCTGGGCTGTTTTCACTGGGAGGCTCAAGTGTTCTCTGAAAGAAATGACTAGTCTAAAACCTGCAGCAGCCACAAATGCTGGGTGTAGAACGGAGAGCTGGGTCCCTTTGCGTGGCTCATGAGCTTGCTCCAGGAGGATCCAGCTAGTTCTGGGAAGATAATGAATTACAGCCAGGGGCTTGTTAACAACACGGGTGATAGCAATGATTTAGACATGCGTTTTTATTTTATTTTATTCCCGTCACAAAATGCTTTTGTGTTGTTTCAGCCAAATGTTGTTCTGATGCTTCCAGTCTTTGCCAAACTGAGGACCAGACCATTTGCTTGTTTTACTTACTAAGTGAGCAGCTACAGATGGCAAGTAAACTGAACATTATTCTTTATTAGTAAAAAGTTAAAACGAAATTCCCTGTGTTTATGGCAAGGCTCCTTTGTTAAGTGAANCTGAGGACCAGACCATTTGCTTGTTTTACTTACTAAGTGAGCAGCTACAGATGGCAAATAAACTGAACATTATTCTTTATTAGTAAAAAGTTAAAACGAAATTCCCTGTGTTTATGGCAAGGCTCCTTTGTTAAGTGAACACAAAGATTTGTTTACATTTCCTTTGTTCTTCCTGGAAACATGCTGCTTGAACCAGCTACTACACTGATTTCAAGATGCCTTATAACCCTTGTTTTTGTTTTTAGGTAAATATGATTTAGAGCTGCACAGACAAATTAACTACTCTTGCCAGCAATGTGCTAGTTATGTGGCTTCAGACAGGTGGCCTCTCTTCTCAGATCTCCTGTTCTGTAAACTCAGGACTGAACTCAGCCAGGAAACTAATCAGTTGGATGGATAATCATCCCTCATTTATAAGTATAAGTTATTCGTGAGAAAAAGGAAAAAAAAATACCTGACAATAACAGAAACTTTCATATGCTGCTTGCTATGTGCCAGACCCTGTTCAAAACACTGTGTGTAATTAATCCTCACAGTAACCCTATGAGGATGATAAAATTATTGGCCTAATTTCACAGATAACAAAACTTGAAGCACAGAGAAGTTAAATAACTTGCCAAAAGTCGCACAGCTGATAAGCAGCAGAACCAGGATGTAAATTTAGGCATTCCCGTATCAGAGCCTGTGAGGGTTGATTTCATCTGGTGGATCAGCCCATACTAAATTGTTTTCAATAAATTTGAGTACAGCTTCAGAGAATACTGGCTTCCCTGATGGCTCAGACTGATTATAACACAGGAGACTCGTTTGATTCCTGGGTNGGGTTGATTTCATCTGGTGGATCAGCCCATACTAAATTGTTTTCAATAAATTTGAGTACAGCTTCAGAGAATACTGGCTTCCCTGATGGCTCAGACTGATTATAACACAGGAGACTCGTTTGATTCCTGGGTCAGGATGGGTTTGCTTGGAGAATCCCATGGACAGAGGAGCTTGATGGGCTACAGTCCATGGGGTCACAAAGAGTCAGACAGGACTGAGTGACCAATACTTTCACTTTTCAGAGAATGGTTGAAATGCTTCACCCAGCTACAGTACTCTCTGTCTCTGGGCTGATCTATGTTCCTAGAAGGAAAAAAATGAAGAACTGTGTGTCTGTGAGTGTATCATGTGAAGTAACTGGGCTTTGGGAGCAGAAGTGAAGTTCCTGTTCACTCTTTCATATTTTATGCTATGAGGGCCAAGAAGCTTGCTGGGATTTTAGGCAACTGCCTCTGGGCAGACAGGGGGTTGGGGGGGGCGGCGCGGGAGGTGGGGACAAAGAAATAAAGTAGAAATGGCTTTTTTTCCTTGACTAAAATTCAGCAGTCATGAGATGCCTCAGTGGTGATATCTCACCACCGAGATGCCTGGCACCCACAAACTCTTGTCCTGGCCTCTGGGGAGTGAGGTGGATATTGGCTGGCTTTGATATTTAAAGTAGGTAGAAATCTGGGAGGGAGAGCCAAGCTGTGGGAGTACCTGGGAGGTGATACACCTCTTGCCACTGAAGACACCCCTCTGACTCAAAGCTGGACCCGTGCTCCCGAAAAGACAGGAAACGGGATGTAGCTTCAAAGAGAAGGGCCTGCAGGGCATGTCAGGTCAAGTGAGGTGCTTGGCTTTGGGAGGGAAACCATAGCACCAGCCAGAACACGTGGCAAAATCTTAGACCCATTCACCAGATAATCCTGGCCAGAGGTAGGGGAAGATCACAACCCTGCCTGTATGTGAAAATATGTAAACCCCAGTTCTTCTTTAAGGAAGAAATTTGACTTATATCCCCACTCCTCAGTGGAGCTCAAGCTACCAAAGCCATCTGATGGAGTGGAAAGTGCTAGGTTTTGGAACCAGGGAAAGCTGAACCAGACCTTGACAAGTCACTTAACCTCTCTGGTCCTGTGTCTCCTCATTGTTGAGCGGCTATAACAGTTCCTCCTTTGCAGGGTTATTGGACAGGTAAATATTAAGGCAAAGCCCCTGGCATATGGCAGGACTTAGAGTCTGTTTGTTCTTACTACTGAACTAACTAGCTGGCACAGTTGGACTTTGTCTAGCTGCTTGGCTGAGCCTGAGGACCCAAAGCTGTTAGTGTTGGAAGCTTGGGGTTTAATGTACAACTTACTGTGTGACCACAGGGCCAATCAGCTAATCTCTGAGACATCTCCTTATCTGCAGCCAGGCAGGGTGATTTCTGTGCATTTCCTACTTTGCGGGATTGTTAGAGGCTAACAGGAGACAAGGTAAAAGCATTATACAGAAGTCATAAAAATAACAGAGGGACTTCCCTGGCAGTGCAGTGGCTAAATCTTTTTCTTCCACCGCAGGGGCTGCAGGTTCCATCCCTGGTTGTGGAGCTAGGATCTCACATGCCTTGTGGTCAAAAAAAAAAACCAAAACAAAAGAGAAGCAATACTGTAACAAATTCAATAAAGACTGTGAAAATGGTCCACATTAAAAAAAATCTTAAAAGGAATTTAAGAAAAATAAAAATAATAGATCATTGGTTAACAGTTTTGAGTGCTTACCTTTCGCCATGGGGCTTCCCTGGTGGCTCAGATGGTAAAGAATCTACCTGAAATGTGGGAGACTGGGGGTTCAGTCCCTGGATCAGAAAGATCCCCTGGAGAAGGGAATGGCAACCCACTCCAGTATTCTTGCTTCGAGAATTCCATGGACAGAGGAGCCTGGCAGGCTACAGTCTGTGGAGAGTCGGACACAACTGAGTGACTGAACACTTTCACTTTCACCTTTGCCATAGCTAGTTTAAATATCTTCCAAGTCTCTCCTGATTTAATTTTAATCCTCTTACAGTTTTGAAAGGTAGAATCTTCTTTATTATTTCTGTTTTTTAGTTGGTTAAACTGAGGTATAGAAAAAGTAACTTGCCCGAAGTTACCCAAGATAGTGGGGACAGACACTGGATTCCAACACAATCAAATTCCAGAATCTGCCCAATGAAGTATTAATAACTATGCTTATATTGGCATTGTTGTGTGATGGCTATTTCTATGTTTCTTTTCTACAGAGAGTGCATAGTTATCCATTCTTTAGGTTCCCAATAGAACTGCAAAGCCATTCCAATAGCTCCAGAAAACCACCTGTAAACTAGTTTCTACTCTGATCACACCTCACACATTAGCAACACATGATACATGCCATTCACATGCATGACTCATTCCTGTGGAGCTGCCCAGACCTTGACAACCTCTCTACCCAATTTTTGGTGGAAAATTAAAGCAAATAGTGAATGATTTATTGTTGGCCTTTATGAAAGCATTTACAGTCATCTGAGTGGTTAAATTAGCCAGTTTTTGTTGTTGTTCAGTCAAAGTCTTGTCCAACTCTTTGTAATGCCATGGACTGCAGCATGCCAGGCATCATTGTCCATCATCACATCCCAGAGCTTGCTCAAAGTCATGGCCACTGAGTGAATGATGCCATCCAACCATCTCATCCTCTGTTGCCCTCTTCTCCTCTTGCCCTCCATTATTCCCAGCATCAGGGTCTTTTTTAATGAGTCAGCTCTTCACATCAAGCGGCCAAAGTGTTAGAGCTTCAGCTTTAACATCAGTCCTTCCAATGAATATTCAGGGTTGATTTCCTTTAGGATTGTCTGGTTTGATCTCCTTGCAGTCCATGGGACTCTCAAGAATCTTCTCCAGCACCACAGTTTGAAAGCTTCAGTTCTTCAGTGCTCAGCCTTCTTTATGGTCCAACTCTCATATCCATACATGACTACTGGAAAAACAATAGCTTTGACTATACAGACCTTTGTCAACAAAGTGATGTCTCTGCTTTTTAATGCACTGTCTAGGTTTGTCATAATTTTTTAATTTCATGATTGCAGTCACCATCTGCAGTGATTTTGGAGCCCAGGAAAGTGAAATCTGACACTGTTTCCACATTTTCTCCATCTATTTGCCATGAAGAGATAGGACCAGATGCCATGATCTTCGGTTTTTGAATGTTGAATTCTAAGCCAGCTTTTTCACTCTTCACCTTCATCAAGAGACTCTTTAGATCCTTTTCACTTTCTGCTGTTAAAGTGTTATCATCTGCATATCTGAGGTTGTTGATATTTCTCCCAGTCTTGATTCCATCTTGTGCTTCATCCAGCTGGGCCTTTTGCAGGCTGTACTCTATATATATGTTATATAAGCAGGGTGACAAAATGCAGCCTTGATGTACTTCTTTCCCAGTTTTGAACCAGTCCATTGTTCCATGTCAAGTTGTAACTATTGCTTCTTGTCCTACATACAGGTCTCTCAGGAGGCAGGTAATGTGGTCTGGTATTCCCATCTCATTTAGAATATTCCACAGTTCATTGTGATCCACACAGTCAAAGGCTTTAGCATAAATTAGCCAGTTAGATATCTCAAAAACAAGTTGTCAATAAAATTCTATTAAATTCAACAAAT
Source organism: Neotragus pygmaeus (assembly GCA_006410875.1). Lineage (NCBI taxonomy): Eukaryota > Metazoa > Chordata > Mammalia > Artiodactyla > Bovidae > Neotragus > Neotragus pygmaeus. The sequence continues at coordinate 129,052 of SJYV01025522.1, forward strand.
TTACTGTGCTCTGCCCGTGCTGCCATACACTTAGGCACTTGTGGCTATTTAACTTAAATTTTAAAGTTCAGTTCCTGGGACTTCTGTTGTATTCAAGTGGTTAAGACTTTGCCTTCCATGTGGGGTATTCAGGTTTGATCCCTGGTCAGGGAGCTACGATCCCACCTGCCTCATGATCAGAAAACCAAAATGCAAAAAGCAGAAACAATTTTGTCACAAATTCAGTGAAGACTTTAAAAATGGTCCACGTTAAAAAAATAAAAAGACCTCAGTTCTTTAGTCACTCTAGTCGTATTTCATCTGCTAAATAGGTCAACTTGTGACTACTAGCTACCAGTTAGACAATGCAGATTACAGAACATGTCCATTATAGCAGAATGTGCTACTGGATAATGCTGCCAGATGGTAGGATACTCTGAGGATGCAGTGATGACCAAAACATTCTGCCTGCCCCTAAGGGTTTACTGTCTAGCAGTGAAGACAGCTGCTTAGCAAGCCATCCCAGGTTGTAGTGGGAGGACAGAGGGCAATGGGAGGTATTGAGGAGGGGGATCTACCCAAGGATGAATGGTCAAGAAAAATGAAGTCAAAGACAACTCCATACATGTTATTGAGCAATTGACCAATTTTTAAACTTTTTGAACTTAGTTTTTAAAATTTAACTGATTATTTACTCTGCAACTGGATTCCATAACTATGATGTTTGAAATATTATTGAAGAATAAGCTTAAAATTTATTCAATATTCAAATGTTTAATGTAATAAATCTCAGAATAAGCCAAATGCAAAACAGTATGATTCCATTTATGTGAATTCTAGAACAGGCAAATTAATCTCTGATAGTAGAAATCAGAGCTATAGTTGCCTGGCATGGGGGAGGGGTTGTGAGTAGGAGGAGTGATTGACTATTAAGGATCTTGGGGGTACTTTCTGGGATATTGATAATGTTCTGTTGTTCTATACCTTGATAGGGACATTGGTTACACAGGCACATGCATTTGTTGACACTAGAGGAGCTATGTAATTAAGATTGATACATTTCATAGAATGTAAATTATATCTCAATTAAAAATTGAATGCATGAAATTATTTTTTATAACTGTGTTACAGTTGACATGAGTAACATTATGGAAATAGTTTCATTCCCTCATCATTTTGTCTGCTAGCAACCTGGCCTTCATAACCCTTGTTTTATCATCACTGGCCTGAAGATCTTCAGCATCCTTCCTGATCTTGGGCCATGTAGACATAAAGATATTGCTCCTACTTTTCCGGTGTTTCATGCTTTCTCTTTTATCAAAAGTGCACAAGCTGATAGGATCTTTGCCAGAATGTTAAGAAGGATATATTTTGGGGTGAGGAGATTTGGGGTGAATTTTGCTTCTTTTTCTTCTTCACTATATCATTTGCATTTGCAACAAGGAGCATGTAGTTTTTTTTTATTACTCTGAAACACAAAAGTTCATTTTGTCTTGGCCTGGAAAGTCCATTTATCCATGGGTACTATATACTCATTTGAAAACCGGGTTTTATTCCATAGTTAGTAACACATTTCCTTCCAAGCATCAGGATCGGTAGGTGGTTCTTTAGTAGTCATGGGTCTTGATAAAAGGCTAACTTCATGCCTCGTCTGTCTCCACCATGCTGCTCCTGTTAAGTCTCTCTGTTGTCTGGGACACCCAGAGTGAATCTGGGTCTCTTGGAGGTGGTCTGCCTCTCTCATCTGCCTGCTTCTCCCTGTACGCACAGATTCTTACCTGACCCTCGATGAGCCGATGAATAACATCACCACGTCCCTGGGGCAGACGGCTGAACTGCACTGCAAAGTCTCGGGGAACCCGCCTCCCACCATCCGCTGGTTCAAAAATGATGCCCCTGTGGTCCAAGAGCCCCGGAGGATCTCCTTTCGGGCAACCAATTATGGCTCTCGACTGCGGATTAGAAACCTTGACACCACAGACACAGGCTACTTCCAGTGTGTGGCGACGAATGGCAAGAAGGTGGTTTCTACCACCGGAGTCTTGTTTGTCAAGTTTGGTAAGCAGCTTCCTACAGGGGATGACCTTTGACTCTCAGCCTCCATGGGGGTGAGGAGGGATGGAGAAATGAGCATATACTGGGTGTGCCCAGCAACACAGAAGCTGGAACACTTGTACCCATTTTATAATAAATAAACCAGCAGTTAAGTACCATGTTCAAGGTCACCCAGCCAGTAAACAGCAGAGCAAGCGCAGGGTCGAGATCGGTCTAACCTCAGCTGCAGTTCTAAATCACCACACCAGTGAATTCTTCTCAGCAAGGATGTTCCTTGTCCAGTTGGGATACACGTGCCCCTTTTTGATCCAGCTGGCATCAAAGACCCCTGCCTATGGTTGCATCAATGTCCTTGTGCTCATTCAGCCTCCCACTGAAACTTTCTGCATCTCACGATAATTCCTACGCTATTGACTCATTTTTCAACCCTGGTCTTAGCATTTTTCAGGCTCTGAACTGTGGGATAAGCTCATTGGTATGTTTTTTCCTAGAGGTGGTTGGGGGAGCTGGAGCAAAATAATAAATTCCAGAAAAACAAATATCACCTTGGAGTGGTTGAGAACTTTAGATTGTAATGGTTTGACTGTACTGAAGCTTACCTTACCTTCCAATAACCCAGGCTGACTGTTTCCTTTGTTTTTCTTTCGTTTCTTCAGGGCCCCCTCCCACCGCAAGTCCAGGATCTTCGTAAGTACTTGCATCTTCTTTCATGTCATTTTCAAGGATTTCTGCCGAGGTTGCTAGGGCAAAGGCTGTTTGTCCTCTGCTTGGGTCAAAACACTGTGTTCCCATATTTCATTCCATTTTGCCCTTCCCTCATTCCATTTTGCTTTTTCTTTGATACGAAGATTCACAGGAGACCAACCCTGGCAGTAATCTCAATTGTGGTAATGTTGATTCTGAACAATCAAAGCAAAGAATCTACTTACATGTATTATTTTCAAATTAAACCAACATTTAGTTACAATGGATTTGGTAAAATCAAACCAAAAAGTGAAACAGTGCTAGCTTAGGAACTTATACTATAGCCTTTGCCTCAAAGAGTCTGTACTTCATTTCTGATGCTTTACTTATTGAGCAGGTCATCTGCTAGGTGATCACTTTATTCTTATTCCCTTTAAGAACTCAGAGGCAGAAGCTTTGACTTGCCGAGGAAAAGAAAGCCCTGTGTCTGGATGAGAGTTACGTTTGTTTCATTTTGAGTCTCAAAATCCAATTTCTTTCACTGACCCTATTGTTGATGCATCTTTCTTTTTCTGTTTGAAGGAATCTCTTCTTTCATTCTAGAAGCATTCACTTGGGGCATTTTTCTTTATGTATATTTTAATTTGGGCAGGGGTGAGGGATGACCTGCTTATTAAAATCCTTGCTCTGCAAGAAAATGTATTTCATATTGTGTGGACTTCTTAAGTAAAACTCACTGGGCTCTGCCGTGAGAGCATCTAAATGCCTGACCTAGACTAAACCAATGGCAAATACAACCACTTAATTTGCTCTAATCCCCTCTGTGCCTCTTAATTACAGTGTGGGATATTTTAATATATTTGTGTGTGCCCTGAGGTCCAGTGGCCCACAATCCCATTAATAAAACAGGTAATGGGTAAAAATAAACACTGGCTTTCAGCCACACTGTTCTGCTATTTCATCAGCCAGTTAAAGGCGACTGTTAAAGAGTCTTTAAAATCACCCATGTGCTAATTGCATTCTACTTGCCCGGGTAGAAAATGTTGATTGATCTTAAAGCAGGTCAGAAGTGTGGTCACTCTGCCTTGCATTTCTTGAAGTTAATCTTTTTTTAAAATGAACTCACTTATTTGTTGATATATGGAATCCTTTTGAAGTCTTATTTAAACAAAGATGAAAACTTGTTACTGGCTGTAAAAATGGTTCCCACTCTGGTACCTTGTTTGTTCCTGTTAATCTGAGTTTCCAATGCAGCTGATAATCTCTGTCCTAGGTTGATTAATGTGGTTCACTAATCTGCCTTTGTTCTTAAACACTGGGCTGTTGATTTTCTACCTGTTATATTTGTATCAGAGTTCCTTTTTTTTTTAGTATCAAAAGTATTTTTAAACCTTTTTAATGTCTTTGCTTCTTGAAGTTTTCATTCTTTCTTTGTTACTGCCTTTCTGTTGAACTCAGTCTATTTTCTCATGATTTTTAATTTCTTACAAAGATAGGACACCACTTTTGTGAGCTGATATCTATGGAAAGGTTATTGAGGTTCCTTAAAGATTCTCAGTGATAGCTCAACGTATCCTTTGATGTCAGGCACTCTGTTTTATATGAGCTGTTCATCTATCTACCATGTTAGTCTGCGGTAACATGAACTGTACAGTTGCCACGTTTGCTTGAAGAGAGCTGCAATAAATACAATCAAAGCTGGAAATCTCACAGAGCCTTCTCAGCTCAATTTTCATCCCCATTTTGGCATTGCTAGTTGACATTTTGGTACCCTTTTCTTTCATTCCCTTAGAAACTGGTGATAGATCCTACTTTTTTCTCCTTTCTCAGTTGCCACCACTCACCGTATCTCCAAGAGTTCCTCTTTTCATAAGACTAATTCCCAAATGGAATGCTAGTTCCCTTCCCTATCCTCAACAAGATGCCAAACCTCCCCACAAGGGGACAGGCAGAATGTAACAAAATAATAGCTGTGGGGGATATCACCATGCTGAGGAGCGCTCTGAAAGCCTTTTGTCAAACCGCACAGTCTTTTCCCAAGGCAGGAGTGAAGTGCGGTTATAAGATTGCTCTTGTCGCTTGAAGATGGCACCGTAAGAGTTACTGCAAGGAAATCAAATGCAAGCACATGACACACCCTGATGTTTGGAGCAGTGAGATGTATTAGGTGTATGAAACCTGGAGAGAGCTGGGCACCAGTTGAGGCCACAGCACATCCCTAGATTGGGACGGGCTTGTAGGGCCCTTGGGATTATGGCCCAGAAAGACAAAGCCTGTGAGGCACTTGCCACTCCCCTAGGGATGCATCAGGTCTTCACACGAAGCTTCCAGGATGGCATTTTAGGTTGTAGCAAGAGCAAGTTTGAAACGTTGGTTTGGCTTCTGTGCATAGCTGCGGGCTAGCTTTCTTCTGTCATTTCTGGGTGGGTCCTGGCCCACCTCTAACAATTATCGGAGCCTGGGGCATGAGCTCAAGTGGAGGCCCACATACCACACGTCTACATATTTAAATGTTGTAAATCAAGCTAGCAAACTGTTCAGTGAAATATGTTCTGTCCTCCCACATTAACAAATATACTTGCATAATGACAAAATTTAAAAATACATGCAAAATTTGTATAGGACTAGAAGCCAGGAACTGTCAAAACTAACCACTTTAATGATTCTTCTTCATGTCTACATGCTCTGTTCATGAGCCAGAGATATAAGTAATTCATAGATTGTTACATGTTACTTCCATTAAAACTTCTTTTATTGCCTTCATTTCAGCAAAATGAATACCTATGTTGTTTTACATGATATTTTCATAGTGTGTATTCTTTGAACATTCTTTGGCTTGTAGATGCATCACCCCATTTTCCGCTTTGATATTCTCACAGCATTCTCCCTTTGTGTGTGTCACTAAATTTCCTCTTTCATAAAGATACCAGTCATATTGTATTTGGGCCCATCCCAGTAACCCTGTTTTGACTTGGATACAGGGTAACAACTGACCTCTCTAATCAAGTTACCCTATTTCCAAATATGACTATGTCCTGAGCTACTGGACAATAGGACTTCAGCATGTTAATTTGGTGGGAGCAGAAACGATTCAACTTGTAATGCTTAATATTAAAAAATTTATCTCAACCATGTGAAACTCTTGCAAATATTACTGTTATTTGTGAGAACTTTTCAGAAGCGATGATTGGCATACATGAAAGTGAATGCTTGGTGATATTTGGAATGATAGTTTATAGTATGAGAGTCTATTGCATTCAAACTGGACGGAAGGTGACAAGTTCATTAATTTGTCTCTCACTGCAGTGCTTTTGCCGCTGCAACCTTTCCTATGCTCCAAGCCGTGTCCATCACTCCCCCTGGCAATGCCACACGCCTTCACAGGACGGAATCACAGTTGTCTTCTGTTTCAGGACATAGGATGAAAGATGCAGAGAAGTGATCCCTGGGACTGGAGCAGTGTTAAATCATGGAAATGGATGTTTAACGTTTGGGTCACTGAGCCAGCACTCAGTGGCACAACCCTAGGGGCAGAGAATCCCCTATGTACTCTTTACTCTCATTCACTTTATTTTCTGAGTATGTGTGCCCAGGACAGGGGCCTTTTTTTTTTTTACTTTTTTAAATAACAATTTTACTGAGATATACTTCATATACCATAAAATTCACCTTTGTAAAGTGTTTCTAGTATATTCAGTGTTGTATAACTTTCACTATTATCTTATTTTAAAACATTTTCATCACCTGGGAAGAGAAAGAATCTCCTCCCAGACCCTGATAGCCTCTCCTGTGCTTTCTGTCTCTTTGGATTTACGTGTTTTGGGTATATCATGTAAATAGAATCATACGGTATTTGTCCTTTCATGTCTGCCTTCTTGCACTTAGCATAATGGCTTCGTGGTTTGTCCACATTATAGCATGTGTTGGTACTTCGTCCTTTTTTATGGCTGAATAGTAGTCCAGTGTACTCCACATTTTCTTTATCCATTCATTTATTGGTGGACTTTTGTATTACTGCCACCTTCACCTATTCTGAATACTGCGGCACTGTTCATGTACAGGTTTTTGTGGGGTGTGTCTTTTCTGTTTTCTTGAATGTCTACCTAGGAATGAAATTCCATAGGTATGTGGTTATTCTGTATCTAACTTTTTGAGGAACTACAAAACTGTTTCCCAAAGGGGCTGTGCCATTTTATACTCCTGTGAGGAATGTATGAGGGTTACAACTTCTCTTATTTTCCTTTTATTTATTTTTTATTATTATGAACATCCTAGTGGATGTGAAGTTGTGATTGTTTTCAATTGTAATTTAGATTTGCATTTTCCTAATGCCTAATGATGTTGAACATCTTTTCATATGGTCATTAGGTACTATCTTTTTTGGAGAAATGTCTATTTGGATTCTTTGCCTATTTTTAAATGGATTTTGTGTGTCTTTTTATTCTTTGGTTTTAAGAGTTATTCACATATTTTGGATACTGTACTCTTATCAGATATATAACTTGCAGGTATTTTCTCCCACTCTGTGGGAGAAAAATATTCATTTTCTTAATAATGTTCTTTGAAACAAAAAGGTTTTTCATTTTGATGAAGTGCAGTTTATTGTTATTTTTTGTTTGGCTATTTGTGCCTTTGAGAAACCATTGCCTGAAACAAGGTCACAAAGGTTTACTCCTATCTTTCCTTCTCACTTTTATAATTTTAGTTCTTTTGTTTAGGTTTTTGGTCCGTGTTGAGTTAAATTTTGCCTAATGTGTGAGGTAGGAAATCCAGATTCATTCTTTTGCACAGGGAAATCCAGTCTTCCCAACACTGTGTGTGGAAAAGATTATTCTTTACCTATTGTCTTGGCACTCTGTTAAGAACCAATTAACTATAAGTGTATGTTTGTTTCTGGACTCTCAATTCTACTCCATTGTTCTATGTGGGTATCCTCAGGCCAGTTCCCCACACAGTCTTGATTACTATAGTTTTGTAGTAAGTTTTGCTATCAGAAAATGTGAGTCTTCGCTTTCAGTCAGTGTTCTACTGAAAAAACAGAACCAATAAAATGTTATATGTACATATATGCGAAGAGATTTATTTCAAAGAATTGGCTTATATGATTGTGTGGGCTAGCTAGCCAAGTCTGAAATCCACAGGATAGAGTGTCAGGAGGGGCAGGCTAGACACCCCTCATCAGGTACTCATGCTGCAGTCCACAGGTAGAATTTCATCTTCATCAAGAAAACCTTACTTCTGCACCAAAAGCCTTTCAACTGATGGACTGAAACTCGCTCATTTACTGAGGATGATTTCCTACAGTTAGCTGACTACAGATGTTAATCACATCTAAAAAGTATTTTCACAACTGCAACTGGAATAGTGTTTGAAAAACTGGGAACTGTACCTTGCCAAGTTGACGCATAAAGCTGATCATTCCATCCTCCAAAATTGTTCTTCTTTTTAAAGACTTTGTTTCACCTATTCTGAGTTTCCTTTTATTTCCATATGAATTTTAGGGGAAGCTTGTTAATCTCTGCCAAGAGACCAGCCAGGTTTTTCATATGAATGGCATTGGCTTTATCGATGAACTCGGAGAGTGTTGCCATCCAAACATTAAATCTTCCAATGCATGAATATGAGATGTCTTTCTATTTAATTTCTTTCAATTATGTTTCATAGGTTTCAGTGGATAATTTTACTCCTTTATGTTAAATTTATTCCTAAATATTTTATTATTTTTCTTGCTATGGTATATAGAATTGTTTTCTTAATTTTCAGATTATTCACTGCTACTCTATAGAGATACAACTGATTTTTGCATGTCAGTTTTATGTCTTTGCTAAGTCATGTCCAACTCTTTGCGACCCCAAGGAGTGTGGCCTATCAGGCTTCTCAGTCCTTGTGATTTCCCAGGCAAGAATATTGGAGTGGATTGCTGTTTCCTTCTCCAATTTAATTTTATACCCTTGCTAAACTCATTTATTAGCTCTGCGTGTATGGGTGTGAGTGAAATTCACTCAGTTGTGTCCGACTCTGTGACCTCATGGACTGTAGCCTGCCAGGCTCCTCTGCTCATGGAATTCTCCAGGCCAGAATACTGGAGTGGGTAGCTGTTCCCTTCTCCAGGGATCAAACCCAGGTCTCCCGCATTGCAGGTGGATTCTTTACCACCTGAGCCACCAGGGAAGCTCAATATATGTTTGTATGTATGTATGTGTATATATGTAGCTGGTAGTTTAGTTGCTAAGTCATGTTCGACTCCTGTGACCCCATAGACTGTAACCTGCCAGGCTCCTCTGTTCATGGGATTTCCCAAGCAAGCATAATGGAGTGGGTTGCCATTCCTATTCCTTAGTATTTTCTATCATATGATCATGTTATCTACAAATAGAAACTGCTTTACTTCTTTCTTTTCAATATATGTGCTTTTTATTTCTAATCTAGAGCCTTCCGTACAGTGTTAAATAGAAGTAGTGAGAACAGACATCGTCTTTTCCCTGATCTTAAGGGAAAAACTTTATGATGCTAGCAGTTGTTTTTTTTTTTTGTAGATACCTTTTCCTACTTTGTTGAATATTTTTTACTATAAAAGGGTATTGGATTTTGTCAAATGTTTTTCTGTGTCTATTAAGATGATCGTGATTTTTTGGTCCTTTATTATATGTTAGTGTGGTATACTATGTTGATTAATTTTTAGTATCAAACCAAGCTTTAAATTCCTGGGCTCACCTGATAGCTGAGCTGATAAAGAATCTGCCTTCAATGCAGGACACCTGGGTTCAATTCCTGGATCGGGAAGATCCCCTGGAGAAGCAATAGGCTACCCGCCCCTGTATTCTTAGGCTTCCCTTGTGGCTCAGCTGGTAAATAATCGACCTGCAATGTGGGAGACCTGGGTTGGAGATCCCCTGGAGAAGGGAACGGCTACTTACTCCAGTATTCTAGCCTGGAGAATTGCATGGACTGTATAGTCCATGGAGTCACAGAGTCGGACGTGACTGAGCAGCTTTCACTATATTCCTGAAATAATTTCCATTTGGTCATGATGTATAATTCCTTTCTGGTGGTGGTGGTTTATTTGCCAAGTTGTGTCCAACTCTTGCAACCCCATGGACTGTAGCCCACCAGGCTCCTCTGTCTGTGGGATTCCCCAGGCAAGAATACTGGAGTAGGTTGCCCTTTCCTTCTCCAGGGGATCTTCCTGACCCAGGAATTGAACTCGGGTCTCCTGCACTGCAGGCAGATGATTTACATATGTTGCTGAATTCAGTTCACTAGTGTGTGGTGGTTTTTTTTTTTTTTTGAGTTTTGCATCTATGTTTATAAAAGGTATTACTCTATAGTTTTCTTTGTGTGTAATGTCTCTGTTTAATTCTGATGGAATACTGACCTCTTAGAATGAGTTGGGAAATAGGCTCTTCTATTTTTGAGGAAGGGTTTGTGAAAATTCTTCTTTGAATGTTTGGCTAAAATTCACCAGTAAAGCTATTTGGGCCTGAACCATTCTTTGTGGGAAGTTTAAAAATTAGTGAATCAATTTCTTCACTTGTTATAGATCTATTCAGGCTTTCTGTTTATGAGTCAAGTTTTGTGTCTTTCTAGGAATTTGTCCATTTCGTCTAGATTATCTAAGTTGCTGATATATAGTTGTTTAGAGTTTACCTTACGATTTTTAAAATTTCTATAATATCAGTTGTGATGTTTCTTCTTTCATATCTGATTTTAGTAACTTGTATTTTTCTTCTTGGTAAAACTAGCTAGTCTAAAGATTTGTCAATTTCGTCAATCTTTTCAAAGAACTTACTGTTTTTTGAAAACTGAGCATTTAAATAATGTATTGTGGTAATTCTAGAAATCAGATCACTTCCTTTCTGATGTTGCTGTGTTTTGTTGTTCCCATTTGTTTAGTGACTTTTCTGGAATAATTCTGAATAGTTTATATTCCCTATCACATATGCTACTGAAGTCTGTGTTCAGCTCAGAGATCAGCTAACAATTGGACAGAAATTACTTTAAACCAATAAGTCTCCCACCTTTTGCTGAAGGGTTCCATGTGTGTTTTGGAGGAATCCCTTTAGCACTCCAGTTTATAATTCTATCTTTGCTTTCATTTCCTGCTTGAGATGACCTCAAAGTTAGCCAGAGGTGAGAGATTAAGGCTTTCTTGGATCTTTCCTACGTGTGCACACAGCCCCTCACATGACCTCATATGAGTGCATCCTTCCACATCTCCAGAAGTATGGCAGAGGTTTTCAAAGTCCCCTATGGCTGTCTCATTCCTTAGATCCTCCCTTTGAGAGCTTTTGAGCTTTTTTTGGCTAGGCTCCCTTTTTCCCCAGCTGATATTGTTAGCCCAGGCAACTATGAGGTTGGTTTTTTGTTTTTTGTTTTTTAACAAATGTCCTGGGGCTAGGGCTTTTCCCACCCAGAAGCTCCGAGTCCAGTTAAAAAAAAAAAAAATCAAGCCCCGTGAATGCGGCTTTTCCAGAGTCTTTCTCAACAGGTGAAATCATGCCAGTTCTCTGCAGACAGGATTTTGAGGCCCTGCAACCCTCTTTACCTCCTCCAGTGAGTGCTCTGCTGCTGGCTTTCATAGCTGCCAGTTTTCAAGGTTACTGCCGAACTCAGGAGGGGCAGATGAGAATAGGGCAAGTTAAAATTCCATAGGACTCTGATCTTTCCTTGAATAAATTCTCAGAGTGTTACAAGACTTTGGCCAATTTCCAGAATTCTGAAAAGGTTGATTTTCACTTTTTTTTTTTTTTNCATCATTCATTATCAGAGAAATGTAAATCAAAACCACAATGAGGTACCATTTCATGCCAGTCAGAATGGCTGCCATCCAAAAGTCTATAGACAATAAATGCTGGAAAGGGTGTGGAGAAATTGGAACCCTCTTAGACTGTTGGTGGGAATGCAAACTAGTACAGCCACTATGGAGAACAGTGTGCAGATTCCATAAAACATTGCAAATAGAACTGCCTTGTGACCCAGCAATCATACTGTTGGGCATACACACTGAGGAAACCAGAACTGAAAGAGACACGTGTACCCCAATGTTCATTGCAGCACCATTTATAATAGCTAGGACATGGAAAAAACCTAGATTTCCATCAGTAGATGAATGGAGAAGAAAACTGTGATACATATGCAAAATGGAGTATTACTTAGCCATTAAAAAGAATACAGTTGAATCAGTTTTAATGAGGCAGATGAAACTGGAGCCTATTATACAGAGTGAAATAATCCAGAAAGAAAAGCACCAATACAGTATACTAATATATATATTTGAAATTTAGAAAAATGGTGATGATAACCCTCTATGCGAGACAGCAAAACAGACAGATGGACTTTTAGACTCTGTGGAAGAGGGAGAGGGTGGGATGATTTGGGAGAATGTCATTGAAACATGTATACTATCAGGTAAGAGAATAATCGCCAGTCTATGTTCTATACTGGATACAGGATGCTTGGGGCTGGTGCACGGGGATGAACCGGCGAGATGCTATGGGGTGGGAGGTGGGAGTGGGGTTCAGGATTGGGAACTTATGTACACCTGTGGCTGATTCATGTCAATGTATGGCAAAATCAATATAGTAATGTAAAGCAAAATAAAGTAAAAATAAAAATTAAAAACAATAATAAATAGTACAACTTATGAGTTGTATATTTCTGAAATTTTCCATTTAATATTTTGGTGAACACCTGAGGGCTAACTGAAACCACAGAGATTGACATCTGAGATCAGAGGGGATGACCATGTCCTGTGGTTGCCTTTATGTGGAAAAAAACACTAGAATGGGCTACTTGAAGCCAAAAATGATTGCATAATGTTCCATCTCTCGCCGTGTGAAGAAGCACAAGCACCACTAGAACTTTAGAAAAAGACCGCAAAAAAGACTTTAGAAAAGAACCCGAATCCAGAGATAAGGACAGTGACAATGCTGAGGTAATCTTTGTTGGAGTGAAGCATGTCAGTGAGGATGCTGAAACTCTCTTTGTCATAATGATTCAAGTTCAAATATATATTTATATATGTTATATTGATAATATTTTAAACAGAGTGACCAGGGACTCATCAAGAAGAAAGAAGGGCCACGTGAGTCCAGATCCCTTCTGAATGTTGCAACCTGCAAATCTAAGGCCCCCAGAATCTGAGCCAGTGGCCAAATCACCAGCTTCTCAGTCTGAATAGGGAGGAAGAGACATTTCTATTATGTTTGACCCTTCGTCTAAACTTGATTATAAAATGAGCTCTCTGGAAGCTGTGCTTCAGAATTCAGTATTGCTCTTTCCGTGGCCTCACTGTCCATCCGGAGCTGTCCTCTCATTAGGAGCCAAGGATAAAAGTGCTCTTAATTCAAAGCTATGTCCCACTTCAGATGTAATCTTTTTAAAATTTTATTTTTACTTTATTTTAGTTTACAATACANTCAGTATTGCTCTTTCCGTGGCCTCACTGTCCATCCGGAGCTGTCCTCTCATTAGGAGCCAAGGATAAAAGTGCTCTTAATTCAAAGCTATGTCCCACTTCAGATGTAATCTTTTTAAAATTTTATTTTTACTTTATTTTAGTTTACAATACAATATTGGTTTTGACATACATTGACATGAATCCACCACAGGTGAATGCGAGCTGCCAGTCCTGAATCTCCCTCCCAACTACCACCCCATATCATCTCTCTGGATTATCCCTGTACACCAGCCCCAAACATCCTGTATCCTGTATAGCACATAGGCTGTTGCTTCATTTCTTACATGATAGTATGCATATTTTGATGCCATTCTTCCAAATCATCCTACCCTCTCCTTCTCCCTCTCCCTCAGAGACCCAAAGTCCGTTCTACACATCTATGTCTCTCTTGCTATCTCACATACAGGGTCATCATTACCATCTATCTAAATTCCATATATATGTGTCAGTGTACTGTATTGATGTTTTTCTTTCTGGCTTACTTCAATCTGTATAATATGCTCTAGTTTCATCCATTAGAACTAATTCAAATGTATTCTTTTAATGCCCGAGTAATACTTCATTTTGTATATGTACCACGGCTTTCTTGTCCATTCATCTGCTGATGAATATCTAGGTTGTTTCCATGTCCTGGCTATTATAAACCGTGCTGAATGAACATTGGGGTACATGTGTCTCTTTCAATTCTGGTTTCCTCAGTGTGTATGCCCAGCAGTGGGACNTCATTTCATCACACAAGACTGATAAATGAATACTACTTTGGGAAACATGCACATATCAGGGATTTCTTAGGGTGCCTGGTATCACTGAATTATTGAAATGTGAACCTGGGGTTCTGGTTTAGTGACTTTGTGAAAATCTGCCAGTAGAATTAGTATAAAGTAGCCATGACATCTGAATGTAGGACATGGGTTGGCTCTCTTGGATTAGGAACATAATAATTTGACATAAGAGCAAACTACTACATCTTAATGTTTTTTTTTTTTTTTAAGCAACTGATTACAGTGTACCTCAACTTCTGCCTGACCTCCATCCCATGTTAGGAGAACATCCTGTCTCATTCCATCCTGTTACTATGTTTCCCTTTATCCTATCCTTGATCTCTACTTCATATATTGTCCTTGTCAAAATGTTCTGTTATCTTACTTCTAGCTGTGCCTTATTTGTCCTGATGATCTTTCCCACATCTCTTCTCCTCCACCATCTGTGTTTGTCCAGTCCAGTGGGGCTGGATCTTTCCCAAAGCCTGAGGCCCAGAAAGAAAGTGGAAGTATTAGTCATTCAGTCCTGTTAAACTCCTTGCGACTCCATGGACTGTAGCCTGCCAGGCTCCTCTGTCCATGGGATTCTCCAGGCAAGAATACCGTAGTGGGTATTCCCTTCCCCAGGGGGTCTTCTCGACCCAGGGATTGAACCTGGGTCTCCTGCCTTGCAGGCAGTCTTTACTATCTGGGGCACCAGGGAGTCCCTGAAGGCACTTAGAAATACTTTATTCATGAAGTATATGAGAATTAAATATTTACAATGTAAATAATATAGAAGAGAAAAAGGAGGAAAATTCAAGTCACCTGTAATCCTACCACCCAGGGACAATCACTGTTAACACCTGTTGGGCATTTTTCAGGTTAATATTAGGTATGGAAATGAATGCAACTTTACATGCACAAGTTTATACAAGCATGCATCTTTATAATGTGTCTTTTCACCTAAAGATATAAAAGCCAACTTTCCCAGGCAATTTAGAATTGTGCATTCATTGTAATGGATGTGTAGCAATACACTGTGTATAGTAACATCCTTTATTTAATTTTGTTGGCAGACTGAATGGCGCAAACATTTGAAGGAGCCAGGCTGTCATTACTGTGTCACTCTTCTCTCATATTTGCTCCCTTTCTTGTGGTTTCCCTCTTTCCTTCCTGCAGTGTTGAGGTCTCCCTGTAAGCTAATGAAAGCTTCAGCACATACTCCATTGGGACTGTCAGTATGTCATCAGTGACCCCTTGTTGCCTGCAAGAGTGGCAGGCCCCAAATATAGGAATTCCTAATGATGTTCCTGAGACAGGCAGGAGGACGTATTATTCTCAATCCACTTTTCTTATTACCAGCTTTCTGGAATGACTGATCTTTGGGTTTGCTTTTCTTTTTTTTCTAATCACTTCCCATCTCTCCCAGTTGCCCCATCTTCAACTCTATTTTCAAAGGTTGCTGGTGATTTTCTGATCATGAGATCCAAAGCTATCTTTTATTTCTCGTCTGGCTACCATGTCACAAGGATTAGCCTCTTCTCAGAACTCTTTCCTTGTAGGTTTGTCCTCCCACATTTCTGATGGCACAGCCTCTGTTCCCTTTGATGGCTTTTCTTTCTGCCTTCTTACCATAGGGAGCCTAGAGACTCAATCTTTGGCCTTTTGTTCTTTTATCTTTACTTTCTTTTTTTTGTTTTNGAGAAGGGGACGACAGAGGATGAGATGGCTGGATGGCATCACGAACTCGATGGACGTGAGTCTGAGTGAACTCCGGGACCTGGTGATGGCCAGGGAGGCCTGGCGTGCTGCGATTCATGGGGTCACAAAGAGTCGGACACGACTGAGCCACTGAACTGAATTGAACTGATAATGTGGGTAGCACTGTGCCTGGCGCATATTAGGAGCTTCATAATGTTGACTAATGTCACCATCATCATCATTGCTGTTTTAGCAAAAAGACTGTGCCTTCTTTCCAGCTAGAGTCCTTCTGGACAACATATCTAGATGTGAACCCCAACCAGAGACCTTGAATTCTCCATTTCCTTTTTCTTTCATTGGTCTTTGGCTTTAGTCCCTTTCTGCAGAAAGATAAAGTGACCAACTTTTGATGACTTCTTTCCTTTTCCTATCTGCTTCCAAGTCTCAGCCACAGTGAAGAAGTGTAGCTGGGTGTTAGCCCAGCCCAGGAAGTGATAATGTAATTTTCAATTCAAGATAAACTCAAGGATAACTTTCAGCACAGCTTCTCAGGCAGTTCAGGGGTGAAGGTGCCCTGTAGAGAGGAGACGGGTGAGTCACTCAGCAGCTGGCCCAGAACACAGCGGGCCACAGCTCCAGTGAAGTAGCTAACTTCCATCTCTTCATCAAACCCCTTGAGACTCTGTTCTCTGCAGAGAAGGGGCAGAGGGAGGGAATGTGGAGAGATTAGATAAGAAGGATTTACCAACCCCACTGGGAGATGGTTCCAAAAGTATAGAAGGTTGAGAAGCCAAGCTCTTACATCCCAGTCCACCTCCATCACTCAGCAATTCCCACTGTATGAATAGGGTGTGGAAAGCTTCTAATTAAAACTATACTTGTGAATATTGGCAAAGTGTGTTGTGTGTGCAGAGCACATTTAATAGGAGAAGAAGGAAGATAAGTCCTTGTTTTCGAGGAGCACATGTTGTGCTATGAGGCTTTCAGTCTGTGTGTTAGTCATAAGTATATTGCCACACCTAACACAGCACCTAGTTAGTGCTCAATGAATGTGTGTTAAATTGAACATCTGTTCTGAAATCTTTTCTCCACATATAAGAAAGTTTTATTATTTGCTTAACACATTTTTATCAAGTTCCTTCTGTGTTCCAGGCCTCTGGTTCTTAGAAACTGTTTTTAAGTCATACAGTGAGTGACAGACAGCAAAGCCAATCCAAAAACCCTCATTCAACATCATTTGAACTTTTCTTTCCTGTATTTATGAGCCCTAATATAAGCTTTCACTGTAAGTTACAGAGCAAGTACTTTTCAAGAAATGGAGAACATTTCTACTCCAGTTCTGGCTTGGAGTGAAAAGAGAGCCCAGAGATATCAGAGTGTGGTTTTGACCACTGCTTCTCAATTGTAGTTGCAGGGAAGTCAGCCGAGGTGTTGCTAAAATGCGGATTCAAAGGGGTAGGTCTAGGGTGCAGCCTGAGGCTCTGCATTTCTAACAGGCTCCCAGGTGCTCGTCCACATACTTCGAGGAGCAAGGGTCTAGAGAAAAGGCACCTGTCAGGATTCTAGTCTTTCTGTGTCATTCACTTGCCAGTGACCCTACACAGGATGCTTACCTTCTTTGGGTCTCAGTTTCTTTATTTTCAAACTGAAGAACTTGAGTTCAGTGTGATCTAAGAGTTCTTCTAAATCATACTTTTATGACTTAGTGACTCAATTTGTTATTTCCTGTATTATAGTGAGATCTTTTCAAGTTCTGAATTTCATGTAATTTACTCTTGGGTTCCCTTTCTCTTCTTTGAGGTGTTAATTGTTCTCTTTTATCTGTCCTGTGCATCCCTCCTGCCCATTCCAAGCATGGTGGTATGTAGCTAGATCAATCAGTGAGAATGACTTTGCAGAGAACTTCCACGTAGCAACCCTCCCCATCACCACCACCAGGATCTGCAGATGTGTGGTTCTGTGCCCTTCTGGATGAAGAAGAAATAACCATTCATTCTGCTGGTCAGTAGCAGGCTCTGCTCACCTCATGTTAAATAGAGCAACATTTTCCTTCCATATTTCTTCATGAGGCTCTTGTCTTGAGGATAGAGTGCCTCTGTTTGAAATTAAGCAAAGAGATCACAGCAGGAGGTGGTATTGAAGACAGTCCTCTTCATGTGGGTGTTTCTAAAGAACCATCAGTAATTCCCTGGCAGTCCACTGGTTGGAACTCTGTGATCCCACTGCAGGGGGCGTGGGTTCCATTCTTGGTTGGAGAACTAAGATCTGGCCATGTGACCAAAACAAAATAAACATTTTAAAGTAATTTTTTTGTTGTCTGACTGGCAGTCCCTGAAGGCTTATAGGAAAATAAGGACACTACTTATTGTGAATAGAGGTTCATTACTGATTTGTGCACTCATACAGTTTTACAAGAGTCTTCCCTGGTGTCTCAGTCGGTAAAGAGAGACGCCAGAGATGCAGGAGACCCCAGTCCAACCCCTGGGTTGGTAAGGGAGAAGAACATGGCAACTTACTCAGTATTCTTGCCTGGGAAATTCCATGGATGGAGGAGTCTGGTGGGGTCACAAGAGTCAGACACAACTTAGTGACGAAACCACCACCACCCACAGCTTTACAAGAGAAACAACCGAAGCTTACAACAAACACAAAAAATGAAATGTTATGAATAATCTTGACTATGCTAGAATGTGGGTGATGCTACTCAAAGGGCAGCAACAGGTAGAAGCCAGAGCCACGCCTAGACTTGCAGGGCAAAAAGAAGAGGTGGTTTTACCAGAACCCAAGTGTAGGGTCGTCTGTGGAGGTTGAGATGGTGAAAAGCCTGTCCTGTGGGCACTGAGGCCATGAGAAGGTGCCCCCATCGATTGCCCAGGGCAGAAAGAACGGGGGAAACAATTTGGCTTCTGCCCTCCTTCCCACTTCTAAGCACCAGCCAATGCCTCCCATCAAGCGAACTCTACAAGAAGTCAGCTGACACAGGAAGCCTGTGACTAACAGCCTGCTGGGGCTGCCTCCTTGTGGATGCTGAGCTAAGCAGGGGAAGGGTGAGGAGTGAATCCATGGTCACACAGCACCTGAATTAATGCCCCAGCTTGATTTCCATGCCACTAGAAAGCTGGGGTAGAAGCAAGGTAGGAGGAGATTATGAGTCAAAGAGAGCACATTCAAAGCTGCTATTCCTGCCTGGTCTTCAGGTGAAACCATCAACAGACAGTTTGGATTGTGGAACCGGGACCTGAGACAGAGATCAGGACTGTAGCAGGAGTCACAATAGTCATTTTGCCTAAGTCAGTGGACAGAGCTTCACAGGGGGTAAAATCCCCAAGAGAGATTGTAGAAAGGAGCAAGAATAAGAAGATCTTTTGTATCTGTATGACTGTAATCTTCAGAACATTTTTCTTATGTCTTTTGATCTTACAGCTATCCAGTAGCTTTCACAGCACAGCCTGGCACTTTACCTTCCTGACTAGAAAAATAGAAAAATTGATGATCATGTCTGTGTTCTTTCTTATCATAATAGGTTCTTTCAAACTGTGTAGAGAGTGCTCAGAGGTGCTCAGAGTCTAGTTCTCAATATTTATTAACTCTCGGAGGCTAAAACAAGGACAGAAAGTTGCTAGAAATTTGCTTCTTGGGATTCTATAGACAGAATTTGCTAACTGTGATAAACATGAACTAAGTTCTCTTCTCTGCCAGGCATGGGCCTTGCACGATGGGGACGGGCTCATCGAATCCTTCAGGGTAGGCATCATTAACTCCTCAGGCAGATTAAGTGACTCAGTGTCTTAGTCAGTCCAGGCTGCTATAGCAAAAAAAACCTATAAACTGAGTGGTTTATGAACAACAGAAATTGGTTTCCTATAGTTCTGGAGGCTGGAAGTCCAAGATCATGGTTGGGTTCCTGTAAGAACTCTCTTTCAGATTTTAGACTTCTATTTTCTCATTGCATCTTCATATGGTGGGAAGAGGGAAAGAGAGCTCTCTGGGGTCCCTTTTATAAAGACACTAAACCTATTTATGAGAGCTTCACCCTTATGACTTAATTACCTCCCAGAGCCTCACCTTCTCATACCATCATACTAGGTTTCAACACATGAACCAACAAAGAATTAATCTCCAAAATATACAAGCAGCTCAATACCAGAAAAATAAACAACCCAATAAAAAAATGGGCAAAAGAACTAAACCGACATTTCTCCAAAGAAAACATATAGATGGCTAACAAACACATGAAAAGATGCTCAACATCACTCATTACCAGAGAAATGCAAATCAAAAGCACAATGAGGTATCATCTCATGTCAGTCAGAATGGCTGCTATCCAAAAGTCTACAAGCAATAAATGCTGGAGAGGGTGTGGAGGAAAGGGAACAAGCTTACACTGTTGGTGGGAATGGAAACTAATACAGCCACTATGGAGAACAGTGTGGAGATTCCTTAAAAAATTATAAATAGAACTGCCATGCGACCCAGCCATCCCACTGCTGGGCATACACACCAAGAAAAGCAGAATTGAGAGAGACACGTGTATCCCAATGTTCATTGCAGCACTGTTTGCAAAAGCTTAGGACATGAAAGCAACCTAGATCTCCATTAGCAGACGAATGGATAAGAAAGCTGTGGTACACATACACAATGGAATATTACTCAGCTATAGAAAAGAACACATTTGTGTCAGTTCTAATGAGGTGGATGAAACTGGAGCCTATTATACAGAGTGAAGTAAATCAGAAAGAAAAACACCAAGACAGTACATTAACGCATATATATGGAATTTAGGAAGATGGTAATGATGACCCTATATGTGAGATAGCAAAAGAGACACAGATGTAAAGAACAGACTTTTGGACTCTGGGGAAAGGTGAGAAGGGATGATTTGAGAGAATAGCATTGAAACACATATATTACCATATGTGAAATAGAAGACCAATCCAAGTTTGATGCATGAAACAGGGCACTCAAAGCTGGTGCACTGGGACAACCCAGAGGGATTGGAAGGGACTCAGGATGGGGGACACATGTGTGCCCATGGCTGATTCATTTCAACGTATGGAAAAAGCCACCACAATACTGTAAAGTAACTAGCCACCAACTAAAATAAATTTTTTTAAAAAAGAGAGAGAGAGTTAGCAACGGGTGAAGCCTTGACCTGATGCAAGACATGTAGACTCCAGGGCTCAGGCTTTAGCTAGTCAGCTACTTGCTTCCTCTGGGGGAAGAAGATCCATTGTTGAACTCTTACATTAGTTACCTGATGTGTTCAACTGCTGAATGGACTCACAATGCTTAGTTTATCCTCATGGAACAATTTTATTACAGGCAAGGGATACAGTACAGCAACAGTAAGACATGGATATGCAATGCAGGGGATCCAGAGATCTCAGGTGCAAACTTTGTCTTTCAGCTGATTGCAGAGAATACCCTTTGTCAGCAGGTCTCAAACCTCCACTGGCCTGCATGTGAAACATCTGGGTACCAAGAAATCCAAAGTCAGCTCATCTTGGAGGTCATTTGTTAATGAACTGATCACATAGGCACATTCCAGCCACAGGACACATCTCAGCTGATGAAACCCCAAGACTCCACTGAAACCAGGTGCAAATCATAAATCCAATTATTATTACTAAATGATGCTGACAGGCCAATATATCCTGCCCTAACCAAGTTGAACTCATGGTTACAAAATATTTATCTTTAGTAAATGCATTCCATAGTCACTGCCAACAATTGGTAACATTAGAAGATTAGTCTGGGGTCAATTCAGGCCATGCTCTTGATTTTGCTTAGTGAGTAAGTCAGGAACTTCCTCCTAGAACTTGGACAATGGTGAAGTAACCTAAATGTAAATGCTTGCTATTGGAATGGGAAATATTCTATAGAAAATGGAAAAACAATAATCGTTTCAGTTATCACAAACATATGTTACCTCAACAGATGGCCTAGTATTTCCTTGCATGTGTGCATGCTCGGTCACCTCAGTTGTGTCTGACTACTGTAACCCAGCAGGCTTCTCTGTCCATGGGATTCTCCAGGCAAGAATACTAGAATGGGTTGCCATTTCCTCCTCCAGGGGATCTTCCTGACCCAAGAATCGAAGCTGCCTCTCCTGTGTCTCCTACATTATAAGGCAGAATTCTTTACCCACTGAACCACCACCCATTTCTAATGTCCCTACACTCTACTAGGGACTCTAAGATTGTACTGGGTAGCCATTCTATATGCTCACATAAAACCCACTTTTTTCTCAAGGCCCTTAGAATATAATATGATGAGCACTGTGATATTTACCTGTGTCTCTGGAACAATGTTGCCCATTAGAAACTTAATTAAAGTTATATATGCAATTTTAAAATTAATAGTACCCTAACCATAACAGAAGCAGAAGATGTTAAGAAGAGGTGGCAAGAATACACAGAAGAACTGTACATAAAAGATCTTCATGACCCAAATAGTCACAATAGTGTTGTCACTCACATAGAGCCAGACATCCTGGAATGTGAAGTCAAATGGGCAGTAGGAAGCATCACTATGAACAAAGCTAGTGGAGGTGATGGAATTCCAGTTGAGCTATTTAAATCCTGAAAGATGATGCTGTGAAAGTGCTGCATTCAATGTGCCAGCAAATTTGGAAAACTCAGCAGTGGCCACAGGACTGGAAAAGGTCAGTTTTCATTCCAATCCCAAAGAAAGGCAATGCCAAAGAATGCTCAAACTACTACACAATTGCACTCATCTTACATGCTTGTAAAGTAATGCTTAAAATTCTTCAAACCATGAACTTCCAGATGTTCAATCTGGTTTTAGAAAAGGCAGAGGAACCGGAGATCAAATTGCCAACATCTGTTGGAGCATCAAAAAAGCAAGAGAGTTCCAGAAACACATCTATTTCTGCTTTATTGACTATGCCAAAGCCTTTGACTGTGTGGATCACAAGAAACTGTGGAAAATTCTGAAAGAGATGGGAATACCAGACCACCTGACCTGCCTCTTGAGAAACCTATATGCAGGTCAGGAAGCAACAGTTAGAAGTGGACATGGAACAACAGGCTGGTTCCAAATAGGAAAAGGAGTCCATCAAGGCTATATATTGTCACCCTGCTTATTTAACTTATGTACAGAATACTTCATGAGAAATGCTGGGCTAGATGAAGCACAAGCTGGAATCAAGATTGCTGGGAGAAATATCAATAACCTCAAATGTGTAGATGACACCACCCTTCTGGCAGAAAGTGAAGAGGAACTCAAAAGCCTCTTGATAAAAGTGAAAGAGGAGAGCGAAAAAGTTGGCTTAAAGTTCAACATTCAGAAAACGAAGATCATGGCATCCGTTCCCATCACTTCATGGCAAATAGATGGGGAAACAGTGGAAGCAGTGGCTGACTTTATTTTTCTGAGCTCCAAAATCACTGCAGATGGTGACTGCAGCCATGAAATTAAAAGACGCTTACTCCTTGGAAGGAACATTATGACCAACCTAGATAGCATATTANCATGGCAAATAGATGGGGAAACAGTGGAAGCAGTGGCTGACTTTATTTTTCTGAGCTCCAAAATCACTGCAGATGGTGACTGCAGCCATGAAATTAAAAGACGCTTACTCCTTGGAAGGAACATTATGACCAACCTAGATAGCATATTAAAAGCCAGAGACATTACTTTGTCAACAAAGGTCCATCTAGTCAAGGCTATGGTTTTTCCAGTAGTCAGGTATGGATGTGAGAGTTGGATTATAAAGAAAGCTGAGCACCAAAGAATTGATGCTTTTGAACTGTGGTGTTGGAGAAGACTCTTGAGAGTCCCAAGGAGATCCAACCAGTCCATCCTAAAGGAAATCAGTCCTGGGTGTTCATTGGAAGGACTGATGCTGAAGCTGAAACTCCAATACTTTGGCCACCTGATGTGAAGAGGTAACTCATTTGAAAAGACCCTGATGCTGGGAAAGATTGAGGGCAGAAGAAGGGGGCAACAAAGGATGAGATGGTTGTATGGCATCACCTACTCAATGGACATGGGTTTGGGTGGACTCCAGGAGTGGTGATGGACAGGGAGGCCTGGCATGCCTGGCCTCATGGGGTGTTCATGGGGTGTTCATTGGGTCACAAAGAGTCGGATATGACTAAGTGACTGAACTGAACTGAACCCACATTAAAAATGTTGAAGAAATAAGTGAAATTAATTTTATATATATTTGTCCAACACATCTAAAATATTATAATTTCAACATGGGATCAGTATAAAAATTATTGAGATATTTTGCATTCTTTTTTCTAAATTTTCAAAATCTAATGTATAATATATTTACAACACATCTTAATTTAGATACTAAATTTCCATCAGAAATACTTGATCTGTATTTTAAAATTGACAATTGAAAACGTCGATTCACATCCCCAAGGTGTTCCCAATAGTCTCAAAGTTTTTCAATAACCAAATTTAATAACCAATAACCAAATTGAATCCGGTAACCCCCAAAATCACTTTTCTTTAATATTCACATCCATATTACAAAACTGGCTAATCATTTTTAGAAGAAATGATTTGATTTTGAAACATAAACATATCTGTTTCTAAACTATGTCTATCCACATTAAGTAAATTAAATCTTATATCAGTTTGGTATTTAATTCAAAGGTATATTTATATAACACTAAATTTATAAATACCAACAAAGCATTCTTCAAATTTTTCTTCTAGTTTTTACAATAAATTTATAAAACTCTGTCAATTATAATTAAAATCTTCTGCATATCAATTCACGTTAAGTAAGTGAAGTTGGTCAGTCGTGTCCGACTCTTTGCGACCCCGTGGACTGTAGCCTGCCAGGCTCCTCCATCCATGGGATTCTCCAGGCAAGAATACTGGAGTGGGTTGCCATTTCCTTCTCCAGGGGGTCTTCCTGACCCAGGGATTGAACCCAGGTCTCCTGCATTGGAGGCAGACACTTTAACCTCTGAGCCACCAGGGGAGCCTTATCAATTCATGTTAAATATATAAAAATCATGATTGTTGATTTGTATGGTGAAGTCTCATTCACAACATGCATTCTCATACCTGGCCAGTTAGGTTGGCATATAGTTCTTCGGTCATATCCAACTCTTTGCAACCCCATGNGAGCCTTATCAATTCATGTTAAATATATAAAAATCATGATTGTTGATTTGTATGGTGAAGTCTCATTCACAACATGCATTCTCATACCTGGCCAGTTAGGTTGGCATATAGTTCTTCGGTCATATCCAACTCTTTGCAACCCCATGGACTGTAGCCTGCCAGGCTTCTCTGTCCGTGGAATTTTCTAAGCAATAATACTGAAGTAGGTTGCCATTTCCTACCCCAGGGGATCTTCCCGAACCAGGGATCCAATCGGTATCTCTTGGACTAGTTAGGTTACAGTAAGCTTTTTCTTTCCTTGGAGCTGCAGGTTTAACATGTTCACATCCATTGAGACATCAGTGAAAAATATAAATCATTCTGCCATTTTTTCTTTTTGTTTTTCATTATTGAGTATTTGGCAAGCATTCATTCTATTTCAAGAAAGTGTGTAGTCAGAGTCAACAACAAAGAATATATTTGTAAAACTCTTCCATAATTCTGTCAACAAGCACTGGCAATGAACACAAGATCATGACATTGATTGCCTTTGATTTCTTTCACCATTTCTGTAAACTGGCAATGATTCCATTTGTGTGTATATATAAAACAATTTTAATAACTGTATGCATGATGCTTTCATAGTGTCTGCTTAAGAAAACTGAACACAGATATTTTCAACATGTATTATACAGAAATAAGCAATAAAGAATCTATCAGTCTTGTTTTAAGATTCCACTGTCTAGATTTTTGACCTAACGGAATACCATTCATTGTGATAGAAACCAATTTTTTCATACCTAGGTGAAATTATTTGATGAATGTAAAAGATTAAAATCTACTCCAGGAGTTCCATTTTATGCACTACGAATTTGGAAGTCATTTAAAGTAAAATATACCCAAAGTATTAATTGGCCAATTTCTTGTGTAACTTTCATTTCATCTAAAACAAAAGGTAAGTTCCCACATTTTTTCAAATTATGAATCAGTTAGTCTTTGACTTTGTTAAAGAAGTTTTACATTCTACAGTCTACTGCTGCTGCTGCTAAGTCGCTTCAGTTGTGTCTGACTCTGTGCGACCCTGTAGACGGCAGCCCACCAGGCTCCCCCATCCCTAGGATTCTCCAGGCAAGAATACTGGAGTGGGTTGCCAGTTCCTTCTCCAATTCACGAAAGTGAAAAGTGAAAGTGACGTCGTTCAGTCGTGTCTGACTCCTAGCGACCCATGGACTGCAGCCTACCAGGCTCCTCCATCCATGGGATTTTCCAGACAAGAGTACTGGAGTGGGATGCCATAGCCTTCTCTGATTCTACAGCCTATCTATAACTAAAACAATAATCTCTATTACCATCTCTCCATCTCAAAGCAGTTTTACACTAGGTCTAAGAAACACACTCAGATTTGGTTAAAGTGTTTAAAAAAAAAAAAAACACCTTTATTTGTACAGCATTTAACTCTGATTTCAGATGACCCATTTCATTGATACTTTTATGACTGTTGATAGGGACCAGTTTTTAAATCAAAATCACTGTGTATTTGCTGAAAGTGCATCATCAGAATTGTCTACTTTATTATCTTTAGCTCAGCACAATAAACAAACAACTTTTTGTTTGACTCTGCCCAATTGCCATTCATCATGAAATTTGCAGCATACTTTATTCTAGTCTCATTTTCCTATCACTGTTCTGATTTTAGTAGTCTCTTCTAAATTGCTTCTAAATTCTCCATCAGTAGTATGCCATTTTGGAGAAGGAAATGGCAACCCACTTCAATATTCTTGCATGGAGAATCCTGGGGACAGAGGGACCTGGGAGGCTGCCATTTATGGGATTGCACAGAGTCAGACATGACTGAAGCAACTTAGCAGCAGCAGCAGCAGTATGCCATTTGATCCATCTAATCAGAGCTATGGTTTTTCTAGTGGTCATGTATGGATGTGAATTGGACTATAAAGAAAGCTGAGCACCAAAATATTGATGCTTTTAAACTGTAGTGTTGGAGAAGATTCTTGAGAGTCCCTTGGACTACAAGTAGATTAAACCAGTCAATCCTAAAGGATGTCAGTCCTGAATATTCATTGGAAGGACTGATGCTGAAGCTGAAGCTCCAAAACTTTGGCCACTTGATGCGAAGAACTGACTCATTTGAAAAGACCCTGATGGTGGGAAAGATTGAAGGCAGGAGGTGAAGGGAATGATGGAGGATGAGATGGTTGGATGGCATCACAAACTCTATGGAGTTTGAGCAAGCTCCAGGAAATGGTGATGGACAGGGAGGACTGGCGTGCTGCATTCCATGGGATTGCAAAGTCAGACATGACTGAGCAACTGAACTGAACTGAGTGTGCCATCATTTTAAATTTCAAAGTTCATCCATAGTTATTTTTAGCTAGAAAAGTTAACTAACTCTGTAATAGTATTTCAATTTAATTACCAAATATGATTTACATAGGTTTCAGCATAATTCATGCTGTATGCATAAAATACTCAAATAAGCACAAAACAATGTTACCTGGTGTACAGAAAAGAATAACTGGATTTAATTAGTCTATTTATACCTTATAGATTGGTGATGTGTTAACATGTAAAGTTGGAAGCAATGTGCTTGCTTGGTATGTGAAATATAATAAAATCTTAGATGATACAGCAATTAAAGTAAAATGTAGTCCTACCAGAACAATAAAGTTGTTTTTAGCAGAAAAGTATTTTACACTACTTCAGGTTTTTATTTAAATTTACTAAAATTGAAAAAAATGTTTCATTTTCTCAATGAATTAGCCACCAAATGTTCAGTGGACATATGTGTTTTGTGGCCACCATATTCGACAGCAGAGCTCTAGAATGTATTAGATCGTCAACTCAGTGGCAGGAACAATCTTGCTCACCTGTTCATGCTTTATTCCCAGTGCACAGTAGGGGCTGAGTGATTGTCCATTAAAATGAAATAATGCGTTTAGCACAGTATCTGGCACTTAGTAGGCCTTTATTGAAGCGCTAATTGGATGATGTGCCATCTGCTCATTCATTTCCCAGTGACCTGAACCCAGGCAGCCACGGCCACTTGGTGAGTCCACTCTGACCCACAATCACATCACGGCCTCATGCCAAACAGTCCTGAAAGCACCATCTCACTAGTGTTGTCCAGCCTATTTCATTGAATTCAGGAAAAATAAGTCAAGATTTGCCACCCTGATAAAGCACTCTAATGATTAGAGCACAGGGAGATTTGATACTTGGGACCAAATGAGAAGCATTCTTTTGAACTCGGAAACTGGATGATGTTCTAGCTTTGGTGGTGGGCAGGCATGTGAGGCATCTTCCAGCACAGTGCTCCACCCCAATCCTCACTACATCCACTCTCCATTTTGTTTGAGAGAGACTTTCTTTGGTAAAAAAAAAAATACTACAGAACTCACTCCTTCTGCAGAATAGTATTTGTTTGAATAGATTTTCTGTGTTGGGCTAAAAACAGAAATTCAAAAACTGGGAGTGGCACTTGGACAGAATTTCAAAGCCACGTTCAACAGGCTATGTTTCCTCCTGGAGTAAAAAAAAAAAAAAAAAAANACCCTGATAAAGCACTCTAATGATTAGAGCACAGGGAGATTTGATACTTGGGACCAAATGAGAAGCATTCTTTTGAACTCGGAAACTGGATGATGTTCTAGCTTTGGTGGTGGGCAGGCATGTGAGGCATCTTCCAGCACAGTGCTCCACCCCAATCCTCACTACATCCACTCTCCATTTTGTTTGAGAGAGACTTTCTTTGGTAAAAAAAAAAATACTACAGAACTCACTCCTTCTGCAGAATAGTATTTGTTTGAATAGATTTTCTGTGTTGGGCTAAAAACAGAAATTCAAAAACTGGGAGTGGCACTTGGACAGAATTTCAAAGCCACGTTCAACAGGCTATGTTTCCTCCTGGAGTAAAAAAAAAAAAAAAAAAAGAAAAAAAATATATACATAAATGACTGTTTAGGTGATCATCCTGATTAAAGAGAGAGGGTAAATTACAAAGAGAAACACTGTGAAGTTGCAAAGTAAAATGTTATTCTTTTAGATTAGGGTTAATTGTGAAGCAGTCCACGAGGCTGGCAGGCAGATCCTGCAGAGGGTCAGGACAATGGGAGGAGGCAGCTCCCACATCTGTAGCCAACAAGGGCGAGGGGACCATGGCTGTGAATGGGTCCCTGGCTCAGCTTTCAAATGGCTATGGGTACTTGGCTCTTCTGGGGAATATTCCTTGCTTTAATGATGATGACGACAATGACAATGATGATGATGGCAAAATATACGTAACATAAAATTTAACACGCTAACTATGTTTAAATGGACAGTTCGGTGGCACTTAGTATAGTCGCTGCTACAATTGTTGTACAATCATCACTCCTACCTAATTGCAAAACATTTTCATCACCCCAAAAAGAAACTCTGTACCCATTAAGCAGTCACTCCCCATCCCCTAAGCCCCGCCCTCAGCCTCTGACAACCACTAATCTGCTTTCTGTCTCCCTGAGTTTGCCTCTTCTGGACATTTTATATAAATGGAATCATGCAGGATATAGTCTTTTGTGTCTGGCTTCTTTCACTGAAGCATGTTTTCAAGGTTCCTCCATGCTGTAGCCTGCATCTTCCTTGTATTTTGATGGCCTTAGAAGACTACCTGGCATAAAACAAGAGGCCTGGCATAGGAACTGTACAGACCTGGGTTTGGATCCCAGGCTGGTTTCTTAAAGTACAAGATAAAAATGTTGGAAGTGTCCACCTCAGAGTCTTTGGGAAGGTTCCCTTGCTAATATTGCTAATTTAGCAAATATTAATGGGGCAACTGCTGTGTGCCAGGCCAAGGCTTTAGGAATGCATTGACAGACAGCACCAGGCAAATTCTTTGTCCTTATGGACCTTGATTCTAGTGGGAATCAGGACAGTAAACAACAAACACAGACAACAAATACAGATACAAATAGGAAGAATATTGGGTAATGTGTAATTTGGGGGTGGGGGTTGGAAAGGGGCTGCTTTCATAGCTTGGTGAGCAAAATTTTTCCCCCAAGGAGTTGACATTTGAACTGACATGTGAAGGAAGGAAACGAGCCAGCCTTTTGAAGAGCTGGGAGAAGAGAGACTGTTCTAAGCAAATGAACAACTCGAGCAAAGTCCCTGAAGTGGGAGAGAGTTTGGCACAATCACAGAATGGAAAATAGGCCAAGATGGCTGGAATTGGGTGAGCAGGTTTGGAAGGAGCAGCATGAGGTTGGAAAGATAAGCAGGTGTGGTGTGGACATCTAAAGCCAAGAGTGGTTGAAGCCGTGGGAGGCTTTAGCTGAAGAAATGTCCTTTTCTAACATACAGATGAGTACCCTGGCAGCTGTGTGGTAGCTGCATGAACAGAAGCCAGAAGGCTAGTAAGGAGGCTGTTGTATTAGTCCCAGTGGGAAGAAAATAGGTGGTTTGGTGACTTAGTCTAAAACGGGAGTAGGTAAGTTGCAAAGAATTAAGATCTGAGATGGCCTGGAGAGGAGGCAAGTGTAATAGCTTAAGTTCAATAAATAGAAGTAAACAGAACATATGAAATCAAATGAGAAAATACATGCAAAATACCAAACAGTGCATAAGGATAGAGCTGGTATTTAACTCATGCCCCCTCTTCCATCCCACCTTCACAGCCCCTGTGCACGTACTCATAAACCTTGGGCTTTGATAAAGCATATTATTGGTCTCATCCTCACCCAGATTTTTCCATCATCAGGGATGAGTGGGGACTACAGGGAGAGGGACATGGATATGTCTCTGATTTTCGTGGGAAAATCATCTTTGTGTTCTCTACCCCTGGCACAGAGAAGGCATTTGATTCATATCTGAACAGTAAATGAATGAGTCATGGACATTCCAGTGTGGCCTGGCTCAGAGTATAAAAGCTTCTGGGGCTGCAGAATAACCTGTGAGGTTTTCTCTTCTGTAAAAACGGTGATCATAACAGCATCTACTCAAAGGATTGTGCAGATTACGTGTGATAATGTGTGTGACTCAGTTCGCACAGCGCCTGGCATGTAACAAGCCCTCAATGGAAGTTTGCTATTATTTCAGTTATTAGGGGTCTGCTTTCTGTGGCTTCTTCTTTAGGGTTGTTAAAGATAGATGGCCCAGGGAGACTCCTTTTGGGGCCCTGGATTAAGTGGGGGAATATGGATACATCTCTAGAGAAGAGGGGCTCCAGTTCAGGAGCCTGACTGCTTCCCTATTCTCAGCATCCCAGCGGACATGAAAGTGGAATTAATAAAGTGCATTAGGTTTACCGCCAGCTCCTTTACAGCCTGATTTCCTGTAGATTGTCTACCAGATGAGACAGAAGGGATTGCAAATGCAAATGGAAAGTGGGATATTGCACGCTGGGGCCAATATAAATATATTTTGGGGGGAGGGCAGAACAAAGGCCTGAAGGCCTGATGTTGACAGAAACGATTTTACTGTTAATATATTACTTCATCCTAGTAAAAATGATAGTTCCCCCAGGCCTGCCAGAGAATGGGAGAGCTAGAATATCTATACCTATACATGCCAGGAACTTTAAGGGATAGCTGGGGCAACCTGTATGTGACTCTGATCCATCCCCCAGAAATAACCCTCCTGGCATGTTTGTGGAGGGATGCTCAGCAAATGGTGTCCACCTTGGAGTCAGAAGTCTGGGTCCCAGCTCTGCCAGACCCCAGCTGCAGCCAAGAACTCAACTGGGAGCCACAGTTCTCTCTGATTAAATTCAGAAAACAAGTGAACCCCCACAGAGAAGTTGTGATGAATAAACAACTAATTATTCATTTGTGGATTAATAAGGTCCTCAAAATTTAAAGGAATGCTCTGAGATCCTCGGCGCTAAACTTACCTGCTCTGTGTGTCCACCTCCCACCACCACAGGAAGCGTGCAATTCCTGCCTCCAGCTCCAGCTTCCTCCTCCCTCCCTCCCTCACACTGTTTAGCTCACCTCCTCTCTGTAAATCTGTTTTATTTCATTAAGCCCACTGCAAAATGTGTAAAGGTTGATGGGCTAAGAAAGCGGAAGGCCAGGGCAACCTCTAAGAAAATATTGGCCACTTGGGGTCCTTATACTTGTGCAGCCAACTGGAATATGCCAGCTACTCCTCTGCCTGCCCCTTTGTTTTCCCCATTTCCTTCATCATAAATGAAAGCAGGAGGCTTTGATGTCACGAGGGGAACCTCCGTGAGTGGAAATTCTTAGGCAGTAAGTTGAGAATTTCTTCAGTTTTAAGAACACTCAGGCCCCAGAAGTGGACGTGATGAAGCTCCCCAATTTGCCACTCTGCACCTTTCATTTTCTTCCCTTGAAAGTTTCCACTGGAAATTCCCCAGCTTTGGTTTGAGCGCTTGGCTCTGTAATCTTGAAGACATTCAGCATACACCCCACAATTAAGACTTTGCAACTCCATACAGTCTTTCTTAAGAGAAAGTTAGAGTCAATTAGATCATTTGAAGATGGATTAGCCTGCCGTCTGCACAATATTAAGAAAAATCACGTTGGCAAATGACAGGGCCTCTTTGAAGAGCTCTAAAGGAAAGCCACTAATGAGCTCTACACGGGGTTTCCCCCCTGTTCCCGAAGGGTTAACACAATTTGTGGGAAAGGAAAAAAATCCCCTGTGGTATTAAAATGCTGTGTCAGAGATTTGTAAGCTCTCCTTTGTAGCTCTGCCCCTAGGCCTGGCTCACTTCAGTTGAGATCAGGTTAATAAGAGTTCTGTCACTGCCTGGCATTCCTAATGGGGTTACAGTCTGGTGCCTGACCAGAGAAAAACCATTATTATTATTGGTATTAAAGAACTGAGGAATTTGATACAATAAGGTAAGGGACATTTGTTGTTCTTGCTTGCCCAGTATCCATTCATCCTTTCTGACAAGAGCAGCTTGCTATTCCTTTGGGGAAAACCGTTTAATGTCCACTCTCAGTCTGGATGGAGCTAGTCCAATTCCCAAGCTGAAATGACCACATGCCCACGCCAGCTAAGTTGGTGTATTGGAGAATTCAACCATGCACCAAGCCACAGGACTTGTCAGTTACATGAGCCCATAAACACCTCTTCCCTCTACCCTAACTTTTTTTGCTTTTAGCTTCTCCGGGTGGAGTTTTCTGTTATTTGCAGCTAAGAATTCTGAGTAATACAAATATTAAAGGAGCTTGTATTATACTAGGCATTCTGAAAGGATAGCAAAGAAGCATATATAAAGTTATCTTACTCTTAGGAACCACCAACTTCAAAGAGTCAAGTGTTAAGTATATCAACTAAAGGACTGAACACTAGGCAATATAATTAAATTACAGAAAATATGTCCTGTGGGAAGTTGAGAGGCAGAAATTGGTGTGGGTATGTGGGCTTCCTGGCAGGGGTTGAACTTGAGCTGGGTCCTAAAGGATAGAGAGGATTAGTTGAGACCCAGAGAATGCAGTGCTCTGCAGGAGGCCCTGGGAGAACTCAAAAGGAAGATCCTTTGTGGGCAAGAAAAGAAAAGTGGATTCTAACATGTAGTCAGATACCAGAGGACTTGGAATTGCAGGATGGAAAGTCTGAATTTACCCAGATAGTTCTCTTAGAGGGAAAATCCACACTTGTTTGGGCTTCCAGTTTAGGCAGGTATAAAGTATCATATAAGTAATATATGCATTCCTGCAATAAAGTCATAACTTCCTAATACGGGTTAAGAGTATCTGCTTCTGACAGTTAACCACAGTACAATCTTAGGCAAGTTACTTTAACTTCTCTCAGCCTGTTTTCTCATCCTATCAAGATGTATCTTGATAGAAGCTTCCTCATAGAAATTTTTGGTAAGGATGAAATGAGATTATTGATGCTTTATTGCACAACTGGCACATAATATACACTCAGTAAATGATATCAATGCCTTTGAATCATTTTCCCCATTTATCTTTCACAATTGCAATAGCCATGCAATTGCATGTGATTGCAATAGCCATGTATGTACAATTGCTTTCATTTTTTAAGCACTTAACATTGTACCTTAAATATTTTCTGAAGTGACTTTATCTCCCTATCTCTCATCACTAATGTATATGTTCTCCTGACTAAAATCAGTCATTTCTAAATAATGTTGCACTTCACATCCTTAACACATGTGGCTCTTTGTAAAGGTTTAGGTCTCAATCTACTGATCCACTGTTTCTTTAAGCTCAGCCTATGATTCTGTCACACCCAAGTTAGCAAAGACCTTCTATAAATTGTGGGTTATGCTGGCTTGATGGGCTGCCACCAGAAGCTATGATTGTCATTATTTTTCCATCAGTGAATTCCCTCTGGTGTGATATTCCATGCCTCATCTTTAAGCAGATTTTATTTTGGGTCTGAGTGTCAGCTCAGTTTCTCTGTCCTTGCTGACAGAGCAAGAGAAATACTGGCATCTTTTAGCTGGAAGTTGTTACCCTGGTCTCTCTGAGTCTTGTTTTTTGGAGGCAGATGGACTCTGCGGCAGAACAATTTGAGTCTGTCTGTCTGTTGCAAATCAAAGCCTTAACCCCTTATTTGGGTCCCTGTAAGAATTTCCTAAAGTACTTTGAAATCAGACCCTTCTACTTACACCTGGAGTCGCCAGTAAGCGCTGCCCACAGATCCCGGGGCTGATGGACACACAAAACTAAGGGCAAAGGTGAGCTTTGCATTTCTTCCCCAAGTCCTAAAATTCCTTTGAAATCTTTATGATCTGTACCTTCAGGGATCATGCAAATAGCTTGAGGAAATCCTAAAATTGTGTTTTCTCCAGATAAACATTTAGGTCAAAGGAAAGACCTTTGCGTGCCTTCACAATGGACAGAATTTTGCCTGAGTTTAGAAAAGTCCACCAAGAAGAAAAGTGGCATTCAGCATGTATGCAGTACGTTGAGAACAGTTTTCAAAGGATAAGCAACAGAGAACAATTCTCTAGAGCAGTGATAACATCCTGGAAGTCTCAGACCCCACAGACACTTGGGATAAATAGTAAAAGTCTAAGAATTATTTATGAAATTTCAAAAGTCCTATTTATAACTGCATATTATTATCATTTTATTTTTCAACAGTACAGGATCACTAATACCAGAAGTTTGTTTCAAATTGTATCAACTAGATGAAAAAATATTCGCATTCTTATTATGCTAATTAGAGGATTTAATTGACAGTGGTGTTTTAATATATTTACTGTATATGTTATATTTTAATAAACTTGGTCAATTATTTTTTAAGTTTACAAAGATGCTTATTTTAGTAAAAATAAGGGGGACAATTATTTTTACCTAATTAGCTATTAATTAATTGAGATTATTTAAAAAGCTGTGTGACTTTGGACAAACTGATTGACTGCGAATAAGATCTTTTATAAGGTGTGTGGTCCTGAACAAGTTACTTAAACTACCTGAGCCTCATTTTTCTACTTTATAAAAAAAAGTAATAGATTCTCCCCATAGGGTTGCTATAAGGAATAAAAATCAGTACCCAAAGAGTAGTACAGCAACAAAGTGCCTGGCACACTGTAAGGGCTCAATATGTAAATATTTTCCCTGTAAAAACTGTAAATTTGTATATTTGACAAAAATATTTAAAGCTTAGGTCTTAGGGGGAAGGTGGATATAAAATTTAAAGATTCTTACAGTGGTGAAAAAGTTAGCAAACAGCCTTTTCGCTCGTACTGGTGTTGGCTTCTTAAATAAAACAATTAACAACACCATGATGAGAATGAAACATCCACTAAAATTCATCTCCACTTGGTAGCTACCAGGCAGCATTCCTTTGAGCGCTTTCACACCTGGCATAACATACCTCTCTCCCTGTGTGTTGGTGGCTGACGTTACCCCAGTTCCTGAAGGCAGAGGTGGAGCTGAATGCTGTGTCTGGGAAGAGAGAAGCTGACAGGCATGTCCTCTGATCCTTGCCCAGGGGCCTGCTTTGAGTGGTGGCATCAATACTGCTTTTGTTCCACCTTCAGCGGCTGGCCCACAGTTGAACCTAGAGAGGCCGGCTGTTACAGCTAATCTGATCCACCAAGGACAGACAGCGCCAGCCAGGACCAGAAGTTCATTCAGCCTCCAGGATCTGGCATGGTGGTTCTTCCCACCGAGGAACCAGTTTCAGGGAATGCTGACTCTCTTTTTGGCACTCAAATCCATTCCAGATTTCATGGATGTAAACTGTAGGTTTGAAATGTAATATCACTGCTGAAAAGGCCAGAACCATCAGCACAGAACTGGTATACCCTTGTTAATTGTAAAACATAATAATTTCCTTGTACTCATGCAGGTGAATTGTCATTTACTCATTCATCAAATATTAATTGAATTCCTACTAAGTACTAGGCATTATGCTCAGTGTTTGGGACATAGTGGTGAAAAAATGTGTCCCTACCCTTATATTTGTGAACTGGTGGAGAAATTGTCATCTGCTTAGACAAACACAAGGAAATGTTCTAGAGATGGTAGAGAAAAGTAAATGGAGTCTGCCTAAGAGGCTAAGAATAATAATAACTGCAATTTATCAAGCATTTGTCCTGTGTCCATCACTACACCAAACACTTGGTATATATTATTTTTATTTAATTGTTTAAACTGCTTATCTGATGGTCTGAATGGGAAGACTTCTCTCTAACCTCACAGAGAAGATCATCATCTTTCTACCTCTGTAGCGAAGGTCATACAAAGGAGATGACCTCTGAGGGTCTTAAAAAATTGTTGACTGGACAAGGGGAGAGATTGTTCCAGGCACAGAAAACAAATTGGTCTGTCTGGAGACCTTCGGATCCCCAGTATGTGCAGAGCAAAGGAAGTACATGGGGAGTATTCTGATGTAAGGGTGTTGATTGTAGTGAAGTAAGAAACAAATGAGATAAGCCTTCAGATATGGATGGCTCTTAGCGGAACTAAGATGTGGAGGAAGGAGACTCAGTACTGTGGTGCTCTAGTCAGAGGGAGGAATGGCTGCCTTTGTTGGTTGAGATGGAGAGTCTACTCCCATAGGTAGGCTGTGAGAAGGGGAGAATGAGAGGGGAAAACTAAAAAACACAGAATGGGAAGAATGATGAGTGGAGACAGGTCTTCATCCTCCTCAGATTAGAGAAAAGATAAGAAGAGACCTACAGATGTAGGTACGTTTGTAACAATAAGTCTGGGAGGGAGGACCCAGATAGGAGGAGGGAGAAGGAAAATACATGATCTTGACAGTTGTATGTGTCTGCTGCCTGCTCTGTCTGTGAGGATAGAGAGAAGTCTTCTGAGGGGGATGAGAGGTAAAGGAGTATTTTAGGGCCTTGATGACAGGAGTGATGATTCAGCATCATTGTTAAATGCAATTATGAGATGCTAATGAGAGCCCTCTGGATCTTGAAGAAGCAATCAGTGTCCAAAGGAGGAAGAGACTGACTG
Source organism: Neotragus pygmaeus (assembly GCA_006410875.1). Lineage (NCBI taxonomy): Eukaryota > Metazoa > Chordata > Mammalia > Artiodactyla > Bovidae > Neotragus > Neotragus pygmaeus. The sequence continues at coordinate 166,176 of SJYV01025522.1, forward strand.
GTGGGGAGATGGCTGATGGCATGTGGAAAACTGTTGAATGTATTGGGATGGTTGAGTGGAGAAAAGATGCTCTAGAAAAGACTTCATAGGTGACTTCAGCATCTACTTTCAGACATCTAAATGTGGGAGTGGATTTATGCCAAGAACTGGTCATTACTCAGAGGCAGATTGTAACTCCAACATAAAAACTGATAAGTAAGCAGTGTTCTCCAATGACGGAATAATCTACCTTGTGAAAGGTTCTAATCATCTGTCAAGGATCTTTTACAGGAAATTTGGTAAGCTTAATTAAACAGCTTCTTAGATCCTTTCAATACTAAGATTTTATGGTTCTGTAACAAATAAAATATTGAAATAGAGGGTAGCCAGTTTCAACATTCTTGCAGGTTGTCCTGCTTTTTGAGCATGAAAACCTTGATTGTGATGTTCAATAGGGTTTACGGAGTTCAGTCATTGTAGAAACAATCTTGGAATTTTTGTTAAACTCAGGTAGGATGTTTTGTCAAGACTAGCAGAAACCACGCTCTAGAGAAGACCCTTAGCTGGGGTGACTAAAGGACTTGTTTTTATCTGATTTGAAGTCCTGTTCTCAAAAGATACTTTGTACATCTTCCATGTCAAAGAACTTTCTTTTCATTTGCACTTCCCGCCAGCCTCCACCCCGATCAGGATCAGCTGCTTTCTTCTTTGGAAACCATTAGTCTATTTCATTGATTCTTAATAGGGCTGATTTTGACCTTCAGAAGACATTGACATTGTCCAGAGGCCGTTTTGATGGTCATGCCTGGAGAGGGATGTCCATGGCATCTGGTGGGTAGAGTGCAGGAATGCTGCTAAGCCACCACAATGCACAGAACAGCCCCCACAATAAAGAATTATCCAGCTCAAAATGTCAGTAGTGCTGAGGCTGAGAAAACCTGGTCTATTTTTAAATCTTTCTTCTAAATCACTTGCTATCATCACATTCTGTAAAAACCCTAGATGCCTGCTTTTATTTTCTAATATAAGAATTGTTGCGCGGCTGGATGCTCTGACTCTGTGAACTGCACACTCCACCCATTCCTTTCTTCATGTTGTAGCCATAAGCGGGACATTTTTAGCTCTCTTTGGCTAGAAAATCATTTCTTGATGGGGGTCCAAACAAGAAACAGATCTCTCCCTGAATAAAGGCAGTAATACCATAACTTTCAGGGTACCAGAATTGGGTATCTCCTCACCGCAACAGCTCTGTGCCCAGGGTATGGATGGAGGACAAGCTACAGATATAGCTGCATGGCACCATTTAACTTTAACTAAGGGCTCATATCCTTTTTAAAAGACTGGGTATTAGAACTTAGCCATGAAGGACCCCTGCCGATTTTTTAAACCCAGACAAGACCAGGACGGTAATACTGATGCAAATGTGACTTCAGCACAAGTACACACTAAGCATATAGTACTTGACTAGGTCACTCCTAATCTTCTCATTATCAGATAGGCCCCATACAACTCATGCTACGTATACCTACACATCTGAATCCCAAATCACACCACAGTTTTCAGGGTGTTAGATGATAACTTGTCCCTTTGTAGATTCCAGGCCTTCTATCCCCTAGAGAATCCTAGGACAGCATCCTTCATGACCCTACAGGGGTAGCCTGAACCCAACAGAAATAAATCAGGGCTGATATTTTGGTTTTCACCCCTTACCTTTTACAGACTGGATGGCCTTGGGGAAATCATTCAGATTCCTAGAACCTACATTTTCTCATCACTGAAATGAAGATATCTACCTTCCCACTTCTGGAAGTCCATTTGGAGAAAATACTCTTTAATTTGGATGAGACTTTACATACAGAGTGATTTATTGCTTTATTGTTTAACATTAGACATCATCATGATAGATTCATTGCAACACATCTACAGAAAGAAACGTGCCAATGAAAAAAATAATATGTGTGAGGAGTTTTATTGACTAAGAAAATGCTTGTGCTCTAATGTCAAGAAGCAGAAACAAGATACAGCATTCACATAAACACACATAGATCTCAACTATATAAAATATGTAAAGAAAAAAGTCTGGAAGGAAACCAAGCTATTACCAAAAGTTCATACTTAGTTTTTTGTTAGCACATATATAACATTTAATAGAATAATGCTAAGGTATGCTTTTTTTTCTTTTTCTTTCCTTTTGAAAGCAGAGCATATAACACTTGAGTCTGAGAAACATTGATATAGTTCTGAACAAAACTGGGACTGGAGATAAAAATTTTGGAGTCACAGGCATTGCAGGAGAGATTGATCAACAGATAAAATCATCTAGGATGAGCCTGTTGTGTGAGAGAAGACAAAAGTTAAAGACTGAATCCTGGGAAATCACAACATTTAGGGAGTGAGTGAGAAAGATGAATCAGGGGAAAAAATAAGCAACTTTAATCAGTATACAATAATAATTTTTATGGATTAAAATAGTGACATTGAAAAGAAAGATGGAATGATAGAGCTGAGAAGTATTTTAAAAGAAGTATATTCCAAAGTGCATATAAGCGATAAGGGTATTGGAAAAACCAAAGATCACTTGACGTTATCTAGTTTGGAAGATGAAAGAAGGGTGACACCAAAGCAGAGACAGGATCTTTTAAAACGGAAGCATATATTGTGGGAGAGAAGGAAGAAAAAGCTTAGTTTTGCATGGATTATGTCTGAGATTTCCTTTTGAGAGAGAGCCTGCTGTAAGAAAGGCACTTAGCTGACAGCCTCCAGCTGCAGCACCTTGGGGATCAGCCACAGCAGGCAAGCAGGTCACACTCTCCCCAGGCAGCTCAGAATCAACCAGTGACTAATCTCCAAAAGGATAAAAGAGCTGAGCCTTTCTGTCCCACATTGGCCCCTCTGATGGGTAGTCACTGCCCTGGGGTGCTTCACTGGGCTGGCTCATACTCAGCTGCACCTCCATCTAGTTCTCTTCCTTCCCAGTCCTCCTTCCTTCCCCTTCTCGTTTCTCAGATTCTAGGGCTATGTTTTACTCTTCCCCCACTTTTCATCCACAAACATCACCCCCTAATAAATCTCTTGTTATTTTAACTCCATCTTAGCATTTGCTTCCTGAAGACTGGAACTGACCCAGGTGGTGGTCGTATATCCAAATGCAAATATGTTGAAGGGAAAAACAGGATGAGCCTTAAAGACAACCAGGATTGAGAGAGAACTGAATTCCAAGGGCCTTCCCAATATCACAATCAGAGGGAGGAGTGGAGGACCAAGGTTTGAGCCCTAAGTGACACTCATCATTGAAGGGGGTATAGGAGAAAGGAAATTCATTATGGGAGGAGGAAAGTTATTGGAGATTTAGAAGGGAAACCAGGTAAGCACAAGATTGTAGAAACCATGGAGGACAGAGAGAGCTTTTGGGGAGTAGGCGATAAACAGATCAAATTTTTCAAAGGAAACTGAGTGGGGTCTAAGATCTTGCATTTAGAAACTGAAATTATGGTTGACATTGAGAGATTGCTTCACGGAAAGACTGGTACCTTATGTACAGTAATCCACAATAAACATTGGGAGTGCCTGATGGTCTAGTGGTTAGGATTCTGGGCTTTCACTGCCATGGCCTAGGTTCAATCCCCGGTGGAGGAACTGAGATCTCCCAAGCTTTGTGGTGTGGTCAAAATAAAAAGAAGGAAGGAAGGAAAGAAAAAAAGAAAGATGGAAAGAAGTAAGGAAGAAAGAGAAAAGCTGCTGGAGGTAATGATTTAAAATGTTTGTGAGTGAAAGGAGAGAAATTGGGCTAAGAGAGAAGTAAGATGACCATTTCTGGAAGAGATCTTTGAAGATGCTAAGGAGAAAAAACAACCATTGTGGGGTTAAAATCCTAGAGGTAGTGGGAAGAGAAAAGCTACTCAGGCCAGGTGGTTAGATATCAACAAGGAGAGAGAAACCTCTTCTCTGGAACTTGGAGGGAAGAACAAGAACATGGTTGGAATGACACAGAGAAGGATGAGAATAATGGGTGAGAATGAGGAACTTCTTACTCATGTTTTCCAGTAACTAAAATGACCAGGAAAGCTTTTGAAATTAAGAGGATGGGTTGAGAAACTATTTAATGATGAGGGGAAGGTCAGGAATAGCTAATGTGCAAGCTCAATAATTTATCCCTTAAGAAAGGTGATAGGGTGAAGGAAATTGTTTTGTTTATTTCTAGCTGTGCCACACCGTCTGTGGGAATCGAACCCGCGCTCTCGACAGTGAAAGCACAGAGTCCTAACCAGTGGAGCGCCAGGGAATTCCCAAAGGAAATTCTTACCTTAAATACATGAAGTTGGGTATCTGTAAAAACACTGAACCAAAGGACTGTGACTCTTAACTGGCAAGAAAGGACAAATGAATACTGACATTTCTTAGAGTTTGAGTGTTCCCAGCTAGGAGGTAACCTGAGTGTTCAGGGAAAGGATCTTAAACTGTGAGATCTACTACTGTAATTATCAACATGCTCAGGAAAGGAGCTAGTGTGTAGGTACACATTGCTGTGTTTGGATGGTATTGTATTTATTCTTCATTACAATGGATGATAAAGATGATGAGAATAACAGAGAATCACCATGTTTTATGTGAGACCTGATAAGATCAAACAAGAAGTGTTGGTCTCCTCTAGATCATCAGTCTGGATATACATGGTATTTAAGCTTTATAGCTTTATCCCGGCCCCTGAACTCCTTTGGCTATAAAGGAAACCTTTATTATTGACATTCCTGTTGTTGTTGTCCAGTCGCCTAGTCATGTCCTACTCTTGCAACCCCATGGGCTGCAGCACACCAGGCTTCTCTGTCCTTCACTATCTCCCAGAGTGTGCTCAAATTCAGGTCCATTGAGTCGGTGATGCTGTCTAACCATCTCATCCTCTGCCGCCCTCTTCTTCTGTTGCCTTCAACCTTCCCCACCATAAGGTCTTTTCCTCTTCACATCAAGTGGCCAAAGTATTAGAGCTTCAGCATCAGTGCTTCCAATGAATATTCAGGGTTGATTTCCTTTAGGATTGACTGGTGTGATCTCCTTGCAGTCTAAGGGACCCTCAAGAGTCTTCTCCAGCACCACAGTTTGAAAGCACCCATTCTTCAGCACTCAGCCTTCATTATGGTCTAACTCTTACATCTATACATGACTACTGGACTATAGCTTTGACTATACTGACCTTTGTTGGTAAACTTCTGTCTTTGCTTTCTAATATGCTGTTGAGGTTTGTCATAAATTTCCTTCCAAGGAGCAAGCAGGGGAAAAAGTCACTATTATTAAATATGAAAGTACCTGCATACATGCTCAGTCACTCACTTGTATCTGCTTCTGCAACCCCATGGACTGTATGTAGCCCACGAGGCTCCTCTGTCCATGGATTTCCCAGGCAAGAATACTAAAGTGGGTTGCCATTTCCTTCTCCAGGGGATCTTCCTGGACCAGGGATAGAACATGAATCTCCTGCATTCACAGGCAGATTCTTTACCACTGAGCCACCTGAGAAGCCTGGAAGTAATTTTCCTATTGAAAATCATTGTTTCAATCATCTAACATCTGCAAACTTATGATATCTTAGGACATGACCATACATTTAGAGCACAGCCCAGAACAGTAGCCTGAAATCATCTGAATATCAGCATCTGCAGCAACTCTTGTTAGTATGATGAGCCAGATGGGCTCTAAGAGCCAGTCCATGGAGAAGCCTTTACACTGTTCTTATGAAGAGAAAAGGACTAACTGCAATACGAAGAAATGAGCCAGGAATGTCAGTTTCTCCAAAGCTGCCAACTGGTATGTCTGCAAGGATGACTTATGCTTGCTAATTACCCCCCAAAGCCCTGCAACAAGACAAAGCTCTTTATTTGTCCGACTTTGAAGCCGTGCTTGGAGACACCTTGAGAAGGTCAAGTGATAGGCCAGCTTTTGCCGTGTAGTGGGCTGTGCAGGTGCTGCCTCTTGGCTTCCAAGCCTATTTCAGTCTCAGCCTGGCAGAGTTTGCAAGAATGTCATGTGAAGAGATTTATAATACTTTCTGATTCCACCCAGCTCCAAATCACTATATGAATAATATTTCTTATAGCATACAAGTCATTCTGTGAGCTGTCTCAGCCAAAATCAACGGAATGAGCAAGCTTAAGGAAATACTTTCTTTTCCCTTTTAAAGAAATTGTTTTGCTGAAGTTTTACAAACCTCATAAAAATTAAGGGTTCATTTGAATCTGGGAAAAAGACTCATCTTATCTAGGCTCCTTTGCCAAACGTATTTAAATGAGCACATGGTGGATGTTAAAGTGCCAAAGAAATAGTATCGATTATGCATTCCCGACTTCCCCAACTCTCCAGAGCCCTTAAAACACAGCATTTTCGTCCAGGTGTTAATGGGATGCTGCAGCAAGGAAGGAAACTTCAGGTAGGGTTGTAACATGGGGGCTCGTGGGCTGGGTGCTCTGGAACCCACTTAGGGCTCCTGACTGCTGTCCCATTCAAAGCTGACAATGGCACTCATTGTTACAAGCAAGCGTCCATCACGAAAGAGCTGCCATTACGGAGTGGAGCCCAGGTTTCCATATTCCCGACGTGGCCAGAGGTTTCATTCCTCGAGAATGTGTTTATTCAGCCTAGTAAAAACATTAAAAAGGGGGAATAAATCTCTGCCGACCCCAAAATGCTTTTCACCACAGCTGTAAACCATAAAACATTTAGAAAGGTAAGCCGGACCAAAGATAATATAGTTCCCCCAAGCAGTATGGACCTGGAGGTGGCCCTTGCAAAGACAGCTGCAATGCACAGGACTCTCCTGCAAAATCATTAAGAGAGGGACAGGTTCTATAAGGTGTTAAATTATTAGTAGTAGATTTTTTTTTTTAGAGGGGGAGGGCAATAATAAAAACCATGTGCTCAGCAGCCTGCTTGGCTATATAAAATAGAGAGGCCTGTGACTTTAAGTGTTGTAAAAGGGGTTAATTGTCGATTTCTGAATGTGGCAAGTTTATTGATCTTGTTAACAGCAACGAAGCATGTGCCATGGGTTACCATGGAGGGAAAGAAAAACAGCCTTCCATCCTGTTATTCCATGGACACCCTTCCTGATCTTGGAGCCTAAAGTAGAGGACGTCATGGTAAATGCAGCATTAAAATTGCTTATTTTGCACTTACCTGAATTTGTGCCCCCTCCTTATGGCTCCAGTTCCTCCTTGCATGTGTCCTCAGTCGCTAAGTTGTATCCAACTCTTTGATGCCCACCAGGCTCCTCTGTCCATGGGATTTCCCAGTCAAGAATACTGGAGTGGGTTGCTGTTTCTTCTCCAGGGCATTATCCCAACCCAGGGATAGAACCTACATCTCCTGTATTGACAGGCAGATTTTTTCTCACTGAGCCACCTAGGAAGTTCCCCAATTGCTCCTTACCATTACATTTTTATGGCCAATTTTCAAGTGCCTGCTGATCAGTGCCTTTCACAGAAAGTGTGTATTTATTTGTATAACAAATCCATGCAGTGGATGGGGATTAGATAGCCATTTTACAGATAAGGCAACTGGGGTTCGGAGAGGCTAAGAAAGTTCTCTAGTGGTTTAGAGTTTTTGAGCAGGTCCCAACCAAGTCTTTGTATTCCAAGTCCAGAGCTTTTCCACTAATTATGCAAACAATCCATTGATCTGTTCACTCAGTAGATGTTTATTGACCACCCATTGAGAGCCAGAAGCTGGTCTACATGCTGTGGATAGAAAAATGGATAAAGCTGACAGCATCTGTGCCACTGCAGATCTATATTTTAGAAACTATTATCCCAGCTTTCAAGACCCACCCTCTGTTCTAAACTACTTTCACATACACAGTCATCATCTGTAATTTGATACTTTATTTTGCTATTGACTATTTTTTTTTTTTTTTGCTATTTCGTGTGTGTGTGCATGGGTGCATGCGTGTGTGCGTGCGTGCGTGTGTGCGTGTGTGTGTGTGTGTGTGTGCGCGCGTGTGTGTGTTTTCCCTTTGGCTCCCTCCAGCTAGACAATAAGTCCCCNCGTGGTTACTGGCTTAGTTCTGAAATGCCAAGGAAAACTTCATGCAGAAAAGTTTATGTGCTAAGATGGAACGCTGAAACGATGCTTCAGAAGACACCGCCAAACCAAGTACATCCTCAGGAGCATGTCAGTGGCTGAAACAGCAAATTAAGTCCAAGGTGCTGCTGTGGATCAGCCACTGAAGCCTAGAGCTGAGTCACAGTCATTCTGTTACATTCTAGAGCAGCCTTAAGGGAGGACCACGGGCAGGGGCCTGATAGGGGCAAACAGGGTCATCTCAGCTCAGCAGGGCCAGAGGCCCTGAGCTGATGTATCACATCACCATCAGCTCAGCGCAACAGTGCACACTTCACACAGCCCAGGGCACAGGGCGGGGAAGTTTTGCCGCCAGGCAGCAGGTTCACTTCCAAACTATTCACATTTAAAAAAAAAAGAACAAGAATCTCATCTCATTAAAAGAGAACACAGGAAATTAGAAAATCTTCAAATTTATAATTCCAATTGGAATCAGGAATTTTTTTTTTTTTCAAAATACCAAGCANATTTTGCTATTGACTATTGTTTTTTTTTTTTTTGCTATTTCGTGTGTGTGTGCATGGGTGCATGCGTGCGTGCGTGCGTGCGTGTGTGCGTGTGTGTGTGTGTGTGTATGTGTTTTCCCTTTGGCTCCCTTCAGCTAGACAATAAGTCCTCTGAGGGCAGCACTATTATCTAATGCTTCTGTTTTTCACACTCCATCCTGTACAACCCACTAGGTAAAGGGCATCTGGCTGGTTCTCTGCTACAGAAAAGCCTCATTGTTCTCATCTCAATATCATTTAGGGTTTGTTTCTGGCTTAACTATTGCCACTTCAATGATTGAACACTTTGCTGAATGTTATACCTACACCGTCTCATTAATGCTGTTAACAGCTATATGTTCCATTTTCAAGTAACGAAATTGTGGCTTATGGAGACTAAGAAAGTTGCTCAAGTTTTCATTGTCAGTAAGAAGCAGAGCTGGGGTGCTGGTATTGGTCTGACTCAAAAGTCCAATTTCTTTCTACTATGTACTAGGGCCTGCCTGAGCCATGAGAGAATCTTTGCCCACCTGAAACACAGAGAAAACATCTAAACACTCTTTTGTATGATATGCAGAATTTAAAATGGGTTGAATTTAAAACTTGTATCACTATAAGACTACCAGACATTCATTCATCCAGATACAAAAATCATTTTGTATCTTGGCTCCCTTCCCTACTTCTTATTTTGTGATCCTCTTAAAATGTCATCTCCGTTCAGGTGCTCTAATGGAATGCAGTGGAGTGGGTGACTGAACCAACAGAAACTTATATCTCACAGTGTAAAGTTTGGAAGTCCAGGATCAGGGTGCTAGCACGATCGGCTTCTTGGTAAGGTCTCTCCTCCTGGTTATGTCTTAATGCCGTGTGCTAAGTTGCTTCAGTGGTGTCTGACTCTCTGCGATCTTATGGACTGTAGCCTCCAGGGCGCCTCTGTCTATGGGATTCTCCATGGTCTGGAGTGAGTTGCCACGTCCTCCTCCAGGGTTATGTCTTTATCTGACCTTTTTATTGCATGCACATAACTAGGAATATCCCTAGTCTCCTCTTCTGGTTATAAAAAGAGGGCACTAATCCCATCTGAGGGTCACACCTTCATGATCTAATCTAACTTTAATCCTCTCCCCAAAGCAGCACCTCCCACTAGAGGTTGGAGTTTCAACATATGAATTTTGGGTAGACACAAACATGCAGCCCATAATAGCACCCTCTTTCAGTAGAATAATTTATGAAGAAATCTCTGTGTTCTTAGGGAAGTGACAAATCAGAGACTGGCCAAAGTCAGGAAGGAAATGGTAGGTTCATACCCGCTTGTGATAACTGACTCAATAAAAAGATTAATATTAGCATGACAGATTGGGGTCTGAACCACCATGGTACATTAGCAGTTGGCATCCATTCGGAGAAAAGATGGTGAGACAAAGCCAAAGCATGAGCCAACTGCTGTGAGACAGAACCCAGCTGGAGCCACCAGGGGTCCCGGACACGAGGTGGAGGCTGACCCTTTCTTTTCAGTTTTGATGGCATAGTTTCCACCTTAAGTAATGTGGGCTTAATCTTCATTTACATTCTCCGATCTACACAGAAATGTATTTATTATTGTCTCGTGATAAGCGGTAATGATGTAAAGCAGGGCTCCCTGAAACTGCTTGCAGTTTCCAGGGTCTGGACGTAAAGGCACAAAAATGTAGTGAGGAGAGCCCTGCTGCATGACAGAATTTATTAAAATAAAAACAAAACCAAAAAAAAAAAAAACCTGAAAGGAAAGAATGCTAGTCCTTTTGAAACTTTTGATCAATCAGTCTGTCAACAAGTAACTGATAATTTCTGAATGTGAAGATTTGGATAACAAATGAGTTACATGTGTAGCTGGGTTTTGTTTGGTTCCTGCATGTGGGTAATGACTCCATTGGTGAGGATGGTCAGAGAGCAGCAACTAGGACCCTGGGTCTCCTGTGAATGCTTGTGTTTATTTAATGAAAAGCTACTGCTTTCACTGGGGCTTGCTGGAAGAGTGAGACCTTGCCAAGCTGCATTTTTGCCAGTTGTGGTTTTAAGATAATGAATTAAAATTTGTGCACCCAACTTAAAACCTGTGGTCTTTTTCATATAGATACAATTCAATTCAGTCTCCTTAAAAGAACATGACTGTAATTATTGCTTCTTGATATTACTGGGTGTGAGACACTATAAGGAATGATTCAGAAAGGAATGATCTAGTATTATTTTGTGTGTCCCAAATATGAATAGCGCTTCTAACTTTGGAGGAGATAGGTCCCTTCCACCCAACTGTATGAGTCTTATGGGCATAACCACCAGAATGGTAAACTCTCAGAGCACAGAGACTTGTCCAAGGATGAGCAGATGATATAAGTCAGACCAATCTTCATCCTTCCACAAAATTTTTCTAGTATGGAGCTGACAATAAAGCTCTCTTGTGTTTCTAGATTTGTTATTGCAGTATAAATTGGGATTTGCTGTGGCTATAAAACCAGGAAGCTGAGATGAGAGACAGATAGGAGTACCTGATTCCCTGGATCCAGTCTTGCCTGAACCACTCCACCCCCACTTTTCCCAGACATTGGCTAGTGAGCCAGTAAATATTCTTTTAGTGCTTAAACTACTTTAAACTACTCTTTTTTGAAGTCATGATTCTGTCATTTGCAACCAAGAGACCTGAGTGATACAGGTCTGATTAGAAAGATCAGCCCCAGAGAAATGTGATCCTTATAACTTGGTAGTTGGGAAAAGCATTCAGGCAAGTCTTACTTTAAATGAAATAAGGAGGATGCAAATGAAAAAGACAGTACACTTCAGGACATTAAGGACTAATTTGAAATCTTTGAGGTGAAATACAGGTTGCAGAATATAAATTTTGTCAGAGAACCAATCTCTACAATGTTTTCTGTAGAACAGAGCAGAGCTTAAAAATGACATATCTAGTTTGTTCTGGACACAGGTTTTTAAGAACATTTTTAAACTATGTTTTAAAATATATTTCCATTGTGACTAAATACAACTGTTGGCATTTTTCAGGAGGATTACTCTGAAAATGAAAAGAAATTATTATGTTGAAAATTCTGATACGTTTCATCTTTGTTATACTGTTTTATTTCCCAAGTGAGTGCTTACCATTTTAGCTGGCTTGATAACAGCTAAATAATCAAACCAGTTGGTTAAAAAGTGTGAGTATGGACAGGCTCTGTTGAGGGATATTAACCAGAGAATAAACAGACTGGAATGTACACATCAAGCTCACTTTTTTTTCCTTTTTGAAAATGTTAACAGTAAGTAGGGTACATTTCTGTCTCTATATCTAGACTTTTCATAAATGAGAAAAGAATATGTGAAAACCTAGCCACAACTTACAGTTTTTAGAGGAAAGAAAATATTTGATATTCACAGTGGAATAAGGGAAATGTAACAACTCTTCTGCACATTGAAAAGGAAGTGCCTATTGAGTTCTCCATGTCCAGATCAATTGCATTTATCCCACATTTAGGTATGTCTCATGGGTCATTCAAAGAATACCCAGAGGGTCACATGACAGGCCTTTGGAGAGGAACAGAATCATGTTCATAAATATCAATTCAGAAGAGCAAAGGATCTCAGGAGTCACATTTGGGTGAACTTTAGCTGATTCATTGAAATGTTAATTATGTCAAATATCACATGAACCCTAAGCTGCCTTAGTATAAAAACTCTCTAATACTCTGTTCAGTCAGTACATAAGTACTTCCAATTGTTAAATGTACATAGAGCAACAAATAAAGATGAGCAAATAAACAAGTTGGGATATGATGTCATCAGAGTGCAAGGAAATGACCCAAGAGCTCAGTGTTATAGAATTAAGTGTTTTCTAAGAGGAAATCAGTTCCTCCTCCATATGGCCATTGTTACAGACTAAAATCTGGATTCTGTTTGCACTTGACTACACAGAGTAAGAAAGAAAAAAATACGTTTTTATGGTGTGAAGCAAATGGCTGGGGTGGTTTTGCTCAGTGAAAATCATGTGAAGTTTTACTCCAAGGCCAAGAAAATGGTGACAGAGTGGGAGAAGGGATACTCTTTAGCTCACAAATATCATTAAAGTTTCCCTATTTCCCCTGGTGAGCATCTTTTTTTTTTCTGATTGCATGGCTTAATTCTATGCATGGACTCTAATATCAACTTCTCACACTGATATGGGCCTATTATAATAATGGCCATTTTATTTATTAATTCAAACAATCTTCAAAGCAACCCTGTATCCATTGGAAACTCAGTAAAGCTAAATGCTTGTTCAAATATCCTGTAGGTGGTTAGAGACAGCTAGGACTTGATTACCAATCTTGTCTGGGTCTGAAGCCCATCAGTTTAGTTCATTTCAGTCACTCAGTCGTGTCTGACTCTTTGTGACCCCATTGACTGCAGCACACCATGCCTCCTTGTCCATCACCAACTCCCACAGTTTACTCAGACTCATGTTCATTGAGTCAGTGATGCCGTCCAACCATCTCATTCTCTCTTGTCCCCTTCTCCTCTCACCTTCAATCTTTCCTAGCATCAGGGTCTTTTCCAATGAATCAGTTCTTCATATCAGGTGGCCAAAGTATTGGAGTTTCAGCTTCAGCATCAGTCTTTCCAATGAACACCCAGGTTTGATCTCCTTTAGGATGGACTGGTTGGATCTCCTTGCAGTCCAAGGGACTCTCAAGAGTCTTCTCCAACACCACAGTTCAAAAACATCAATTCTTCAGCGCTCAGCTTTTTTTACAGCCCAACTCTCACATCCATACATGACTACTGGAAAAACCATACCTTTGACTAGATGGACCTTTCTTGGCAAAGTAATGTCTTTGCTTTTTAATACGCTGTCTAGGTTGGTAATACCTTTTCTTCCAAGGAGCAAGCGTCCTTTAATTTCATGGCTGCAGTCACCATCTGCAGTGACTTTGGAGCCCAGAAAAATAAAGTCAGTCACTGTTTCCATTGTTTCCCCATCTATTTTCCATGACGTAATGGGACAGGATACCATGATCTTAGTTTTCTCAATGTTGAGCTTTAAGCCAAGTTTTTCGTTCTCCTCTCCTCTTTAGTTCTTCTCCACTTTCTGCCATAAGTGTGGTATCGTTTGCATATCTGAGGTTATTAATATTTCTCCTGGCGATCTTGATTCCAGCTTGGGCTTCATACAGCCCAGGATTTCTCATGATGTACTCTGCATATAAGTTAAATAAGCAGGGTGACAGTATACAGCCTTGCCGTACTCCTTTTCCTATTTGGAACCATTCTGTTGTTCCATGTCCAGTTCTAACTGTTGCTTCCTGACCTGCATATGGGTTTCTCAAGAGGCAGGTCAGGTGGTCTGGTATTCCCACCTCTTCCAAAATTTTCCACAGTTTATTGTGATCCACACAGTCAAAGGCTCTTGTATAGTCAATAAAGCAGAAATAGGTATTTTTCTGAAACTCTCTTGCTTTTCCAATGATCCAGTGGATGTTGGAAATTTGATCTCTGGTTCGTCTGCCTTTTCTAAGTCCAGCTTAAACATCTGGAAGTTTACAGTTCACAAACTATTGAAGTCTGGCTTGGAAAATTTTGAACATTACTTTGCTAGCATGTGAGATGAGTGCAATTGTGCAATAGTTTCAACATTTTTTGGCATTGCCTTTCTTTTGAATTGAAATGAAAACTGACCTTTTCCAGTCCTGTGGCCACTTAAAAAATTAATGAACTGTGAGTGCTTCCTCCACACCCCAAACAGGTGCACTTTAGCATAGTGATATAAGTTTGTGGGAGCTTCTGAGGTGGCTCAGTAGTAAAGAACCTGTCTGCCAATGCAGGAGACCCAGGTTTGATTCCCTTGGAGAAGGAAATGACAACCCACTCCAGTATTCTCGCCTGGGAAATCCCATGGACAGAGGATTCTGGTGGGGTCCAGTTCATGGGATCACTAAAGAGTCGGACACAACTTAGTCACTAAACAAGTTTATAAAAGGTCTCACTAAAGTACAAAATACAGATTGGGTCCAGCCAGCCAAAGAAAACTAGAGCTGTGCTATTTCACACTTTGCATCAGCACCCCTAGATAGCTGAACACAGACCAAAATACTAGCCTTATAGACTGTGAGAAGATAAGTAAACTCCTTTTAATCTATTAAAATTCAGCATATTTTAAGCACATTTTATAGATGAGGTTGCTGCTAGGGAGGAAAAGAAAATCACAGATTTATCCCTTTGTGTCCTAGGATCTCAAAGAGCATCCTCTCAGCTTGCTGGTCTCCAGTCTTTGATCACCCAGGGCACATGTCCCATTCTGGGCTGGTGGGACCCTGGAAAAACTCTTTCAGGTTCTGTCCTCCCACACATACCTATCTGGTATTCTTCCTTCTCATCTCAGCCACTGACCACTGCAATATTCTCCCTTTCCTCTTCTCCAGTCCCCTGTCCTTCTCTCCTTTCCTCTGCATCTCTTTCTTTTGCTCAACCTAGTCCCATCATAAGATGTAGCACCAAGCCATGCCTTTTCTCCTCAAAACTTAGTTTCTTGAGGTCTGGAGTCATTCACTCCCATATTTCAACAGCAAATAATATCTCCTTAAAGAGTCTAATGAGTTGGATGAATGAGTCAGTGGAGGCCTAGGGCCTTGGATCATTAGTTCCTTCAAGACTCATTGAAGTCATTGAATTTAGTAAGCCTGTAATCATTTTGATATCATATTCCTCTCCCCTTTCAAATTACTTATCCACAGTTTTGAATATGACTCTAGAATGGGTGGAGGAGTTGCTCATGCTTTTAATGTTGCAATTTAATTCTCCCTTCCCTCCCTCCTCTGCTCTCTCCCTTCTTTCCTTCCAAATATCCTTTAAACAAGCAAAGAAAAAAAAAAAACTTCATTGAGACTTTATAAACCAATGGTATCTGATCATGTGACTTCTAAGAAGTGAGCTGTTAGAACGACTCCATGTTTTATGATGGCAAGAACACTGGGCTGGGCATCAGGAGGCCTGGCTTTAACCCTGGTCTTCCCTTTCATTATGCCCTGAATTCTGGGCAAGTCACTTGGCCTCTCTGTGCCTGGTTTTGTCATCAGTAAATGGGCAAGGTGGGACTAGTGAGTGATTTTCAGTCTATTCCTGGGAGCACTCAAATATTCATAGTGCTGTCTTAGGATCTGCCCCAGAGGGATGCTGGGACATGGAAATGGTTGTAAGCATAGGCTGGCTTATTCCACCCCCATCTCTACTTCAATCAGAATAAATGTTCTTGGACTTCCCTGGTGGTCCAGTGGTTAAGAATCCACTTGCCAATGCAGGGGACGTGGGTTCAATCCCTGGTTGGGGAAGTTCCACATACCGTTCAATGTGGCCCCCCAAAAGGAATAAATGTTCTTGTTAAACTGTTTTTTAAACTCTATCACATTTTTGACCTTCTGCTTGGTAATCTATTCCAAAAGAGTTTGAAAACTACTGGGGTAGATTATCTCGTGCCTTTTGGCATATCTGATTTCAATATATAAATTATCTGCTTGTGATCTTCATTCATAGAAAGAATGGAGGCTTTCTTTTCCTTGTGTGGCTGTTGTTCTAAGAATGAATTTCTTATCATGAAAATAATCTCCTTTTCATCCACTTTCTACCTGTCTCAATACAGCACAAAATACACAAGCCAGACCCGTTATCCCCTGTGAATATCTTCTGTGTAGACACATCTGTCAGTGGTGGAGCTATGAAAGACATGTATGTTTTCACAGTTGCCACCCGGGGCCAACTGTTTTGGTGAGAATGGCCACGTAGGACAGCTTGCGCTCTTGAGCTGTCCTCTGTTCACCAGGAAGTCACAAGCCATCATCAAAGGAGAGCCCAGGTTGCTGATCCACTTTGAAAGAGACATCTTTATGGTCCTGCTGACATGTCCTCTACTATATTAATAATGCATTTTGAGAGGGTGTGTTTGGTTTGTTTTCTGGACAAGTTGGATGAGTCTCTCTCTGTTTCAGCCACGGTCCTTTTTAGGGTTTGTTTTTCCTACTGTCCCGGGACAGACACCTTAATGGGTTGCTGAAAATGTCCAGGCTGTTTCTGGCTCTGGAGGTAGCTGGGCTCCAACAATGGAAGGCATTTAGCAGAGCCTCATGTTTTAGAACAGGAAAGACTCCAGAGGGCATGTCATCTGGTGTTTTTCAAGATGCTTTAAAATTTTTTAAGCAGCATACTTTCCCCACCCCCAAACAAGGCTGATGCAAAACTTCAATTTATAAAACAGATAATAGAAGGGGATGGAAGTAGGGGAATTCTACCAAACTTCAATTCCCTTGCTATTTGCCCTCCCTCACACTCAGCAACACCTAATTACGGGGAAACCTCTGACTTCCAGAAACAGTTATAACCTCACTGATACAGTCTTGTCCTGAACCCCGTTTTTGTTTGTCAAGAAAATGAGACACAGTGAGTTTAAATGGCTGGTTGAAGACCCCACAGCTGTAGATGCAGGGTCAGATTGCAAAGCTTCTGATTCTAGTTCAGTCTACCCACCTCAGTTCCTACCACTGCCTCAACTTAACTGTATGCCACCTAACTTTTAACACTGGAAAAAAGTAGGAAAAAAGAGTTGTGGACCATGCAGTGTGCTTGATACTTATACATCTGTCTTTAATTCTCAGAGCAAATTTATGTGCTGGGCAATATTATTATTTACATTTTACAGATACGGGACATGGACCAAAAGAGATTAAGTGATTTGTCCAATGAAACTTAGTCAGAAGTGGCGAACATGGATGGAAAACTAGTCCCATCCAATTTCAAAAGCTGCTCTTTCTCCTACACCACAGGATAAAGAATACAGACTAGGGCCTGGTGGGGGATAAAGCCCTTTCTTAAAGTGGCAACTTTAGGTAATAAAGCTGGACTCTGATTTCATGAGATACTTTGTAGCTCTTCTTAAATAACTACCGTCCAGCTGCCCCTCTCCAAAGTTTGTATATCTTTTGTAAGCACTTGGAGAGTATTTTCCCAATCTTAGCCAACTACACCTCTCCTCTAGGAACTTTGCCTGTTGCTCCTGCTCCTCACACCATCCAGAAACTGGGACTTCCAGAAGCCATCGTTTTCATGTTTGAGTCAAGTCAGGTCTTAAATGGACCATACTAGGAATGAGGATCAGGAGAGAGTCAGCACAGAAGATCAGGAGGCTTACTCACCAAGTATATTGAATGTGGAAAAGAGAACCAGAGATAAACATGGAGAGACATCCTGCGATGGCTTGCTACTAGGTTTTATTCCTGTCCTTCAGTTCAGTGAGATACCCTTTTCACCATGTCATACTGTCTGTCTTTTCTTTCTTAAGCTGTGGTTTCTATTACACAAAACAGAACATCCTGTATCATCAAATTCAGGGTTCTGAAGATTCTTCAGGTGGGTCAGACTACCTTCCAATTGCAGTCATGCTTATTGTGTATACAAGCCATCCTGTGCTGACATTATTAGAGGCCTCAACAGTCAGCTATTTCATTCCTCTTTGTCTACACAGAAACATGTCAGTGTGCAAAGCCCCTTTTCACACAGATGAGGTACAATATCCAGAGAAAGTTGATCTTTCTCTGGTCCTGTTGACTTTATTAGAGGCCTCCGTCCTATCCAGAATTTGTAAAACATGTATGTTCAAAATCATTAAGCTAGGAATACAAAGCTAAATTAAGTAAATTGCTATTTTATAAACAGATTAATTTGAGAAGCAGAATCTAAGTTATTATAATGTTCAAATGAAAATACCCTAACTTTCCATGAACATTAGAATAAATAAATTATGGTATGATATAGTGATAGCATATTGGATAGCAACAAAAAGAAAAATACTGCATAGCCGCAAAAAGCAACAAGTTATAGCTATGGGCATCAACACGGGTGATTTCCACAGGTATGTTTCAAGAAAGTCAAGTAAAAAGAAATATAAATTATTTAACTAAGTTGCTCTGAAGTTCAAAAAGATAAAAAACTAGCATAAGGTGCTAGAAGTCAGAACAATGACTACTTCTGTGGGGAATGACTAAGAGAGCTATACAGGAAGTTTCTGGGTTCTGTGATGTTCTATATCTTGGAGGAAGAAATGGAAACCCACTCCAGAATTCTTGCCTGGAAAATTCCATGGACAGAAAAGCCTATGGGATCACAAAGAGTCGGATGCAACCGAGCGACTAAGCATACAATGTTCTATATCTATATTTAGATGGTAGTTATGTGGGTGTGTTTGCTTTGTAAAAATTCACTAAGCTCTATATTTATGATTTGTTCAGGTTTTCTGTATGTATATTATACTTCAGCTTTAAATGCTTATCCCACAAAAGTCTAAATTACTGGAAATTAAGCACAAAACTTACTTCTGTTAGGTCTTGGTCTCACATTATATAAAATAGAAATTAGACTCAACATTCTTAAACCTGGAAGAGATCTAAGAAAGAGTAGTTCAATCATGAATATTTTACAAAAAGAGGAACTAGGGCCAAAGAAGTGAAGTGATATGCCATAAATTTTACAGCTTATAATTGGCAGAGCCAAATTTAAGGCTTACATCCTTTAGTTATGCTAGCAAAGATATTCCAAATAAACCTCTTAAAGAATAATATGCTAAACATCAATTCACTCTGAAGTATACTTTTTGTATTCTCAACAAAGGGTTTGTGAGATAGGTAAATAGTGTGAACAATGCTATCAGTGTTTGCAAAGAAACAATGTCATAGCATTCCTAAGGATAAACTCCCTCTGCAACCCCCTCATGACATAGCCATCGGGTTTAGCTTCTGAGGATTTTGGCAAATGTACATCTTACTTGAAACCTCATCCCCGGGCTCATACTTGAAATAAAGTCTTGATGATGATGATGTCAAGGATGATGATAATGTCAACAATAATGACAAGAATATTGTCTTACAGTTGGGTGGTGTATTCGTTTCCTAATGTGCTCACTGATTTTTCTAATTGTTGCTACAACAAATGTCCACAAAATTGATGACTTAAACACCCTTGCAGTTCTGGAGGTCAGAAGTCCGAAGTCTCCCTGGGCTGAAAATCAAGGTTTCTTCTAGAGGCTGTAAAGGAGAATCTATTTCTTTGCCTTTTCCAGCTTTCAGAGGCTGTCCGCCTTCCTTGGCTTCTGGTCCCGTGCATTGCCAAACCTTGCAACAGGCAGTAGAATCTTTCTTACATTGCATTACCCTAACAGACATCTCTGCTTCCTTCTTATACATATAAAGGATGCTTCTGATTACATTGGACCCACCCAGATAATCCAAGAATAGTTTCTTTCTTCTAAGGTCAGTTGAGCACTAATCTTAATTCCATCTGCAACCTTAATTCTCCCTTGCCCTGTAACCTAATATATTCAAAGGTCCTGGGGATTAGAACATGAATATCTTTGGGAGCTGTTATTCTGTCTACCACAAAACGAAGTCGCTCGGTCATGTCCGACTCTTTGTGAGCCCATGGACTGTAGCTTACCACACTCCTCTGTCCATGGGATTCTCCAGGCAAGAATACTGGAGTGGGTTGCCATCTCCTTCTCCAGAGGATCTTCCCAACCCAGGGATTGAGCCTGGGTCTCCCGCATTGCAGGTAGACGCTTTACCATCTGAGCCACTAGGGAAGTACAGGTAGAATTGTATTTGTGTATTTTCCAAACACTATTATACCTTTTTTTTTTTTCTTTTTTAAGCCTCAAAACAATGTCGTGACTACAACAAACTTATTCTACTCTGGGTATGATTATTCTCATTTTATCAAGAAAAATAGAGAAAGAAGTGAAGTGAATTGCGTGCATTTCTGCATCTGGTTAAGCTAGAATCAGCCAGATTTCCAAACTGTCCTTATTCAGTGATAAGTGGTCCTTGTCAACAGCCAGCTCTTGGCACCTTCAAGCTCTAAAACCTCTTAAGTCATGGTGGACAGTTTGAAGCTTTTAAGATGTAAAGACTACTTACTAATTGTTATTGATGGACAAATCTTCAGAAAGAACTGGCATTCTCATTCAATCTTTACACAATTGCTACTCATCCACGAGGCTTAACATCTGCCTCACTGTCTTTTATATTTAACCCTCAGCCCCAGTCACGTGCTTATCACAAAGCCACGTTTCTCAGGACTTCCCAGGCAATCCAGTGGTTGGGACCTTCCAATGAAGGGGGTGTGGGTTCAATCTTGGGTTGAGAAGCTAAGATCCTACATGCCTCATGGCCAAAAAACCAGAACATAAACAACAGAAGCAATATTGTAACAAATTCAATAAAGACTTTAAAAAATGTTCCATATCTTCCCTACCAAAAAAAATCTGGGGGTGGGGATGGAGCAACATTTTGCTGGCTCTAGAAGTTCAGCTCTTATAAATTTGTTCCAGGTAATTTGGGGAGGCCCCAAGGAAGTGCTGAAATTAAGTGAAAACTGCCAATTAACTGGACCCAGAGGTATGCATAGTGCGTGTGAAGTCCATGCAGCATGGTCTGAGAGAAAGACCATTAGCACAAGTATTTGGATTTTAAAATGAGCTGTACCTCTGTCCAGAAGCAGCCCTCCTGCCAGCTCATACCCCTCAGTCATGCCACCCTCACAAACTCCCTCTGAAATGGTGTAAAAATGGGTCAGTTTATGCAGTTCAAGCAACTCAAGGTCTTCACTCTCTCAGGGATAAACAGAACGGGAGTGTTTCTGACCCGTCTCTCAGCCCAAGTTCTCTTACAGAGCTGATGCTATCTTACTTCTCCCATTCCTCTAGAGGCCAGCATTCTCTGGGAGCTGTGTGCCACAAACTGGGACTCCAGGCTAAACAAAAACAGCCCAGCCAGAGGTGAAAACACTTTGCTAGGTGCAGGCCTGACTTTGTCATCACTCTCTGGGTAACTTGTTCAGGTTTCTTCCCAGTGATCACCCCTCCATGTCCATGAGGATGTCATCTCAGGTTCAGTGATTCTTCAGCTCCCATCCTGCCAAGTCCAGCCAGAGGGGATCTCTGTTCACAGAGATTCTTTTATCCCAGCTGTATATGGGGCAGCATAAGTTCTGTAAGGTTGTTACAGAGCTAAAGCAGACCCTGTTTGACTTCAGGACTTCATCAGCCTGGAATCATTTTCTTTTAGTCATAAATAAATCATTTCCTCAAGAACCATGAGAAATAAACATTAGGGCTCTGGGTGAAGTAAGTTACGGAAGAGAATTAATGTTATAAATAATAATAATGGAATCTTGTAGGTTTTTTTGCTGTTCCTAAAGCACTTTCACATATATTATCCACTTAATCAAGAAATGTTTATAGGCGGGGCCCCAGTGCTGTGGCTACATCAGGAAGTGAGGCATAGCTTGTCCTCACAGGAGGTGTATACACTTCTGGAATTATACAGTGAGTTTGCCGAGGAATGGACTTGTGATCTTGAATATCAGAGCACACCTCCAGCACTAAGCTATGTTGCATTCACAGTGTATGTAACTGCAGATAACTCCGTAAGGCAGCCGGGGTCTTCTACCCTCTTCCCAAGGATGGAGAAACTAAAGCTTAGAGTGGTTATGCGTCTTGCCAAAGCCCCACACCCTGTGTGCTGGGATCTGCCTTAAATCCCAGTGGTCCTGCTAGCGCACTGGCTTGTTGGAACACACAGTGCTTGGCCCTTAGGAAGCTGATGGGCCAAGTGCTGTAGACGTTAATGGCTGCAAAGCGCTCAATGTCTGTGGCTAGTATAGTTATAATTGTTAGTGTAGCATGAGAAGGGTGGAGAAACTCACTTGAGCATCTGAACTCATCAGAGGCCACTGAAGGTACATTCTGCTCCAGAACGTTTGCGTTCTAACTGAAAGCTATAAAAGCAGAAATAAAATGTTTATATTTTCTCTGTATGTGTGCTCAGTCGGTCAGTCATGTCTGACTCTGTGCAACTCTTTGGACTGTAGCCTGACAGACTTCTCTGTCCATGGGATTTTTCAAGCCAAGAGTACTGGAATAGGTTATCATTTCCTTCTCCAGGGAATATTCTCAACCCAGGGATCAAACCCATGTCTCCTGTGTCTGCTGAATTCCAGGCAGATTCTTTTAGCACTGAGCCATTGGGGAAACCCTTTGTATTTTCTAGTGGATCATACATCGAGAAATAATGATAAAAACAAATGAATTGGCTGACCTAGTGTTTTAGAGTTTACACATTGGCTAGTAGTTTTTCCCCTGAATTAAGTAATGAAGATAATAAAATCTCGAGCAACACATGCTCATTTTTGCTAAAAGAAGTTTATGGGTTTATTGTGGAATTAAATTAGATATTTAGTGAACTGAATATTTTAAAAATTGGAAAAACATTTCTGAAAAACTTTTTAAAATGTTACCACAATAGATACTTAATAATCATATCTTGAACTAAATTGAATTCAGTTGACTCTTGCTTTTTGAAAATGATTAAAAGTTATTTTTTTAAATGTCTATCAATAATATCTCCAAATACTGATACATTGGTTTAGAGGTTGTTGCTCAACAATGATTTCATATCAGCCTCACTTAATTTTAATAAATACTCCAAAAACATCCATTCTGTTTTTAAGTCCAGTTGTAAAATAAAGCTGGACTCATATCAAAATCCCTGCTGGTGCATGCCCTCAAGTGATCAAGACTACACATATCTAATTCAAAACAAATCTGTTGGAAGGGTATCGTGAAGCTAGTTGGTCTACCCTCTGCAAGAAAACATCTAATTCTATGGAGTCCAGAGTTAGTCCAGAGTCAAAATCCAGACACCCTGGGGCCTGTAATTCAACCTAGGTAGAGCCCTCTCTGTGCTTGGACCGTGAAATAGATGGCTTCATAAGATTGCCACATCTCAGGAGACAAGTCTTTTCAGGGGCACTCGGTGATTAGGCCAAGTTATTTGGGAAAACCAGTCACTGTATTTATTTTTACAAGCCAGATGCCTGCACATAGTGCATTCTTTTACAAAAATAAAAGAGGGTTGAAAAAAAGAAAAGTTCAGGGTCACAGATGAAACTATGAGAGTGTTTTACGGTTTTATGGGTAGAAATCCTCCTTTATTTTTACATTCTATGATGATTCTGAGAAAAACAGTTCAGCTACTCTGAGTACAAAAAGCGGGAAAGAGTTCTAAGTTATGCCCAGAGTATGACAAAGACCTGAAAACCAGAACTTCAAGGGACTCTGTGCCTGAGGAATTGGAGCGTGTGTCGGTGCCAAGAGGGACAGGGGTGGGTGCAGGGAATAGGGAGTCTCTTCACCATGAATCTGTCTGCTTCCCAAGGAGTCTTCAGGAGCTCTTAGTTAGGCTGATTTTATCAACATTAAGTAATAACCAGATGGAATGTGTGGAACTGATTGAGAGGGTTTAAATAATGCACTTTTAAAAAATAAATAAATAAATAATGCACTTAATAACCCCTCATGTGCTGGTGAAGTCAAGGGAAGAGGAAGTAGAAGGGGTCATGGTACAAGTTTCTGACCAAAACTGACTGAGATTTTCTCATAATCCACAGATATTTGTTGAGCACCTGCTATGAGCCAGTGACTGTTCTAGGAACTACGGATAAAACAGTGAAAGAAATAGGCAGGGATTCTGCTCTGTCTCTTATGGAGCTTACATTCTTTTCTTCTTCTTTCATTTTAATCATCTTTAGTATTCTTGTTTGTACAACAGTGAACATCGTATGTAATGAGAGTCCATTTATCCACCCATCTATTCATTCCATCACTGGACAGGGACCTTCTGTGTCAAAATGCTATAATGATTGTTAGATGGAGCTTACATTCTTGAGGGTGAAGCCCATGAGGCCAGGGAGAGATGGCTCTTTAAGAAGAAATAGAAAGTAGAGGAAATAAGTGATGTGGTCGAGAGTGGCTACCTGACTTACGTTGGCTAGGAAAGGCCTTTCTGATAAGGGAACATTTGGGCAAATGCACGAATGAAGGAGTGAGCTGCTAGTCTGTCTGCAAGAACAGTATTCCAGACAAAGCGGACACCCAGCGTAAAGGCTTCTTGATAGAAGCATGCTTGGCCTAATCAAAAAGTAGCAAAGAATCTTAGAAGTTGATTGAATACAACTGTCATCTTTTTATCGCCCCATTGGAAACTTCTGTATGCTGTATAGTTATTAGTCAGACAAAAAGACCTGGAGCCCATTAACAGCTGCTGCACCTCCAATGTCCAGGCAATAAGGAGGAGAAGACACTGCCCCTGAGAATCTGAGTGGGCTTGGGGCGAGGCTGGGGGAAAATATGAGACTGAGGCATAGATGGCTACTAGGCTTCCAATGGCAGAACCCTGACCCCCACATTCCTCCTGTTTGTTTTAACAGCTCTACTTTAGCAGCACCACCAGAAGGAGTGTGGAAAGTGTGGAATCAGATCTGTTTGTTCAGTTTTTACATTTCAGACGATTAAGTGAAATGCTAAATGAAACCGAATCTATATTCCTGTCAGTGTGCGGAGGAGAAGGAAAATAAACTCCAGCTCCTGGTGTAGACAAGGAAGAGTGGCAGGAGCACCCCCAGCTCCTTCCCACCCTCTCCCGCTTCGTGCTACCAGGAGCAGCCCCCCGAGGCCCTCAGAGCTTACATTAGACGTGTCCAGAGGGGATGTCTGGGGAACTCCAAGAGCCCCAAGAACTCAAGGGCCCATTGTTGGATCCCACAGCTGTGCATTTACACAGCTGTCGGTCATTACATGTCCACCATCAGCCTGCATTGTGCTAAGTGCTCTGATGGGGGACTTACACAGGCCGTGGTTGTCCAGAGAAGGGCTTCCAGATATCAGACTAGAAAAGGTGTCTTGAAGAGAGCAACATGTACCTCAAAGCCAGACAAGCAGGATTTGATTGACTTTGTTTCTAACAATTTGTTCATCGTTCATCTGCTGAAAGGACTTCCCTGGTGGCTCAGGCGGTAATGTGTCTGACTAGAATGTGAGAGACCCAGGTTCGATCCCTGGGTCGGGAAGATCCCCTGGTGAAGGAAATGGCAACCCACTCCAGTATTCTTGTCTGGAAAATCCCATGGATGGAGGAGCCTGGTCGGCTATAGTTCATGGGGTCCCAAAGAGTTGGACGCAACTGAGCGACTTCACTTTCACTTTCATCTGCTATAATCATCTAAGAGATATGGTCAAGAATGGGATTTCTCAACCTTGACATTACTGACATTGGGGCTGGATAATTCTTTGTTCCAGGGTGCTAGCTTGGGCATTAGAGGTTGTTTATCAGTATCTTTGGCCTCTATACACTAGATGCCAGTAGGCCCTTGGCCCCCAGTTGCAATAAAACTCGAAAATATCTCCAGTCACTGCCGGCTGTCCCCTGCCGTGCAAACTTGGCCCCTGTTAAGAACCACTGACACAGCTGTGGAAACTCCAGGTATAAAAGAATGAAACTCTTCTCACAAACAGCTAGTCTCATGTTCCAATGAAGCTTAAACAATGGAAAACAGGCTGAAAAGGTGGCAGGAAGATGTTAGGTTAGGTGTGCAAAAGAATTCCTTGCTTTCAAAGTCAGTAAGAACTTAGAAAACCTCAATGTGATAGTTGTAAAATATCTTCCACTTTGGGTATGTGCGTGAAACAAAACCTCATTAACCTACTTATTAAAAGGAAAGATTAGTCTGCCTTAGAGGACAGTCAGAAAATAAGCCGTTTCTAAAAATATTGCCATTTCCTTTCTTTGAAGTAGAGTTAGCAGTTTAAATTTGCTTGAAAATGGTTGATAGTAAATGTGGAGTTTCAGCTTTGGTAAATGTTTAAGAATTGTTTGTACTTAGTACAAAAATTGAATGTAAATGACTTTCCCATGAATGTTTATAAATAATATGGTTTCACAAGTGAAACCAATGTCCTCTGGATTATTATGGACACTGTTACAATTTTTTTCATGTTACTGTAAATATGGACTTCAGTCCTGCCATTATTTAAATTAACACAGATTCCAAATTAGCTGGGCCTCACTTCTTCAACAAAATATGAGGTTTCATCTAAAAGGAGGGGAAAATTTACATTTATTGAGCACCTATTATATACCAGATGCTGGACTTGGCTGATGGTTCTCAACCAAGGGTGATTTTGCCCTCTGGGGGACATTTGGCAATGTCTAGAGACATTTTGGGGTAACACAACTGGAGGGGTGCTGCAGGACTCTAGTGGGAGGAGGCAAGGGATGCTGCCAGCTCCTTACAATGTAAAGGACAGCCCCCCTGCAAGAATTATCCAGCCCATAGCATCAATAGCACTGACGTTGAGAAACCCTGGATTAGTTACCTATATTATCTCATATAATCCTTCTACCATTCCTTACAACATCCTTTGAGTTATTAACTCCATATTGTAAATGAAGAAACTGAGGCTGAGAGGGATGGTGTAACTTGCTCAAGAGCCTAAGACTAGTTAGTACAGGAGTCAGGGTTCATCTCCTCTGGTCAGTCATCTCTGCTCTAGCCAGCTGCCTTCCTATAGGTAGGTTTTAATTTATTACGATGATGATTTCTACTGAAAACCATGTGTGGTGGGACTTTGCAAGGAGGATGCTGATATGTCAGAAAAGAAAATCACAGATTTTTGTGCCCAGTGCTGTGCTAGGGCTATGTCTTATTCTCTCCTGGATAATCTATTCTTGGTGCAGAGTTGTGGTCATTTGTTCCACTTTGTCTTATATTGTTTTCTAGATGTGCCTTTTTTTTCTGCTTCTCACTTTTATGTATGTGCCAAAAGTTTGGAAGGCTTTGCCCTGCATCAGTCCATCTTCCCAGAGTCCCTTCCTGCCATGGAGAAGGAGCATGCAATTGACAGATTATGTTATCTAATGAATTTCAGCTTTCTCATCTGGAATAGGAACAATAATACTTTTCTCACATGGTTGTTGAAATGATTGTGTGAGAATGATAATAATAATCAGAAGAGTCCTTTATTACCTGCATGTTATGTACTAGGTATGAAATTAAGTGCTTTGCATGCAATACCTCATTTAATTTTTAGAATAACCTTTACAAATCGAGTTGAAGCACAGAGAGGTTGTGTAGTTTGCTTGTGCACATACCATGAGTAGACAGCACAGCCAGCATTTGAACTTGAGATGTCTGGTTGTGAGGCTTAGGCTCTCTCAACCACAAAGCCCTCTGTCAAGGGCTTAAACAGATGTGAGAATTGTTACGGGCACTGATAACTAGTTTAGGTGATTAGAGAGCCATTGTGTGTGCCAGCGGGTCTCGGTGGAGCCATCATAACCAATTCCTCTTGCAGTTTTATCACTGAGATGATCTTTGTAAGGTGCCTATTACATTTCACTTTTCTTTTTTCCAAACTTTAAATAAGGAAACAAGAGGTCTTTAAAAAAAAAATCTGGCTTTGTGAATAAATTTTCAAAACATATTTCAAAATGCCAGCAAATTAAATACTGTTCTTGAGTTGTACCATTTTTTTTTCATCACTTTGCTTTTTAGATTTCTATTTCAAGCCCTGCACTTTGAGCTGATTACAATAACCCTTATTTATAAATGTAATTGTACTAAGCCTCACCTCTGAGGTATTTGCAAATTTGGTCTCACTATATTACCAAGTAAAATAATCATTCATCAAGTGGAGGTAGGGTAGAGAAAGGGCATATTTCTGTAGCCCCCTCTTTTTCCTGAGGGAGCCAGCCATAAATATTCAACATCGGTGGGCAAAATTTGGCCGTGTGCTAAATCATAATCATTTTAATGGCAAATAAATGACGTTTCATTGTAGTATACAGTTGTATAAATTGGGAGAGGGGTTGACTTGAGTGTCACATTTTTGCCATCTGTTTTTCTGTTTTTCTTTTTTATTCATTTTTGGAGGGCTTCCTGCATGGCACAGTGGTAAAGAATTCAAATGCCAATGCAGGAGACACAAGAGACGCAGGTTTGATCCCCGCGTCGGGAAGATAACCTGGTGTAGAAAATCCCCTGAAAACCCTCTCCAGTATTCTTGCCTGAAAAATTCCATGGACAGAGGAGCCTGGCAGCCTGCAGTCCATGGGGTTGCAAGGAGTCGGACACGACTGAGTGAGCATGTGCGCGTGCGCGCGTGTGCACACACACACACACACACACAAAATCACTTTTTAGCTGTAAGTACTAAATCACAAAACATGAGGTGACTGCAGACTAGCAAAATTTCAAATAGCCCCCTGTATGCAGCTCTCCACTTCTAAGATGAAGAGATAAGTGATGTGGGCAGAAGCCAGCAATGGGATTTCTATGGAGCTCCTGAACCTGGACAAGTTATATTTCACGAGCCTCCACTGTACCCACCACACACATACACACACAGACACACACAAACGCATTTTAAAACAAAACAGTGAATATTAGTGAAATTAGTGATATTGATCATTAATGACAGTTTTGAAGCCAAGAATCAGGGAGAAGACATCCCCAAGAGATGTCCTGTGTCCTAGGGGTTTATGCACAGAGAAGGATGGGAGGCAGTGGTTTGGCAACTTTGTGTCAACAAGCTTCTGTTATATGGGTCACTGTTACAGGATCCTGAGTATCCCTTGGGGGAATTGTTAAAAATAATGTTTTAGTTCTGTTCAGTTCAGTTGCTCAGTCATGTCTGACTCTTTGGGACCTCATGAACCGCAGCATGATAGGCCTCCCTGTCCATCACCAACTCATGGAGTCCACCCAAACCCATGTCCATCAAGTCGGCGATGGACACGGACTTGCTCTCAATCTTTCCCAGCATCAGGGTCTTTTCAGTGAGTCAGCTCTTCGCATCAGGTGGTCAAAGTATTGGAGTTTCAGCTTCAACATCAGTCTTTCTAATGAACACCCAGGTCTGATCTCCTTTAGGATGGACTGGTTGGATCTCCTTGCAGTCCAAGGGACTCTCAAGAGTCTTCTCCAGCACCACAGTTCAAAAGCATCAATTCTTCGGCACTCAGCTTTCTTCACAGTCCAACTCTCACAGCCATACATGACCACTGGAAAAACCATAACCTTGACTAGACGGACCTCAGTCGGCAAAGTAATGTCTCTGCTTTTTAATATGCTGTCTAG